>JAXQQM020077890.1:0-143532 GCA_034641835.2 Pinus albicaulis
AGGTAACTCCTCAAATCTGCAATGTATATTAGCTGAAGAATGTACATGCTTATATAGATGGGAGGTGAGGCTATTGGGATTCAGCACCCAATGACTCTTGGCCTTCCTTATTTCCTAATAACAAATAATATACAAAAATAAATGTGCACACCCATCCATAGGATTAGGTGTCAACATTCCCCCCTTTAATCCGAAGGGATGTTGGTGAGTCCAAGCATCGATCTGAACTTTTCAAACTTCTCTCTTCCAAGTGCTTTGGTGAAGATGTCGGCAGTTTGCTCGTTTGTGGAACAATGATGTAGATGGATGGTCTTGGCCTGAACATGATGTCGAATGAGATGGTACTTTGTATTGATGTGCTTTGTTCGATCATGGAACTTTGGGTTCTTGGCCAACTTTATTGCAGAAGTGTTGTCGATCATGAGTGGAGTGGAATACATTTGTTTCATCTGCAAATCTTCCAGGATTTTTCGGAGCCACACAATTTCCTTTGTTGCTTCAGCTACTGCCACATATTCTGCCTCGGTCGTGGAATCTGCTGGAACTGACTGTTTGCGTGATCTCCATGAGACAGCTCCTGATCCAAGACTCATGGTGTAACATGTAGTAGACACGCCTGTTTCTTTGTCGCCATCAAAGTCTGAATCAGAGTATCCGGTCAAGATGAAGTCGCCTACCTGTGTATATTTGAGTCCAAAGTCTTGAGTCCCCTTCGAGTACCTTAGTACTCTTTTTGCAGCAGACCAATGTCCTTCACAAGGTTTCTGCATGAACCTTGAGAGGATTCCAACAGCAAATGAGATGTCAGGTCTGGTGGTGGTCGGATAGATAAGACTTCCTACAAGCTGTCTATACTTATTTGCATCCTCAAATTCCTTCCCTTCAACAGATGTGAGCTTCAAGTTTTGTTCCATTGGAGTGCCTAAGGGTTTACAATCATCCATGCCAAATTTGTTCAAGAGATCTCCAATGTACTTCTTCTGAGAAAGAAAGATGAATTTAGGATGTTGAATTACTTCAATACCCAAATAGTAATGAACATGACCCAAATCAGTCATTTCAAAACCTTTCTTCAACTCTTTCTTCATGGATACAATATAGCTCTCATTGTTTCCTGTTATCAAAAGATCATCTACATATACCACAAGATATACAACTGTTTTTCCAACTTTCTTAACAAACAAAGTTGCATCATCGAGATCAAAGTGTTTGAAATCAAGTTTCAGAAGATGCTCGGTCAACTTCTCATACCAGGCTCGTGGTGCTTGCTTGAGGCCATACAAGGATTTCACAAGTTTGCAAACTTTGTGTTCTTGACCCTTTATCACAAATCCTTCTGGCTGGGACATAAAAACTTTCTCCTTCAGATCTCCATTCAAGAATGTTGTTTTTACATCCATCTGATGAACTTTCCATCCACTCTGAGCTGCTAAGGCAAAGAGAGTCCGGATGGTGGTCCATTTTTCTGTGGGAGCAAATGTTTCTTCATAATCAATTCCTTCCTTCTGTGCGAATCCTTTTGCCACAAGCCTGGCCTTGTGCTTGTCAAGTGAGCCGTCTGCTTTGTACTTGTTCTTGTAGACCCACTTACAGCCAATTGGTTTCGCTCCCAAAGGTGGATCAACCAGCTTCCAAGTGCCATTCTTTATCAAGGCATCATACTCCTTCTGCATCGCTTCTTTCCATTCATCATGAGAAGCGGCTTCTTTGAAGGAAGTTGGTTCATGATATGTAGACAAACTCAATTCACAGTTATAAGCAATATCCATATCAACAGGGGAATCAGAATTATCTACATCACCTTCGATTTCTTGAGTGGAACTTCTTGTTCCTGTTTTTCCAACCTCATCGGGATGAACATCCTCCAGTGTCTTTGTCAGCCATTTGGGGGGACCTTTCTGAGATGGCCCTGGCTGGTCACTTGACTGAGTTGGGATTGATTCAAGATTCAATCTCCCAATTCTGTCAATCACATCATCCAATGTGTCATCCATGGTGGTTTCTTCATGTGGGGGAGAGTGTGGTTCAGGAAATGATTCCACAGTTTGATTCAATATCGGAATCCCCCCTTCAAGGTGTGGAATCACATTATCAAATTCTTTGAAAGACTTTGCATGTGTGAATCTATGCAGGCGATCAAGTTGCCGCTCAACAACCTTGTCACTCTTGGATGATTCAAGAAATATGACATCTCTTGCTATCACAAACTTCTTATTTGCTTCATCATAGAGACGATATCCTTTGGAGGTATTGGAGTACCCCGAGAAGATACATTTTCTGCTTCTAGCACCAAGTTTGTTCCTTTGACCCTTGGGTATCAAGGCATAACAGGTGGACCCAAAGACCCTGAAATGCTTTACCGAAGGAATGTGGCCATGCCACATTTCAAAAGGAGTTTTATTTCTAATTGAACTTGAAGGACACCTATTCTTTATGTAAACAGCACATAGAACTGCATCAGCCCAAAACATTAATTTTACATTCTTGAAAAATAGCATGGAGCGGACCATATTTAAGATGGTTCTGTTCATTCTTTCAGCTACACCGTTTTGTTGTGGATTATATGGCACAGTGGTTTGATGTTTGATTCCATGTTGACGAAAGTAATTTTCAAATTCTTTTGAAGTGTATTCTTTTCCATTATCAGTACGTAGAGAGCCAATATGTGTTTGTGCATCATTTTCAATCCATACATGAAAATTCTTGAAAGTTTGAAAAGCATCAGACTTATTCTTCAGTAAGTAAATCCAACACATCTTGGTGTAGTCATCAATAAATGTCATCATGTATTTGTTTCCATTTGCAGAAGCAATAGGCATAGGGCCACATAAATCTGAATGAACAAGTTCAAGTTTCCTATGTGCTCTTGAGTGTGAATCATGAAAGGGCTGTTTGCTATGCTTTCCTAGAATACATGCATCACATTCCTTAGGTTTTCTAGGAATTGTAGGCAGTCCATCAACACCATTTTTCTTCAACAAACGAAGGCTGTCATAATTTAAGTGTCCAAATCTAGCATGCCATAAAAGACTTGATGGAAATGTACCTTCATCGTGATGTGAACTGAATGCAAAGTTTTGAGCATGAGCAGATGAACCTTTCAGCTTCAAGAGTCTCCCTTCTTCTATTCCCTCCATGACAAGTGAGTGATCTGATGCTGATCTGACCTCTGCCTTGCCATCAAACAAGTGAACTGAGTGTCCTTGCTGCCGGATTTTGATCAGGGACAGCAAGTTTCTCTTCAACTACGGGAGGTATAGAACCTCATGTAGGATATGATCAGGAAGACCAGGCAGTTTAAGCCTGACTGTGCCAAGCCCTGATGGCTTGAGTTTGGATTTATCTGCGAAATATACTGCTCCATCAACTTTGTGAGTGAAATCTTCAAAAAAATCTTTTCTAAATGTCATGTGACATGTTGCTCCTGAATCTAGCAACCAATCATCTCTCCATGAAGTAAATGAAACATCAAAGAGGTTTTCAGTTACTCCATTGTTACAATGTGCTAGAACATAGTGAGCGGATTCGGGTGCTTTACCTTTGTCTTTGTCATTGGTTTTACCTTTGTCTTGATTTCTGTGCTGCTCAATTTTGTTCCATGGTGTTCTGCATTTGGGTGCATCATGTCCATCTCTATTGCAGCGTGTGCAATGAAGATGGGATTTGTCGGCTTGTCTGCCCCCCCTTTCTGTGAAGTTCCTTCTTCCTCTTCCTCTTCTGCCACCTCTTCCTCTGAATGAATCTGGAGCATGATTCTTTTCTCTATGTGCCAAATATGCAGCCTCTTCGGAAGATGAAGGGACTGTCATCTTCCCAAAAGCTTTCTCTCTTTCTGCAAACTTCTGCTCAAGTTTATCAAAGGTGATTTGTTCGAGGTTTCCACTTGCTTGCAAAGACTCAAGATAATGTGAGTAAGTCGGATATAATGCCTTAACATATGCTATGAGAGGTATGTCCATTTTTACACCAGTGTTTTGAATGTCATGCATTATAGATCTTATTTCTGAAGCTAAAGCAAGGGGATCATCATTCTTCATTTCAAGACTGAACAGCTTAACCATCAATTGAACATTTTCTAATTATGAGTGTGAGTCATAGAGTTCTTTTAGTTTCTTCAAGGCTTCAAAGGCATTTGAGAATGATGAAATATGGCGACTCACCTCTTCACTTACTGAAGCTGCACTCAAGGCATAGGCCTTGCAGTTCTTGTTTTCCCAGATGGCAAGCTCTTTGTCTGAAGTGGGCTTCTCTGGTGGATTTTCTGCTTGTCCTTCACAGATTCCTCTCCACGGCTCATTAAAAATGAGTGTGTGTTTAATCTTCCGAGACCATTCGAGATAGTTCTCTTTGCCAGAGAGAACTATCCCAACAATAGAGATGAGAGAATGCATTAGACTGCTGGAAAAATCTTCTGAAGAGGAAACAAATTCTGCTATAAAAACTTCAAACTCTTGAAATATTTCAAATACGGAGGCAAAAACTCTTGCTGGAAAAAAAAAATTTCTGAGTTAAAAACTCTTTCTGGAAACTATATCTGCTCAGAAAACTTTGCTGGAGACTGAATTTTAAAAAAACACCCTATGCTAGAGACTGAATTCTGCATTAAAAAAAAATGTATTTTTTTTTGTTTTTGTTTTTGGGAAAAAATTATATGTGGGAAAAAAAGTGATTATGAAAGGAAAGTGGTGGAATTATGGGTGGGAAGGGAAATTTAAATTATAGAAATGGGGTCGATATTTATTAATGGAGGGGAAAAAAATCGAATTTAAAATAGGAGGGAGGGAAGTATGGGAAGAGGGAATATTTAAAAAATTTTAAAAAAGGGCGGATTGTATTGAAATGGAAGGGGGCGGTATATTATTTTGAATGGGCGGTTTTGAAGGTGGGCGGTATTGCAGATGGAGAAGGGGCGTTTATGCCGTGAGCGTAGGAGGGAATGGCGTTATGGGGACGCCACTGTAATTTCAACACAGCAATATATAACAAATACAGCGTTCAATACAACCACGTAATGTCTGGAGGGGCGTTGTTTTATACATGGGACAGCGTTCAATACACAACTCTTATCAACAGCGTTCAATAAACTGTATAATACCAGCTTTGATATAGATGTCGACTTTTAAAAACAAGAGCGGTATGTAATAACAAAGCGTTTATATATGGTGCGGAGATGGAAAACAACGCATATGAACTATGCCACGAATATGCAATGAACTGTATATATGATATAAATGTCGACCACAGTAAATAGACAGCGTTGTATTGTAATACCGCAGGAAATGGAAGCAGCGTTTTCAATGAAATGGACAGTATATATAATGACAATACCAACTGTGCGTAGTATTACAACTGTGCGTAGTATAACAACTGGGCGTAGGCCTGGAGCAGAGGGGCGTTGCAGACAGCGCTGGAGGTGAGGGCGCAGGAAGAAAAGGAGGAGACTGTGAAAATGGGTGCGAAAATGGGTATTGCTGTGTGAAAATGGGTGCGAAAATGGGTAGGTAGAAGGGGAGCACAGGTTTGGGAAGAGCGTGGATCTCAGGTCGAAGAGCGCAGGGTATGGTGAATGAGTGAGAATGAGTGAGGGGAGAGGTGAGGGCGCAGGGAGAGAGGGAGTGAGGGAAGGCGTAGGGAGAGGGCGCAGGGATGAGGGAGAGGGCGTAGGGAGAAAGTGAGGGAATGGAGTGAGGGGAGAGGGCGTAGGGAGAATGAGTGAGGCCCAAAAGGGCGTTACGTAAAAAAAAAATTGAATTTGGATCTGCAGAAGACAGTTGCAGGACTGCTGGACTGGCAGTGCCTGCAGTTTGCAGATTGACAGAGCCTGCAAATGTCAGTGCTATTTAGGGAAAAAAAATGCAGAATAACAGTCTAGCAATTAGGAGCAGCAGAAAACAATTAATAAAATTGACTGAGCAAAGGGTAGGGAGTTACACCACAGGGCAGAAATGCCAAATGTGGGGCTGGCTCTGATACGCCAAGGCAGATGAAAAACATTGATGTCACAATGAAACCTATAGACAGATATGCCCAAAAATATACAATATGTACAAAACCAAAGTAAATGCTAGGCACAAGCCTAGACATAATACATTTTAACATAGAGCCCATTTTTGGGCTCCGCCAACTCGTCTCCATTAAAATAAACCAATTCGTAAGCCCCCTTTTTCAAGACAGTTTTAACAATGAAAGGACCATACCACATGAACTTAAACTTACATGCCCCCAAGGCATCCTTGTCTTGATCATAGATTAGAACAAGGTCACCTTTAGAGAAATCCCTAGGGTGTATAGTCTTATTGTACTGAACCTTCACCCTCTTCTTATGAGCTTCGTTAATCATGTTTGCATATCGACGCTACTCATCAAGACGTTTCAAATAAATGAGGTGTTCTTCAAGACTGGTAGTGTTTGGAATAAGTTCAACAGCTAGCTTAGAAGACAAGGAATTTCACATTCCACAGGGAATATTGATTCCAATCCATAAATTAGTTGAAAATGAGTGTAATTAGTTGCATTCTTAACTAACATTCGATATTCCCAAAGCAAAGGATATGACATAATGTGCCAATTGGATTAAGCTTTATTAATTGTCCTTTGTAGGATAACCTTCAAGGATTTATTCACAACTTCCACTTTCGCATTGGCCTGAGGATAATAAGGAGATGAGTAATCCTGCCAGAAACCTAACTTGAGAGCCAACTCAACCATCATGGTAATCTAAAAATTACTGCCATGGTCAATGAAAATATCTTTAGGAAAACCAAAATGAAAAATGAATTTGTTCAAAAGAAAAAGCATTTTTGTTTCACCATCATTCGCAAAGGTAGGAATAGCCTCAACCCACTTAGTGAAGTAGTCCATTGCTACAATCATCTACTTATGACCCTTTACTGAAGGTCGGTTAAAAGTTGTAAAATCGATTCCCCACTTTTTGAAAGGACTGAAGGTAATAATAGGAAAGAGCGGAGCTAGATGAGCACGCATCTTCTGAGTATAGACTTGATAAGGATGACATTTCTTGACCGGTTCAACACAATATTTGAAGATCAAAGGCCAAAAATATCCAACATGAATTTTTTTTTGGGATGTAGCAATCCCTAATTAATGATCACCACAAGCTCCACTATGGAAATAATTCAACACTAACTCAACTTCTTCTATGGTTAAGCAATATCTAAGGATTGAATCAACCACATGACGATATAAAATGTCACCAATGATAAAATAAATTTTATCCAAGTGACAAAATTTTCTTCGCACATCCTTAAAAAAAGTGAGGGGAAACTTCAAAGTCTGAAGATATATAATAATATCCCCATAGCAAGGATATTTTGAAGAAATAAGGAAAATATTTTCATTAGCGAATGATTCCTCATAAACTATTTCTTCTTCACATGGCCACTCCGAGATTAATTGTGCAAATTTTAAAGATTTATTGGATTTAGTAGAGAAGAACACGAGATAGAATTATTTTAGAATAACAATCCATCTCTTATATTTTCCCCCAATCACTCGACTACTGAGAAAAAACTCAAATGAATTGAGAACTGCCAAAACAAAATTTTTTCAAAGCAGAATTTAATTTTTAAGTCTTTGGATAGAATGAAAAACCACCAAAGCTAATTTCTCAACAAGATAATATCGTAATTTAGGACCTATCAAGCCCTGGATTAGAGAATAAAACACATGCTCATAGAGAACATTGTCTTCCTGAACTAGAACCATACCTATGGTTGACTCTTTCGCAGTGAGATGCAAGAGGAAATCCCTGCTATAATCGAGTGGAATCAGTAAAGGAGAAGAGGTTAATGATTTTTTTAAAGCATCGAGCGAGCGTTGAGCGAAGTCACCCCACAAAAATGAAACTCTTTTTTTCAAGAATCTCATAAATCCCTTCGTAATCTCAGTATAATTGACAATGTTTTTTGGATCTACTACCTTGATCGCAATGAGTAGCGCACAACTTTGTATTGGGCATGACTGGAGTACCTCTAATGTAGACATTTCACAAGGAATCTGAGCTATACCTTCTATAATGGAGTAGTTCTAGGCTTCCTTGGCATTAGGGTTAATCGTCTAACATTCAAAAAACCCTTTTAGCATCCGAGGTATAGGCTCAACTGCAAGCCTCTCAAAATGGTGTGGCTCTGAAACATTAGGAGCGGCCTTCACCTTAGAGGATTCTAACTCACCATAATCATGTGACCTTGTTGCAACATCAACATGAGCACTCATCATGTATAAATTTGATGGATTTTTCCCTTCCTGGTTGCCCCATGTGGGAGCTCCAGTATTCGTATTCACGCTAACAAGCATTTGCTACCCTTGAGGAAAAGGTTTAGTCAGGACAACCTAGGATCTATAAAAACTGTGTTGAGACAACAAGCACTAAGAATCCTGAATCTTAGGGGAACTATGAGTTATATGGTCTCCATTGCAAAATTTTCAAGGAAAATAACTTCCTTTTTCGACTCTTTTTTACCCTCCCCAGGATTATTGTTGTGCTTGTTTGCATTATCCTTCCCATCCTTATCCTTTTTATTATTACCTCCTCTTTTCTTTCCATTGGATTGTTGGTTTCCTTTGGGGTTAGAGGAATGGACATCATTAATAGTTAATGGTTGGGAAGGCATGTACACTAACAGCGATGCCTGAATCAAAGAAGAAGTTTGTAGAGACAAGTGCTACAATTGATTTAAGAAATTAGTTGTATTGTTATGGATTGACTCGATTAGCCCATCAGCATAGGGACCTGGCTTCAATTTGGCTAAATATATCTTGGATCGAGGAGCATCAGGAAAAATATTATTAAGAATCCCATACTGAGAATATATAATCTCTAATTTTTGGGCTCTGAAGATAGCCTGCTCTTCGGTAAATACCCCAGAAAATGATAAATCCTTAGATATTTCCAGCTGTAAATATTTTAAGAACCATTCCATAGGGAATTCATTAGGAATGTATGCTTTAATGTGCTTATTACTTATTTTCCATTTTTGAATATGGTCAGAAATATGAGTTGCCTTATATTTTTGGAAGTTGGCCAATAGCTCGGTTTCCACATAATACTGAACGGGCAATTGAAAATGATTCAAGAACATACTAGCCAATTATCCAAATGAAACAAAGGTATTCCCAGTAATTTCTATGTACCACTTGGTAGCATTTTCGGTCAAGGTGTGTTGAAACAATCTAAACCTAATTGAATCGTCAATACGGGAGTTTGATGAGCAACATAAACGGAAAGTGGTTACATGGTTAGCTAGACCCTCTCCAGTCTTCCCTTCAAATTTTGGAATGTCCGATGGAAGCTTAGTAGGAAACAGAGGCCAAGTTGGGCTATATCGAATTGGATCATTAGTCAATTTCGAAATATCTAGAAAATTTAGGGTTTCCATGAATGGTAAGCACAAAGGACCTTGAGAGTTCCACCCACCACGAGACGAATTCCCAACATTTTAAAAAGAATAACCTAGATTTTTTGAGGCACCCGGTTGCCAAGGATTATTTGTTATGAAACAAGCTCCCAAAATAGAAGAAAAGAATGATCAACACCTTATAAATCATTCACTTCGAGGGGGAAACCTCTTTTACATTACATAAATGAACAATTTTTAGATAATACAAATGACAAAAGCTCATTTCTATATATAGAAGTCCATGGGTTCCGAATATAATCCTAGCCAACCTAACAATAATAATGTAAGGGCACAACAATAACAATAGTGGGATTTTATAGGGCACAATGATAACAATATGGGGACTACAAGGGTACAAAAATAACAATAAGTGGGCTACACTAACAACAATAAGGGACTACACTAGTAATATAGAGACCTAACATGACCCTCTACTTCAAAAAATTGTTGTCCTAAATGCTTGAGTAGCTCTAGACTCTTTTGTATAAATTTTTCATCCTCTCATGTGGAATCTTCATTGGGTAAGTTCTTCCACTTGATGAGATACTCTAAAATTGAAAGATTTCATAGTTGTCAAGTTCTTGCTTCCATGAATTCTTCAGGTTCCAATATGATTTTACCTTCCTCATAAAGTTTTAGAAATATTTTTTGAATTGGAAGTTTTTCACCTATAACCTTCTTTAAGCATGAAACATGGAAAATTGGGTGCATTCAAGAAGAAGCAAGAAGCTCCAGTTTGTATGCTATAGTACCAATATTTTGAAACACCTTTTAAGGACCATAATACTTTGGCAATAATTTATTATCCTTCTTAGCTTGCTTGAAGGACATTTGTTTGTATGCTTGTAGCCGTAAAAATACCTAGCCTCCTACATCAAAAATTCTCTCACTGTGATTTTGATATGCATGTTGTTTCATTCGATTTTGTGCCAAATTTCGGTTATCGTTTAAGAGTTGGAGAACTTGTTGTTGATGCTCGATGTGATGTTCCACTGATTGAACCTTAGAATTTTCTCCTAAAGATGATGTGATGGATAGTGGATGATATCCATAAAATGCCATAAATGGGGTCGCTTTTGGTGGAGTATGGAAGGACTTGTTATGCCACCTCTCAGCCAGAGGTAACCACTTGACCCATTGTGTTTGTTTATCAGATACAAAACAAAGAAGATCTCCTTCCAAACATTTGTTCATTATCTCAGTTTTCCCATCGGATTGGGGATGATAAGATGAGTTATGAGCTAGTTTAGTACCCAAACAAGAAAATAATTTCATCCAAAAATTTCCAGTGAAAATAGGATCTCTGTCGCTTACAACAATCTTTGGGTTTCCATGTAGCTTTTGAATTGTTTCCATAAATGCAGTAGCAACTATATAAGATTTAAATGGATGAGGTAATGCACAAAAGTGTGCATACTTGGTTAAGTCTATCAAATACCACCATGATGACACTTTGTCCTTTGGACTTAGTTAAACCTATGATAAAATCCATTGAAACCTCCTCCCAACATTGACTTGGAATGGATAAAGGTTGTAGCAGACCTGGGGTCTTAATTGTCTCAACTTTACTTTGTTGGAAAATGAAACATTCCGCCACAAAATTTTGAATATCAGATTAAAGGCCATCCCAAAAAAATTATTTCTTCACCATGTGGTAATTTTTTTAAAATCCTTAGTTTTCTCCTAAGGGAGAGGTGTGTAATTCCAAAATATTCTGTTGTTTTAATTGGGAATTATTACAAAGATATAAGTGATATTTGTACCATAAGGAATCATTTTTCCAACTAAATGTATCAAATGTATTGGGATCTTGTTGCAACTTCTGAATGAGTGTCCACTTCTTCGTCATTCTTCCATTCCTCCCTTGCTTCAGTTATCCAATCTAGTTGGATAATAGAAGTGGCACAAAGCAATGCTTCCACCTCAACATCCTTTGATGCAAGTGCATCTGCAACAACATTTAGCTTCCCTTTTTTGTATATGATTTCAAAGTCATAACCCAACATCTTTGTGACCCATTTTTTCTGGTCTTCTGTAGATATTCTTTGTTCTAAAAAGTATTTAAGACTATCATGATCATTTTTTATCTTGAAGTGTCTTTGTTAAAATTGGACAGCTAGGTCAAAAATCCATGTTGTAATGCTCAGATGAAGACACCAATATTTCTATTGGGTTCCTCTTTCGAAGAGGTGCAAGATTGATCTAAAGATCATCTTGATCCAATGAGCAGACCATTTATTTTGAATTTATTTTTAATACTTTCAAAATATGTGCAAGTCGGCCTTAAGGTTTTACACCCCCAGCAGATGTGTCACACACCTCAGTGATTGATATAAATAGAGTGAACATTCGAGGAATTTTTCACTCATCTCATACTCACGCATCATCTCCTCCTTTGATTTAGTATGAGCTCCTTGGAGGCAGTTTCAGTTCACAGGTGGGAAAGAAGGATGAAGACGTTGTTGCTGTCGTTGTTGTTGTCGTTGTTGTTGTTGTTGTTGCCGTTTTTGTTGCCATTGCTGTCGTTCTTGCTGCCATTTTTGTTGTCCTTGCTACCATTGTTGCTGCCATTACTGCCATTTTTGTTTCCGTTGCTGTCATTGTTGCCGTTGTTGTTGGTATTACTGTTGTTGCTGCTGTTGTTGCTGGTGTTGTTGCCGTTGTTGCCATTGGGGAAGCGTTGAATTTTCTGGGGTTGACTTTGAGTTGACCATGTGGCTGTTTTGAGGGCTGTTGTGACACATGCTAGGTTGGCTAACCAAGGAGACTTTACTAGCTGAAGCATCCTATTGACTACCGTAACGCACCACCACATTTTTCTGTTTTTGGTTTGTCCTCTATAGATTCACTGGTATGTTCTATCATCAATTTACATGATTGTTTATTTATTTCTATGGTGAAAAGTAAAGTTGCATCAAGCATAGAGCATCTACATAAATTTACATGGCATCGGAGTTGAGGTGAAGAGAAGCCCTATTTGTTGCAATCACCGAAGAGGAAAATGGGTTCCACAAACTATGGCTTCAAGGAGGATGAAAATTTGACTAGAAAGGATGACTTCCATGCTTGGAAGATGATATTGGATCTCAAATCGGAAGACCAAGATGTCATGGAATATGTGCAGGGTAAAATCCAAGAACCTCCATCCACTGCTACTACTGCTGCCAAAAAAAGTACAAGAAGGGGGAGATCAAAGCAAAGCTAATGATCAGGGAATCCATTAATTAAAGTCTGGTGGCCTACATCCCTAAGTTGGGCACATCCAAAGAGATGTATGATAAGTAGGTCCTCATGTTCAAGGACAACAATGCAAATCAAGTACTATTCTTCAAGAATCAATTGAAGAATCTGAATAAGGGCAGGGATGAGTCTGTCCAATCATACCTTTTGAAGATGGTTGAGATCAAGAACAATCTGCTGGCTATTGGGGAGACAATAGCTGATCGAGAGATGGTACTCACCACACTTGGAGGGCTCTCATCGGAATGGCATGTGTTCAACACTACCATTCTAAATAATAATGTGTTACCTGACTTTGACGAAGTAATGTCAAGATGCATTCAAGAAGAATCAAGAATGAAGGAGTATGGAAATGAAGGAAATGCTGCATACACTACTCATTCTAGAAAGAACTCTGGTGGCCCAAAGAAAAAAGGAAAAGAAGGGGCTCAAGGAAAGAAGGGGAAGTGTTACACTTGTCATAGGCCAGGTCACTATGCTAGAGAATTTCCTTTCAAGAAGGATTCTCCCGATGGTGATGAAAATCAAAGGAAAAATAGGTTCAAGGGAAAGAGGAAGGCTCCCTCTGGCGGAAATGATCAACCTTTCAAAAGGTTAAGAAATTATAGGTATGAGGAATAAAATGTTGTTGATAAAAGAAATGAATTAATTCTTGTATCTACCCTCTCTACTGCATCTCCATCGAAAACTATGGATGTCTGGTTGATAGATAATGGTGCCTTAAGGCACATCACTGGCTTCAAGGAAGCACTCTCTGATATGGTTAAGAAGGATACTAATCTGGAAATTATCCTTTGAGATAATGCCACATATCCTATGAAAGGGAAAGGGACTGTGACCCTCGACTTGTCTCAGTGTCAAGTCCTCCAATTACAGGAGGTACTCTATGTACCTAATTTGAAGAAGAACCTTATGTCTATATCAGCCATGGAAGACAAAGGTTTCAATGTGGCATTCACTGATGGAAAGGTGTGCATGTGGAAGAAGAGCTTAAAGGAATCTATCACGTTTGGGTCTAGAATTTATACACTCTACTAGGTTGGAGGAAGTCTAGTAGGAGAAATGACATGAGATGTTATCCAACAGACCGATAGTGGCACTAAATATGAGACAAACGATTTCAAGAAAGTTTACAAAGGAGCCAGCATCAAGAGGAAGACCACAATGTTTGTGGGCTACAACAAAACTTCAAAGGCCTATAGATTATATGTGCCTAGTCAAAGGGAAGTGGAGATATGCCATGATGTCACCTTTGATGAAGATACTTCCCTGAGGAAAGTAGTCAATCTTCCTAGATCTAAGGAAGGTCATGAAGCAAGGCATGGAAATCAAGAGGGACTGAAGGATGAGACAATGCCTAATGTTGAAGGACCAATGGAACCGATTGATCCACCTCCTTCACTGGGAAAGAGACCATCATGGCTCAGGGACACTCTCGAAAATGCTGAGGGACATATGGCCCCAAGGGGGAATTTCCACGAAAGCAAGAATTCGAGTAGATACCAAGGGTATCTAGCAGCCATGAGTACTATTGTACAATCCGAGCCTAGATCTTTTTGAGGAATTTGTAAAGCATAAATTCTGGAAGGATGCTATGCACGAAGAGTATGAGTCCATAATCAAGACTGATGTCTGGGATTTGGTTCCTAGACCAGAGGTCAAAGCAGTTGTCTCCTCAAAATGGCTCTACAAGATCAAGCATGGATCTGATGAAAGTGCTGAAAAGTTCAAGGCAAGATTTGTTGCCCGTGGCTCCTCTCAAAAAGAAGGCATACACTATGATGACATATTTTCACCTGTGACCACCATCCGATCTATCATATCCCTTGCTACTATGCAACGATGGCGTCTTCATCAGATGGATGTGAATACCGCACTTCTGCATGGTGCGATAAAGGAAGAGGTGTATGTGGAGCAACCTCTGGGGTTTGAAGTCCAGGATCAAGACACCCATGTCTGTAGGTTGAATAAATCCCTCTATGGGTTGAAGGAAGCACCCAAATATTAGTACGAAGGATAGCTAGCTACCTGATGAAGTTGGGCTTCACTCGTAGTAATGTTGATGCGAACCTTTACTTCAAGGTTCATAGAGAGAAGCCTCTCATTCTGGTGTTGTATGTGGATGGAATCTTCCTGAAAGGTGCTGATCTTCTTATTCATCAGTGCAAGAGAGAGATCACTACTGAGTTCATGATGAAGGACCTAGGAATGATGCACTATTTCCTAGGCTTGGAGGTCTGGCAGAGACTTGGCAAGATTTTCCTTTCTTAAGGAAAATACATTGTGAAGCTTCTGGAAAGATTCAGTATGGTGGATTGTAAGTTTGAGTCAACACCAATGGAGCTCAACTTTAAGAAGTTGAGTGGCAACATTGTTGGGCCCATGCTAGAAAATCCTACTGAGTATATTCAACTCGTAGAACTCTTGAGATATCTCCGGGGCACAATAGACCTTGGGCTGAGATACACTGCTAGGAGCATGACACTCCTTGGTTATACTGATGCTGATTGGACTGGTAGTGTGGTGGTTCGCAAGAGAACATATGGATGCTACTTCACACATAGATTTTCTTCGGGCAAGAAATTGAAGTCAGTAGCCTTGAGCACCACTGAGGCCGAATACATTGTAACATGTATGACCTGTTGTGGAGTCACTTGGTTGTGAAAGCTCTTAGTGAGCTATTCAAGCATGTGCTAGATGCCACCATTATCCTTTGTGATAACTATAGGGGGATTCATTTGTCATAGAATCCTGTGTTTCATGATCAATCCAAGCATGTTGATGGTGGGTACCACTTTATCCGGGATATGGTACAGTGAGGCACCATAAGTCTCGATCATAGGAACTGATGAGCGGGTCACAGATATTCTCACTATGCCCTTGGGGAAGGTCATGTTCCTAACCTTCCATGAGAATATTGGAATCGTAGAACGACCCTATTCTGAGGGTCCTATTGGACGATGAGCTCTGGGAGCTATGGGAGGGCCTTGGGGATAGTTCCTCAAAGCTATAAGCACACACAAGGCTAGGCTTGCTGAACCTTGTGGTTCTTCTACCCCACTGTTATGATGATTGAGTTGGTTCGCCTCTCATTATCTGTGCCTCGTATGCATCCTACCCATTTGAGTTTCGAACTCATGGGAAGTACCTCTCATTTGGCGAATGAGGTGGGAAAAGCTAGAGACTAGTAGCAAAGACTGATGGACGCATTAGAGATTTTCGTACTCTCTATGTAGGATGGCACGGTCAAACCACTTGACCTAGGATCAATTCTAGAGAGTTTTCAGAACTCCAACTAACTTTAGGTCAGTGAAACTAACTTCGGGTTAGTATATGACTCACTTGAGTCCTAGTGATGTTTCGGACATCCAACTAACTTCGAGTTAGTATATAACTCTCTTGAGTCCTAGTGAGGTTTCAGACCTCCTACTGACTTCAGGTCAGATAAACCAACTTCAGGTTGGTATGAGACCCTTTGTGAGTCCTATAGAGGTTTTGGACCTCTGGACTGAATCTGTCAGTTGGGAATGATGCCTTTGTGAATAACCCACTTTTGTTTTGAAATAAAGAGGCCAGCAAAGCAAGTTATGGCGAGATGACGCACGATGTTTGATTGCACAGGTGGATGGAGTTCTCCCTAGTTGAGAGGGAGTGTTAAAATTGGACAACTAGGTCCAAAATCCATGTTGTGATGCTCAGATGAAGACACCAATATTTTTATTGGGTTCCTCTTTCGAAGAGGTGCAAGATTGATCTAAAGATCATCTTGATCCGATGAGTAGAACATTTATTTTGAATTTATTTTTAATACTTTCAAAATATGTGTAGGTCGGCCTTAAGGTTTTACACCCCCAGCAGATGTGTCACACACCTTAGTGATTGATATAAATAGAGTCAAAATTGGAGGACTTTTTCACTCATCTCATCCTCACACATCATCTCCTCCTTTGATTTAGTATGAGCTCCTTGGAGGCAGTTTCAGTTCACACGTGGGAAAGAAGGACGAATACGTTGTTGCTGCCGTTTTTTGTTGTCGTTGCTACCATTGTTGTTT
The DNA here is from genome assembly GCA_034641835.2 of Pinus albicaulis. Classification (NCBI taxonomy): domain Eukaryota; kingdom Viridiplantae; phylum Streptophyta; class Pinopsida; order Pinales; family Pinaceae; genus Pinus; species Pinus albicaulis. The sequence continues at coordinate 16,714 of JAXQQM020077890.1, forward strand.
CCCTTGCTGCCATTTTTGTTGCCCTTGCTGCCATTGTTGTTGCTGTTGTTGTTTTCATTGCTACCGTTGCTTCCACCATTGTTGTTGTCGTTGTTGTTTCCATTGTTGTCATTGCTTTCGTTGTTGTTGGTGTTGCTGCTATTGTTGTCGTTGTTGGTGGTGTTGCTACCGTTGGGGTAGTGATGAATTTTCTAGGGTTGAATTTGAGTTGACCATGTGGCTGTTTTGAGGGTTGTTGTGACACATGCTAGGTTGGCTAACCAAGGAGAATTTTCTGGCTGAAGCATCCTCTTGACCACCGTAACGCACCACCACATTTTTTGTTTCTGGTTTGTCTTCTATAGATCCACTGGTATGTTCTGTCAGCATTTTACTTGATTGTTTATGTGATTTCTGTGGTGAAAAGTAAATTTGCATCAAGCATAGATCATCGACATAAATTTATAGTTTTCCAATTAGGTAAGGTTGCCATTTCTTTAGTGCATGTTGTATTGCCAAAATTTCATTCTCATAAATAGGTTTCTATAAATAATTTCCTTTGATTGGACGAATTTAAAAAGAAATGGGTCTTCATTCTTTCATTAAAACAACACCAATTCCATTTCTTGAGGCATCACATTCCACAATAAAGGTTTTTGTGAAGTCTAGCGTAGCTAAGACTGGTGCTAGGCACATTACCTCTTTAAGATGTTCAAAGGCCTTAGTTGCTTTAGAAGTCTAGGGAAATGCATCTTTCTTCAATAATGTTGTTAAAGGTGCTGCTATTCTCCCACAATTTTTAACAAGGTTACGATAATACCCTGTTAACCCCAAAAATTCTTGCAACTACTTTATGGTTGTGGGGACTTTCCATTCCTTAATGGCTTTCATTTTTTTAGGGTATAACTTAACACCCGCTTGAGATACAATATGACCCAGATATTCCACCTCTTGTACTCCAAAGTAACATTTGGTGGTTTCTACATATAATTGTTTCTCCTCCAATAATTTGAGCACCCTGTCAACATGTTTAACATGATCCTTCGAAGACCTGCTGTAGATTAGTATATCATCAAAAAATACTTACACAAATTTTCTGAGAAAGTGTTTTAAAATGGAATTCATCAGCCCTAGAAATGTAGAAGGTGCATTGGCAAGGCCAAAAGGCATGACTAAAAGTTCATAATCACCCTCATGAGTTTGAAATGCTGTTTTTGGAATATATTCAGTCTTCATTCTAATTTGATGATAATCTGAATGGAGATCCAACTTGGTAAAATAAATTGATCCATGTAATTCATCCAATAATTCATCAGTCATCGGAATGGGAAATTTATCTTTAATAGTGAGCTTATTGAGCTCCCTATAATCTTGACACATGTGCCATGATCCATCCTTCTTATGCACCAATACTACTGTAGCAGAGAAAGAACTTTGACTAAGTTGAATTATACCAGCCTCTAACATTTCTGCAATCATACGTTCAATTTCACTCTCTTGGACATAAGGATATTTGTAAGGCCTGATGTTTGGAGGAATACTTCCTACAATAAAATGAATAGCATGATCATGATCACGAATAGGTGGGAGTCCTTTGGGAGTTTCAAACAACTTGGAATGTTTTTCGAAGACTTTTTAGAGATCTAAAGAAATATATGATTTTGATGTTGGAACTTCTTGTGAGCATAATTGTGCAATTATGCCTCATTGTTATTTCTTGAAAATATTTTTCATGACATTATAGCTTATTATCTTTCTCGGCTTCCCTATGATAGCCCGTAATTCAAATTCCTTTCCTTCCAATTTTTTTCTATAACAAAAGATCCTAAAAATTAAAATATATTGTAACCATTGTACTCCTAGCACAACATCATAATCTCCTATTGGAATGGAAAGCATTGGATTATTCAATACATATTACCCCATGGTTAGCTTAATATTATGAAATTTTCCAGAGAAAGTTGTAGTTCATCCATTTGAAACCATCACTTGACACTTTGGTGTTGGGTATATGAAGAAATTCAATTCTTTGGCTACCTTACACTGAATAAAATTATGGGTACTACTCGAATCAATCAACACTATTACATTTTTATTCCTGATATTTCCTTCTATCTTGAGAGTTTTAGGACTGGGAATTCCTGCTAATTCATTACACGATATGGTTGAACTCATTTATTATTCCTATAGGGTTCGTTCATGGTGTACATCCTCTTCTTTTGAAGTTTCGTGTTCATTTCCTTCCTCCTCATCACAATCTATCTAAAATAATTTCTTCTTAGCACACTTATGACCTTTAGTGTATTTTCTATCACAACTATAACAAATTCCTTTTTCTCCTTTTTCTTCCAATTGTTGCGGTGTCAACCTTGTAGGTTGTGGAAGTCTAGGAGTAGAAACACTTCCATCTTTATACATGTGAGTGTTAGGCTTCCTTGTCACCATAATTTTACTTTCAATGTTTCTTGCCAACCTGAATGCATTCTCCAATGAATCAGGTTCCCAAGGTGAACCTCATGTTGGATGCTATCCTTTAAAGTCCCTATGAAGACATCAATCCTGTGTTCCTCTAGAATATCAGTTACCCTTATATTCAAATTTTGCAAGTCCTCAATGTGCTCCAACATTGATCCCTTTTGTTTGAGATTTATCAATTGGCTAAAGAAGGTGTTTATCTTTGTATCATCATAATATTCTATCATTTCCTTTGTAAAAATTGACCAAGTGACAATTTTTTTAGGAGAGAAAAGCCATCGATACCATACAAATGTATTTTTTTCTAAATATAAATTTACAATGCTTACATTTTGCGTGTTTTGCACATTATGGAGATAAAAATATTTCTCCATCTATAATATCCATGTTATAGGATCCTTCCCATCAAAATTACTCATACCGACCTTTGGAATATGGTGGGTCTTCAATCCAACATTATATTTTATGAAATCATGGTTAAATTTATTTTGCTCTCATCATGGGCTTCCTCTAATACCTTTTCACCATTAGGAATAATTTCTTGTATCAACTTTGTCAAACCTTCGTTCAAACCTTCCATGTCTACTTCTAAAGTGGAAGCCATTGTGAATTGGCCCACACCCAAAACAGTAACTGAGGTAAGAATTTTCTTAGGTGCAGCTCAATATTGGAGAAATTTTATTGCTAACTTTTCTTCCATCGCAACTCCTATGCATGTAGTGACAAGTGTGAAGAAACGCTTACAATGGGGAGGAAAAAAACAACAAGCTTTCAAAGCTTTAAAAGACAAGATCAGTTCAACTCCAGTCCTTGCATTACCAAATTTGAGACAACCATTTGAGATACAAACTGATGCTAGTGATTATGCCATGGGCACTGTTCTTTTGCATCATGGTAAGCCTATCACTTTTCATTCAAAAAAATTTAATGGTGTTGTGACTAATTATCCTACATATGAAAAAGAACTATATGCGTTGGTACAAAGTGTCAAGAAGTGGAAACACTACTTGATGGGTAAAGAGACTATTTTACATACCGATCACCAACCATTACAGTACTTGCAGTCACAAAAAAATTATAGCAATCAGGACATTTTAGGTGGATGGGATTTCTTCAATAGTTTCACTTGGTTATAAGGTACAAGAAAGGTATTTTCAATAAATTTGTAGATATGATTTCAAGACCAATCATTAGTGCATCTACTTTACTCAAAAATGATTATGTTGTACATGAGAGTTACATAGAACAATATTCACATGACATTGATTTCCAACATGTGTATGCTAGTTTGAGTTAAGGGAATCGAGTTGAAGAAAAATATTATAACATGCATCACAATTTGTTGTTTCATTTGGGAAAGTTGTGTATTCCACAAGGACAGAGGCTAACTGGCATGAGAGAAGATCATTCATCTCTTATTGTTGGACACTTTGGGGTAAGAAAAACACTGGCGCATCTACAGAGGTATTGCTATTGGCCTCACATCATAGATAGTGTGTCATGTTTCATAAGAGGTTGTTCTATGTGTGCAACAAGTAAGCCTAGTAATAGGAAGCTTGGGTTGTACACGCCACTACTGGTACCATCAAGGCCATGGGAGAGTGTCTCCATGGACTTTGTTGGAGGTCTACCTATGTCAATAAAACAACATGATTATCTTTATGTAGTTGTGGGCAGATTCAGTAAAATGTGTATACTTATGCCATGTAAGAAAACCATTACTACTGAAAAAACTACTAAACTTTATTTTCAACATGTTTGTGTTCATTTTGTATTGCCAAATTATATTGTTAGTGACAGGGATTCCAGGTTGATTGGGAATTTTTGGTCAAATATATGGAGAATGATGGATACAAAGTTGAAAAATAGTACCGCTTTTTATCCACAAATAGATGGACAAACCAAGGTGGTGAACATAATTGTTGTGCATCTATTGAGAGGATATTTCAGCAAACATCCTAAGTTGTGGGATCAACAATTGCATTACATTCAGCACGCTTACAACTGGGAAAAGAAATCTTCTACACAAACATCACCTTTTGAATTATGCTTTGGTTATTTTCAAAAATCACCATTAGACTTACCTTTGGGAAGGATGTTGCAATTGATGGCCATAGTGATATTGACAAGGCTCGAAAGTTCATTGAGAAAATTCAGATTATACATCAACAAGTTCAAGAACAACTTGTGAAAAGTCAAAGAAAATACAAAGAGAGGCGTCACAAACACTGGGTTGATCACAAGTTTCAAGAGGGAGATGAGGTATGGTTGCACATTAGCAAAGAAATGCAAGGGGAAGGTAAAAGTTTCAAACCCATTCACTATGAAATATCATAAAACAAGTTGGTAATAATGCATTCCAACTTGACTTACCTTATTATATGAAAATGTATTCAGTTGTTAATGTTTAAAACTTACGTTTTTGTGAGCCACTGTTGATTGATGATCAAGGAAGTGATGTTCAACTACCTTCTATTGAATATTTCTCACTAGAATTTCTGGATGAACTCAAAGAAGATACAATTCTTGATAGGAGGACAAGAGCATCAAAGAGGGGAAGTGTTGACTACCTTCGAGTTGGGCTCAAAAGCATTAAACCAAGCAAGGAAAAATGGATGGAGCTTGGAAAGGTGAGGGAGTTGTACCCTTCTCTATTGAACATGGAATCAAGTCTTTTGAGGTCCAAAAGCTTCCCAATGGGGAGTAATGATCAGGAGTGATCAAGAGTTCATAAATTTTTCTCAAAATTCAAAATTACAGGATTGGGTCGAAACCAGGATGGTTGCATAGATATTGTCTTCGTGATTCTGACAACATGAACGATTCAAAAAAACGATGTCTTATGAGGGAGATGTCGCATTATGATCAAAAATCCAAACAAGTAAAATTGCAATAGTTTGACCAGGGTTGATTGGGATGCACAGTCAGAAAAAGGGAATATTTTGAGGAATATTCCTTTTCTCAGAATCAATCAGGGTTTGAAAAGTGTCGCTTCTTTATTGGTCGAATTATTTTGTACATTTTTTTGAGGGCCAATCAGGAGGTGCCATATGGCTATCCCTGAGGCCACCACGTGGCCCTGGAATTGCATTATAAAATTTTGGTTGGAGGCCGTAGGAATCGACTGCCACACCTCTACGGTCACACACATGTCTCTACTGCCCGAGCTACAAGTGGTTCTTAACAAATATATAATTGGACTTGTATTTAAGGTTTGTTGCATTCATAATTGTGGGTTGGGAACCACCGACGGTCCCAAATCACCAATGGTTCCCTAGAGGTTGGTCACATTTCAACGTAACTCCCACATATAACGTTACCACCACGGTCTATACAACTCACAGTCTCCACAATAGTTTTATGTTATACTTATCACATGGCAAAGGTTACCATAATACCCTCCGCGCAGTTATCGTGAAACCCATCAACCTCAACTGGAGTAAACATAATCCAACCACGATTTGTAACTTGGGTTCCACCCTATCCAAACGTTAGTGTATCCCGCGGGTTTGGGGTTGGCATGTGGCCACCCCAACTACTAATGCTAAATGAAAATAGTTAGTTTCAATAGAAGTTTGACCAGCACACCATTTTGGGTGGTAGTTTCTATTTTAACTCTAGTTAAGTGGATTTCTCCACTTTTAGTGGAGATTTTTTAGGTGTAACTAGGAAAAAGAGTAGGATACTCAATTTTCACCCATTCTGAGTGAATGAAGAGTCATTTTTGACTAATTGGAGGGTTCTGGAGCCATTGGTGTAGAGAAAACAACCATTGGATCACTATAACTACATGTATTCACAAAATTTTGAGAATAATGAAAGACGGACATGCCATTGGGAGTTGGACCAACAGATGTAGCCTAGGAGGGGTGAATTGATTCATCATTCCTCTTGTGTAAATTTCATGTGGTGACTTATTTCTCTATTTTACACTGTTGTTCAGTGTTTTTTTAAGCTTTTTTTATTCTTCTAATTCACTAAAAATCATCTACAATTCATGGAAAAAATCCTCAATCCTTAAGCAAACTAATGAGACAAGTATGCACATGTTTTATAACTGAAAAGAAAATTAGCACAAAAAACTAATACAATCATTTCAGGTCATTCATATCCCTTCCCCAGTGTTGATCGATAGAAATTTTCCTTTCTCTTTCCCCCCTTCTGTCATCCCATTATTCATTGCAAGTTGAGAAATAAGACACATTGAAGAAGCATCCCTCCCAAGAAACACCAGGAACCCTTTAACCCCATGATCTATCCTCAGGTATATTTTGATCACATACCCCTATCATATCGAGACTGCAAGATCCACAAGACAGATTCTGACTTCGACTTGTTCGATGTCCACTGCTGGCTCGAGGATAAATTCCTTGAAGAATACGATGATATAGGTCTATGGGAGACCCAATTACCTCTTTACAGCTTTCCAAAAGCCCATAGTTTCCTGGATTTCATTAGGAAATTCCAAACCTATTATGAAGTTAATCAGAGAACTACAGTCACCCCAACAGGAGAAATCTTGTTCACTATCAATGCCCAATCCATTCAGCAAGTGATGCAGTCCCTCATTCCTGAAGATGACCAAGGTAAATGAAGATGATGAGGTTGAATCTGTCATCTTCTGGGCCACCTTGCTATTAAAGGATTATAAGAAGTATACATACAAGGATTTTGTGGATTTGTTTATGCACCTAGCCATCAACACACTTAGCAGTATAGTAGAGCCTAGGATAAGTGAAGAAATCAGGAAAAAAATTCAGCTAACAGAGCAAGTGAAGACAACATATTGCTACTTGTACCAAAATTACACAGAGATTTGAGTCTATGGAAGTGAGCTAACCCATTACAAATTTCCAAAATTCCTCTCCATGAGGGTATTTGTAGTAGAGTACATAAGGAAAATAATACATGCAGGTGAACTCCACTTTGTTTCTACAAAGAAGAAGGCTCAGTTCAAGATCAAGACACACATTGGGCCTTTTATCTGTAACAGTAGAGCAGCAAGAGAGGAGGCAGAGAAGATACTGAAAGAGATGGGTTTCAACCATAGTTTCACCTATTCTTATTGTTGGGTACGTGTTATATTATTTCCACGACTAGCCCCACACACTGTACATTGCACTGGGTGCAGCAAGGGGGTCACAGGGGGGGCGGCAGCCCCCCCTGTCAGGGTTTGGGGTAGCGCCTCGGCGAAATTTTTTTGGTGTGCGAACCCACTCATAGGCAGACCCACCCATGTTTTGTGCATGAGTTTGCACATGGTTTTGGGGTATGATGGTTTTCGACCCCTGGTATTTTGTAGATCCGGTCAAGGGAACTATGATTATGTTCTAATACAGGGTTAATCGATTGGGGTTTATATATGCTTCGACATGTATATATATGTGTTGTAACACTAAAAGGAATATAATGAAAAATGAAGCTGGTCATCCCGATTTGGGATCCAGGGGAAAATCTCTGTGTTTATCTATTTTATGTTTTTTGCTCTCGCTATTGTTTATTTTCTGTTATAAGATTCGTGTGTAGATAATTTATGTTTAGGGTTAAAACCTACATTTGGTATCAGAGTTTTTTAGGCTTCAAGGGGACGCCTTTGCTGCTGAGGGTTTTTTACTTGGGCCTGAGGTAGACCATGTTCAGTGGAAGATCTGTGAGATTGATTCTTGCGATGAAATAAGATGGCGAGCAGTGGAAAGATAGAGATCAAGAAATTTAATGGTCAGAGTTTTGAGTTGTGGAAGCTCAAGATGGAGGATCTGCTGGTGGATAAAGATGAATGGATCACGATAGATCCAGGTACTAAACCAATGACAATGTCAGATGAAGATTGGAAGAAACTGGATTGGAAGGGTAAGAGCACAATACTGTTGTGTGTCTCAGATTTAGTATTGTTGAATGTATCTAGGGAAGCTACGGCGAAGAATTTGTGGGAAAAAATTGGGACTTTGTACCAATCTAATTCTTTGGCGAATATTTTTTTCCTGTAGAAAAATTTGTATAACCTGAGGATGAAGGATGGAGACTTGGTGACAGAGCATCTGAATGCCTTCAATACTGTGGTAAGTTAGTTGTCATCTATTGATATTAAAATCTCAGATGAAGATAAGTGCATTAGTTTTTTTTGTTCTCTACTAGACTCATGGGATAGTTTGGTTATTGCAATAGGTAGCAATACAACTACCTTGAATTTTGATGACATTGTCTCAGCCTTGCTGTTGGAGGAAATGAGACAGAGAAATATGCAGGGTCAAAATGGAGATGCCTTATCTGTACGAGGAAGTTCCCAAAAAAGAAACAAGAATAAGGTTTCAAGTGGGAGATCCAAATCTAGAGGGAGATCTAAATCTCCTAGAAATTTTGTAAAGGTATGCTGGAAATGCAGAAAGGAAGGAAACTAAAAAAAGGACTACAGATCTAAAGCTCCTAAGAAAGGAAAGGGATCTGATGATGCTCCTTCTGCAGAGGCAAAAACCACCTCAGATGAAGGTGGGGATGAGTATTTGGCTTCTTCTTCAAATACACATGTAGATCATGAGTCATGGTTGATTGACTCAGGTGAATCCTTTCACTTCACTCCCTATAGGGAGTGGTTCTGCGAGTATGAGAAATATGATGGTGGTGATGTATTCCTAGGGGATGATAGGAAGGCCAAAATTGTTGGGCGTGGAAAATTCAAGCTAAAGCTGCAAGGTGGAAGGATTAGAACACTTCCTAGTGTTCTGCATATTCTTGCATTGGCCAGAAATATAATTTTTGTAAGAAATATGGATGATGCAGGTGTAAAAATAGTGTTCGAGAAAGATGCATGCAAGATGGTTCGGGGAGCACTGGTATTAATGCGGGGAGTTCGGATTGGAACTCTATACAAGTTACAAGGTAGCACTGTTATTGATGGGTGTAACAGTTTTGTGGTTCCTGAAACTGGAGTGGAAAGCCTAGCCATCTTTGGAGAAAAGACCATGCTATGGCATCAAAGGCTTGGACATATTGGAGAGAAGGTCCTTAAGATACTACATAAAATGGTATGGTAGAAGGTATGTCTAATTTCTCTCTAGATTTTGACTTTTGTGTATATGGGAAGCAAAATCGAGTGATTTTTCCTTCTGGTGTTAAGAGGGCGAACAAGATATTAGAACTTGTGCACAGTGATGTGTTTGGACCTGTGTCAGTTCCATCACTGGGAAAGTATATGTACTATGTTTCATTCATAGATGATTTCTCAAGGAATACATGGATCTATTTATTCAGGAAGAAATTTGAAGTCCTTGAAAAATTTAAAGAATTTAAGGCTCTTGTGGAAAGCCAAACAGAGAAGAAGATAAAGGCGCTAAGGACAAATAATGGTGGGGAGTTCTGCAAGAAGGAATTTGAAGAGTTCTATAAGAAGTGTGGTATAGCACGACAGAATACTACTCCATACACACCTTAGAAAAATAGAGTTGCAGAAAGAATGAACAAAATGTTGATGGAAAAGGAAAGAAACATGCTGAGTGGTACCGGGTTAGAACAAGAATTCTGGGCAGAGGCAGTGGAGACTACATGCTACTTAGTTAATAGATCACCTTCATCAGTGTTGGAGGATAAGACTCCACATGAGGTATGGAATGGTAAGAAACCCTCTCTTTCACATATAAGGGTATTTGGATGTGATGCATATGTACATGTTCCAAAGGAGAAAAATACCAAGTTGATAATAAATCTTAAAGGTGCATCTTTATTGGGTATAGGGATGGTTTAAAAGGTTACAAGCTTTGGAACCCGGAAACAAGGAAGGTTGTGTACAACCGAGATGTGGTGTTTAGAGAGGTGAAATATGTTGTTAAACATGAAATCATACCAAAGGAACCTGAGAAGATAGAGTTTGAGCTAAAGGAGGATGAATTAGACTCTACAACAGAAGAAGATTCAGAAGAGGAAGAGCCATAAACTCCAGCTTTGAGAAGATTAGTTCGGGAAAGAAGGCAACCAGAAATGTATAGTCCATCTACTTTATATTCAGGTTTTTCCTTAACAATAATTGATGATGATCCCAGAACTATCAGGGAGGTAGTAGACTCAGAGGATGGAAAACTCTGGAAGGAGGCCATGGTTGATGAAATGGCATCCTTGCATAAAAATGAGGCATGGGATTTGGTGGAGTTGCCAGCTGGAAGGAAGCCCATCGTGAGAAAATGGGTGTTTAAGAAGAAGATGAATGTAGAAGGCAAGGTGGAGAAATACAAAGATCAGTTGGTAGCCAAAGGTTATTCCCAGGTGCCGGGAATTGATTTTGGTGATATTTTTTCTCCTGGTGCCAAAGTTACTTCTGTTAGATTACTTTTATCTGTTGTTGCTGCATTTTATTTTGAGATAGAATAGATGGATGTGAAGACAACATTTCTTCATGGGGATCTAGAAGAGGAGATCTACATGAAGCAAACTGAAGGATTTATGGTGAAGGGTAAGAAAGAACTAGTGTGCAGGTTGAAGAAGTCTCTGTATGGGTTAAAACAGTCACCAAGGATGTGGTATCAGAAATTTGATACCTATATATGGGGACTTGGCTTCACCAAAAGCAAGGAGGATCACTGTGTTTATTTTAAATTAATTGGTGACCGTGATATTTATTTTTTCTTGTATGTGGATGATATGTTGTTGATTGGAAATGACAAAGAAATTATCCAAGATTTGAAGACCCAACTGTTCTCCAAATTCGACATGAAGGATCTTGGTGCTGCAAACTATATTTTGGGCATGGAAATTAAGAGAGATCAGGTAAAGAGGAAGCTTTGGTTAAACCAGAGGAATTATGTCGAGACTATATTGCAGAGGTTCAATATGCAAGATAGTAAACCGGTGAATGTTCCTATTCCTATAGGTGTAAAGTTGTCTGTTGAACAGTGTCCCAAGACACAAGAAGAAGAGGAGGATATGTCCCGTGTTCCATATGAAAGTGTAGTGGGTAGCCTGATGGATGAAATGGTCTATACTAGACCAGACATTGCACATGCAGTGGGAGTATTGAGCAGGTTTATGTCAAACCCAGGGAAGGAGCATTCGACAACAGTGAAGCAAGTTTTCAGATATTTATGTGGCACTAGTGATTATTTATTTTGCTACCAGGGAAGACCAGGACTGGAAATAATGTTGGACATTCATGGTTTTGTTGATGCAGACTAGGCTGGAGATCTGGACCAAAGAAGATCGACAAGTGGGTATGTGTTTAGCCTATTTGGAGGTGCAGTTAGTTGGATGAGTAAAAGATAGTCTGTAGTGGCACTTTCAACTATAGAGGCAGAATACATAGCAGCCACTCATGCAAGCTAGGAAGCAGTTTGGTTGCAGAGATTGTGTTCAATTATGGGGTTGGTACAACAAGCCATAAGGATTGACTGTGATAGCCAAAGTGCAATTTTCTTGGCTAAGAACCCTGCATATCATTCAAAGACAAAGCACATTGATGTTCAATAGCACTTTGTTAGAGATATAGTTGAGGCTAAAAGGGTGTTGCTGGTAAAGGTGGACACTTTGAAAAATTTTGCAGATACATTGACAAAGTCTGTGAGCACTCAGAAGTTCTCTTGGTGTAGAGAAATAATGGGTGTTGAAGAATTAGCCCAATGACTAATCTCTCCTGTGGCCCCCTGTGGAAAGAAAACAACAAGTGGGAGAATGTTTGGTATGTGTTATATTCTTTCCACGACTAGCCCCACGTGCTGTACATTGCACCAGGCATAGGGGCGCCCCAGTGAAATTTTTTTGGTGTGCAGACCCACTCATAGGCGGACCCACCCATGTTTTGTGCATGAGTTTGCACATGGTTTTGGGGTATGATGGTTTTTGGCCCTTGGAATTTTGTAGATCCGATCAAGGGAACTACGATTATGTTCTAATCTAGGGTTATTGGATTGGGGTTTATGTATGCTTCGGCATGTATATATATGTGTTGTAACACTAAAAGGAATATAATGAAAAATCAAGTTGGTCGTCCCGATTTGGGATCCAGGGGAAAATCTGTGTGTTTATCTGTTTTATGTTTTATGCTCTCGCTATTGTTTATTTTCTGTTATAAGATTCGTGTGTAGATAATTTCTGTTCAGGGTTAAAACCTACACTTATGACACTGTAAGGGTTATCTCCAAGAAAATGGTGGAAAAAATATCCACACCCTATGCTCACACACATAGACCTACAATTGAGTAGTATGCCAATCAAATAGAATGGGTTACAAACACCCTCAAAGAAGATGAAGAGCAGGTGATCTCCACTTCATGCATCCAAACCCAAATCCCTCAAGAAAGGAAAGGAGTAGAAGATAAAGAGATAGGGAGAAAGAGGCTAAGAGAGGATGAGTCACCTTCAGCAACTAATACCTCTAGTAAAGAATTCAATCTAAGATATAGGAAGAGGGCTAGAATTCACATGAATATTGATCAAGGAGGAGAATCAGGGCAGCAAATAGTGATTCATATTGCAGACACCCCTAGGTCATCTGCAGTGGGTGGTTAAACGATGGCCCCTCTACATCTTCAACCACAACATCTCTATATCAGTAGGACTTGTAGACATCTACTTCTAGGCTTGCTATAGAAGGCCAAGAAAAATCAGTTTATGACATATTCAAGGAGATAAAGTTGAGAAATGGGGTATTGAAGACTAACACATACAGTCAATTCTGGAAGCAGACCCCAAGTTCACAAAGTAGGCTAATATCTACCTTTGACACTGAGAAAGGAACGATGCAGATGGAATTTCTATAAGCCTTGCTCCCATGACCCCAAGGAGAAGGAGATTACAAGAATGCATTATTCTAGTTCAATACTAAGGACATCCATCGGATTGACCAAATGTAATTACACAAGTAGACTGGAGAGATGGTGGCCTCCACCTGAAAAGTACTGCTATGAGCTTGTCAAAGCTACAGGTATCATTATCCAATGATCAATCACAACTCAAGATGGAGAAGATATCTGCCATGGCTAAAGACTCAAGGATAAAATATTTGGAAGATTTAATAGTGAAGCTTGGTTATGACCCAAAAAATGTTCAAGTTGTGGAGGAGCTTTCGAAGAAGAATAATGCTGACATAGAAGCCCTTAGGAAACAACTCAAGATGTCAGCAATAGAAGACACCTTGGACAAAGGAATTGAGGAAGATGAGTCACAGAGGGAAGATTCAATGAAGTTAATTATGGAAGAGTCCGCCCAAATCAAATAGATGAAGATCGAGATGGAGAAGCTACTGAAGGAAAAGGAAGAAGCAGCTAAAGTGGCACTCATCCCACTAGAAGCTTTCCCCATTTCATAAATTCCATTAGTCATTCTAGCAACTACTGGAGCATCCAGTGGGACAGACCAGTTGTCAAAGGCCATGGAAAGTATGACCCTACAGTCACAAGGGATCAAGAAATTGGAAGCAAAGATAGGCATCCTTAGAGATCAAAAGGATAGATCAGAAAGTGCTCATAATATAGCCAAGAAGCATATCGAGAGGTTGGAGAAGGCAGAGAAGGATTTTTCAGCCAACATCATCCTGGGCCAAATGAAGTTGATAATGTGGGGCAGTATCATAGAGGCAGTGGATAAAATTTGACATTCCATCAACATTATTTTTCAATAGAAAGAGCTGATCAATAAAGAAAAAAAATCAGGAATTAGGAAATATGCCAAGAACAACCCCTAAAATCATAAAATTCCTGAACTCCAAAACTAGCTATCAGCTTGAAGAGTTGGATGTATAGGAAAAAACAACAACCATATCATAGGTGAAAAAGGTCCTCACAAGGAGGAATTCAGTAAGGCAATTGGAGGAGAAGTTTCATGAATTGGACATGGCCATCAAAAGATTCTTGAACAAGATTGAACCCTTGGTGGAAAAAGGGTTTCCATCAATGAATTTAATTAATAACAAGTTGGTCCAAAAGGGAGACTATGTGACCAAGCTCAGAGAAGTAGCTAAGGATACCACCAAATTCACCAACATCAAAGTAAATGTGATCGGGAAATTTGTCTTCGACCTCTTAAGCAATGAAATCTTTATTCAACATGAGTTGAAGCATGTTTTCCTCACCAGACCCACTTTTAGTAAGTACATAGAGGTGGATGAAGTGTATCGATAGGTCATAGGCATGAGATGTCCAAGAAAGAAGGAGTCGGGAAAATTGTGCATGCACCAAGATTGAAGAGGCACGACAGACACATCATCATAGCCACCGATTGATTAGAAGTGCCAGCATTGTATCATCTTTACTGATCCAACAGAGGTGGCCCAAAGTAGAGCCAGATGTCAGAAGCCACCCATTTTTTCCTCTTCGCAACCATTTCAACCACCTCCAAGCCACTTTTTGGATTCACGAAGAGCTGCCTAAGTTTTGCATTGATGAAGAGCTACTAAAATTAATTCTACAGGTGGTGCTATGTCAGAGATTTTCTTTGTTTGGCCCTTGCATGGCCAAATTTGTCTAATTTTAGTTTGATTGTAATTAATGAAGTTTACTAAAGTAGATTAGGACAACCGACATAGTTTGCAATTAAATAATGCATGAATTTTCATTATCAAGGATTGGATATTGTTAGACCCTACATTGTAAGAACTACTATATTGGAGCACTACAATTTTGGAGCTAGACATCAATAATCAAAGACCGTTTACAGGATTCTTGAGTTGTGTTAAAATGGTGATGTGCTATTTCTCTGTTTTAACTGTTTCCATTTTTTTCCTTGTTGTGCATCTGTTCATCTAATTGTAAATCAGAAATTTTAGATTAATATTTACTGTCGGAGCACCTTAATTCTGTCTACATTTACAATCTGAATGTTTTATGTTGAATTTTGATTAAAGAATTCTTAACTGTTCTTTAGTCACTATAGACCTACTCATCCAACCAACAAAATCAATAAAAAAAACCAATACCACCATAATTGTAACTAGCCTAACATCATCATTCATAATATTAAAGATAAATTTAAATCATCAATAGAGAGAGCCCTCTCTGAGTCTAGGAAGGCTAGATCTTAGAATCCAAAGTAGTTTTATATTGTCTTCTATTGTTTATTCTTGCCAATCATATAAATTATAGGGCCACAACATCAAGTTCTGGAAATATTGTTTGAACTGGGAGTTTGTTACCTATAACCTTCTTTAAGCATGAAACATGGAAAACTGGGTGTAGTCAGGAAGATGCAAGAAGCTCCAATTTGTATGCCATAGTACTAATATTTTACAACACCTTGTAAGGATCATAATACTTTGGAAAAAAATTATTATCCCTCTTAGCTTGTTTGAGGGACATTTGTTTGTATCGTTGTAGCTATAAAAATACCCAGTCACCTACATCAAAATTTCTTTCGCTAGGATGTTAATATGCATGTTGTTTCATTCGATTTTGTGCCAAAGTTAGGTTATCCTTTAAGAGTTAGAGAAATTGTTTTTTATGCTCGATGTGATATTCCACCACTTGAACCTTAGATTTTTCTCTTAAATATGTTGTGATGGATGGTGGATGATATCCATAAAGTGCCATAAATTGGGTCATTTTCGCTACAGTGTGGAAGGAATTTGTATACCATCATTCAGCTAGTAGTAACTACTTGACCCGTTGTGCTTGTTTATAAGATACAAAGCAGTGAATATATCCTTCCAAACATTTGTTCACTATCTCAGTTTTCCCATCAAATTGAGGAAGATAAGATGAGCTATGAGCTAGTTCAGTACCCATACAAGAAAATAATTCCGTCCAAAAATTTCAAGTGAAAATGGGATCTCTGTCACTTAAAAAAATATTTGGGTTTCCATGTAATTTTTTAATTGTTTCCATAATTGCAGAAGCAACTGTAATGGCTTTAAATGGATGAGATAATGCACAAAAGTGTGCATACTTGGTAATTCTATCAATTACCACCATGATGAGACACTTTCATTCATACTTGGGTAAACCTATGATAAAATCCATTGATACCTCCTCCCAATGTTTAATTGGAATGGATAAAGGTTGTAGCAGACTTGGGGTCTTAATTGTATCAACTTTATTTTGTTGGAAGGCTAAAAATTTCACTACAAAATTTTGAATATCGTATTTAAGGCCATCCCAAAAAAAAAAATTCTTCACCCTGTGCTAAGTTTTTAAAAATCCTAATTGTCCTCCTAAGGGAGAGGTGTGCAGTTCCAAAAGAATATTTCATTTTAGTTGGGAATTCTTACAAAGATAAAAGTAATATTTGTACCAGAATGAATCATTTTTTCCAGCTAAATGGATCATATGTATTGGGATCTTGCAGCAAATTTTGAATGATTGTCCACACTTCTTCATCATTATTCCATTCATCCCTTGCTTTGGTTATCCAATATGGTTGGATAATAGAAATGGAACAAAGAAATGCTTCCACATTCTCATCCTTTCTTGAGAGTGAATTTGCAACAACATTTATCTTCCCTTTTTTGTAGATGATTTCAAAGTCTTAACCCAACACCTTTGTGACCTGGTTTTATTTCTCTTTGGAAGATACTCTTTTTTCCAAAAAGTATTTAAGAAAATCATGATTTTTTTTTAACTTGAAGTGTCTTCCCATTAGGTAAGGTCACCATTTATTTAGTGCATGTACTATTTCCAACATTTTCTTCTCATAAATAGGTTTATGTAAATAATTTCCTTTGATTGGATGAATTTCAAAAGAAATGGGTATTCCTTCTTGCATTAAAAAAGCACCAATTCCATTTCCTGAGGCATCACATTCCACAATAAATGTTTTTGTGAAGTCTGGTGTAGTTAAGACTGATGCTTGGCACATTGCCTCTTTAGGATGTTAAAAGGCCTTATTTGCTTATGCAGTCCAAGAAAATGAATATTTCCTTAGTAATGTTGTTAGAGGTGTTTTTATCCTCCCATAATTCTTGACAAACTTGTGATAATACCCCTATTAACCCGAGAAATCCCCTTTTTAACTAATTTATGGTTGTGGGGAATTTCCATTCCTTAATAGCTTTAATTTTGTTAGGGTCTACCTTAACACCCTCGTGAGATACAAAATGACTTGAGATATTCCCACCTCTTGTACTCCAAAGAAACATTTGGATGTTTTTTGCATATAATTGTTTCTCCTGCAATAGTTTGAGCACACCCTTTCAACAAGTTCAACACGATCCTTCCAAGACCTGTTGTAGATTAGTATATCATCAAAAAATACTAGCACAAATTTTCTAAGGAAGGGTTTGAAAATGGAATTCATCAACCCTTGAAACGTAGAAGGTGAATTGGTAAGGCCAAAAGGCATGACCAGAAATTCATAATGACCCTCATGAGTTCGAAATGTTGTTTTTGGAATATCTTCAGTCTTCATTCTAATTTGATGATATCCTAAATGAAGATCCAAATTGGTAAAATAAATTGCTCCATGTAATTCATCCAATAATTCATCAATCACAGCAATGGGAAATTTATCTTTAGCGGTGAGCTTATTGAGGCTCCCTATAATCCAAACACATGCGCCATGATCCATCCTTCTTGTGTACCAATACTACGAAGACGGAGAGAAATTTGACTAGGTTGAATTATACCGCCTCTAACATTTTTGCGATCATACATTCAATTTCACTCTTTTGGACATAAGGATATCTATAAGGCACGATGTTTGGAGGAACACTTCCTATAATCAAGTGAATATCATGATCATGATCACGATAGAGTGGGAGTCCTTCGGGGCTTTCAAACACCTTGGAATGATTGTCCAAGACTTGTTGGGGTCTGCGAAATAGATGATTTTGATGTTGGAAATTCTACTAATCATAGTTGTGCAATAATGCCTCGTTGTTGTTTCTTTAGAATATTTGTCATGACATTAGATATTATTATCTTTCACGGCTTCCACTGCCAATACCACACAATTCGACTTCCTTTCCTTACGAAAAAAATTTCAAGAAAAGTTCTTGAAATTTGAAAGCTATCATCCCCAAGGATCGTAACGATTGTACTCCTAGTACAACATCAGTACCTCCCATAGGAATGGAACGCATTGGACTATTTATTACATATTCCCCCATGTTTATCTTGATATTATGGCATTTTACAGAGCAATTTATAGTTCCCCCATTTTCAACCATCACTTGACATTATGGTGTTGGGTATAGGAAACAATTCAATTCCTTGGCTACCTTACAATGAATAAAATTATGGGTACTACCTGAATCAATCAACACTATTACCTTTTTCTTCTTGATATGTCCTTCTATCTTGAGAGTTTGAGGAGTGGTAATTCCTGGCAATGCATTACACGATATGGTCGGACTCATTTCTTCCTCTTCTAGGGCTGGTTCTGGGTGTATACCCTCTTCTTGTTCATTTTCTTCTTCCTCTTCACAATCTATGTAAAATAATTTCTTCTCGGCACACTTATGACCTTTAGTGTATTTGCTATCACAATTGTAGCAAAGCCCTTTTGCTCTTTTTCTTCCAATTGTTGTATTCATCAACCTTGTAGAGGTACGTAAGGGGAAATCTAGGTGTAGCAACACTTCCTTCTTTATAGAAGTGAGTGGTGAGCTTCCTTATTAAAAGCCATAATTTTACATTCAATATTTCTTGCCAACTGAATGCCTTCTCCAATGAATCGGGTTCCGAAACGCGAACTTCATGTTGGATGTTATCCTTTAAAGATACCTATGAAGAGATCAATCTTTGTGTTCCTTTGGAATATCAGTTACCCTTATATTCAATTTTTGGAATTCCTCAATGTGCTCCCCCACTAAGCCCTTTTGTTTGAGATTTATCAATTGGCTAAAGAAGGTGTTTCTCTTTGTATCCTCATAATGTGCTATGATTTCCTCCATAAAAATTGACCAAGTAACAATTTTTTTACGGGAGCAAAGACATCGATACCATACAAGTATTTTTGTTCTAAATATGGGTGCAATGCATACCTTTGTGTGTTTTGCACATTATGGAATCAAAATATTTCTCCATTTGTAGTATCCATGTTATTCACAGGATCTTCCATCAAACTTTCTCACTATCCATTTTGGGTCTTTATGGTGGTTCTTCCCGTAACATTAGAGTTTGTGAAGTCACGATTAACATTTATTTTTTTCTCATCATGAGTTTCCTCTACTATATTTTCACCATTAGGAAACATTTCTTCTATCGAAGCTTTGTCAAACCTTCCATATCTTGCTTTTAGATAATTATTCATGTTTTTCATATTTGTCTTTCATTTTTTCATCGATCTTAGCTTCCATGTCATCCATATTAGATTCCATGCCATCTATCTGCAAATTCCATGCCTTTATTCAAACCGCCCATCTTTGCTTCCATGCCTTTCTTCAAAACATCCATTTCATTTTTTGTTGCTCTTTGCGAGGGCAGAAATTTGGTGCCTTGCTCTTGTAATTTTGATAGATCATGTTGCAATTCTTCATCTTCACGAGTCGTAGTAGAGCCTTCTAAGGCTTAATGGGTGTTGAATTATTTTTATGGGAACATTTTTAACATAGCTACTGATATATATTCTACAATATACCCTTGGAATCAATTCAAATTGATTCTTCAAAGCAAGACTTATGCAATTCGTAAAAAAAAATACACACCTTTACTCTTCTTTTGAGAGCTCCCATATTCAAATTTGATTATATTTGTGATTGTGGCTCTTCAATATACAAAAAATTGGGTACTGAGGTAAGCCTTAGAATTATCTTTCGAATGCCATGAGTTTGACCCAGGATTTGGATTCTCCAAGGCAAAGTTATGTCCAATCTCCTACAATGACCTAATTATGGACTAGTTCGGTAAGTGAACTTGTATGACTTGCACGTGTACTGTTTAGTATTTTTAGCTCTGAAATTGATAGAAAAGAAACTACATGCTGTGTACTTACAACCACATTTTATGGCACTCCAATCCAATGCTCAAAGAGAAGTTATGAAGCTTTTCCCACGATCACCTATTTGAGATGAAGTTAGAAGACACACAAACGCACTACCTTCCAGAAGTCATATCTCCGAAAATATTGTGAACCAACCTCTAAAATTTTTCGACAATGTAGGATTTCAGCTTCATGCCCTAAAAATTTCAGATTCTGAACCTTCCTAGAAAGAATTTATAGCGCAAATGCCACGATGACTGTTTAGATTAAGTAAGTGTACCAAAAGACTTAACTTCCTGAGATCATATCTTTGAAAATGTTGTGAACCAAAGCACGAAATGTTTTGAAAATGTTCCTCGGGATTTTGGCTTCGCACCTAAAAATTTCAGCTTCTTAAACTTTCTAGAAAAAATGTTATAACAAAAATTCCACAATGACTGTTTGGAGTAGCGAAACCCTAGAACCCAAACCTACGATACCAAATGTTGTGAAACAGCTCCAAAAAATAGAAGAAAAGAGATATCAACGCCTTATAAATAAGAAAATTTGAAGGCGGGAAACCTCCAATATGTCACATTATAAGAACAATTCTTGGATGATACAAATTACAAAACCTCCTTTCTATATATAGGAGTCCATGGGGCAATAATGTAATCCTAGTCGGGCCATGATAATCTAGCTGACCTAACAATAATAATTTAAGAGCACAATAATAAAAATATGGGGTTACGGGGTACAATAATAATAGTAAGGGAGTTACACTAACAACAATGAGGACTATACTAGTAATATAAGGACCTAACGGTTAGATAAGATTGCATTGTGAAGATTATGTATTGCGAGAAGATGTGTGCTCCTAAAACAATATTTTTGTAGAACTTCTAGACAACGTTTAATTGAAATAATTATAAAGGAAATGGTGCCGTATATTGAAGGCTTGAACGTTATTCATATCGGTTTAAGAGCTTACAATTTTTATATTTTATTTGTCAAATTTGACTATGAATTATCTTTTATATTGTATTCTAAGTGGGGGCTAACAATTTTTTCAAAGTTTTCAAGTCTTGTTTGATAGGATGCGAGGGAACATTTATGGCAATGATGGCGATGAAAATAAAATTGGTTGCAAAGAGTGTTTTGAACCATTTATTTAGTAAATTATTTTATCTCTTAGCATTGGTGAAAGTTTTTGGAAAAAATGAGAAAATTAATGATTTGAAAAAGTTATTGAATACACTTATGATCTATAGTGTTCTTAATAGTGTCCAAATCACCAACTCTATGACATCCAAACATGTTTTCAAAATTCTCAATGAAATTGAATTTTGGAGCCAAGTCGCACTTACGTAGATGAACTTCGAAGAGATGTGATTTTGAACTGACTTTTTTTTCAAAGCAACACTTTGTTTGAGCTTGATTCTAATATATAGTCAAGAATGGATCATAATATTTGATAAACACACACATGGTAAACACACGAATGAACATAGGCGTGAGTTATCTTATTATTCACCATAGATGTAAATTTATATTACATTGGCGTGACTCTTGGATTCCACATTCCAAGGTCACTTGGACAACTTAATCCCATTCGATTTCCACCTACCCATAGAGGATTATGTGTCCAAAATTCCCCCTTAATGCGAAGGGGTATGTGTGACTCAAGAAGAGACGCCAATACAAATCTGCAAGTATGCATGGAAACACTTAAGCTTAATGAGCTCTACGGGAAATGTTGGCATAAAGGGTGGTTTTAAGGATGACCCTGTGCTTGGAACACATAGTGAGTTCTTTGAAACTCTTCCAAAATGCAGCGAAGGCCCAAGGGTCAACACGCTAGAGGGAAGTGTCCCTCATATTTGAAGAGGAGACCTTCAACTTAGAAGAAGGGAGGTCTGTTTGTGATGGTTTAAGGATGACCACTAACTTTGGAATGCTTGATGCATTTCTTGGAATTCTTCAAAACTAGCAGAAAGTGAAGTCTTCGTTGAAGCGTCCTAAATTCTTTGAAGAGGAAGAATATCAACCTCGCATAGATGGTTTAATGTTTTCCACCAACCAAGGAATTATCGTGGGCATCTGTTTTATAAACACAGCTGCGAATGCGGAATTACGGTGTGACTCAAGCTCACTTGAACTGTTGTGTCTCTAGCTAAAAATCTGCATACGGAATGACGGGTTGTGGCTCACGTTCACTTGATGTGGCTTCTAAGCTTGTAGATGACCACCATTTTCCCCATGTTAGGTACAAGGTGAGATGAGTGAAAAATCAGCTGCAAGATTGTTCAATATTCTAGAACAACTTATGAAATATGACTTAAACATATTATTGGTTGTTGATGCCCATTACCCAAGAAGCAATCATCTAAGATAGATCTATTTTCTTGCGGGAGACTTGGTTACGAAGCATTTGTGTGAAGAATGGATGCAACGCCCACGGTGCTTACCATGGAGTGAGAGATCAAAACAATGATATTTCATATGGCCGGCTCGATGACGGTGTTGTCATTTCATAATATGATGTTGTGGAAGAAGGCTTCGAGAATGCAGGTGATTGAAGGTGAATTGTGTACGAGAAATATGACACTCTAAAATTTTATGGGCTTGGAGTAGTCTCAAATATGAAAGGACAACTCCTTGTTATATCCAAGACCGATTTTGTGCTTGTTATGGACAATCTCTTCCTGTCCGGTTATGGGCTGGGAGTGTGCAGGTTGGATGTTTAATTCTACGGAAAATCTACTCTTACAATGGGCATTGAATGTGAATCAACCACAAAATTATTAGCTTGCTGCTTATGGGAGTCTTTTTCGAATGTTATGAACAAAAACAAGTTCGTAATGGCAACTATTTTACCGTAACTCCTCTTTGTTGTGGTTGTTATTCAAGTCGCAAAAATCAATCTTCTTGTGCATTTGTAGACAAATTGATGGTAGGAGCATCAAGTTGACTTATTATTTATTTGTGTGATTTAGGGGGTGATGTTTTTTGTAATTATTTTGTAAATTATGTACATTTTAAAAAATAAACTGAGAGAAAAATTTCGAGGTGAGGATTATTGTAAATATTCTCTTAATTGATTGAGAATATGAGTGGAATTGAGTTGATGATATTTCAGAGATTAGAAATTTTAAATGGAACTTAGTTGAGTCAAAAAAGGGATACATCTATTTTAGAGTTTGGTTGAGACACTTGTGGAGGAAATCATGGATTGGAATTTAATCCATACCTTATGTATAAATTTGAAGCATTGTGAAGAGTGATAGAAAACAGCCGCAGTGAATGGAATAGACAGAGAGATTGGGAGAGAAATGGTGCGAGAGATCATGTGAGAAAGAGCAAGAGCCGAGAGGTCGACAAATGTATTATCTGGGCAAAATGGTTTGAATCTAAATTTTCTTGTTATTATTATAAGCAAGTATTTTGTTTAATTTCTGCTCTCTCTTCATATATATTTTTTTTAGTTGAATTTAAGTAGTCTAACTGATATTTCGATTTGAATATTTTTTGATATGGGAACACTGTCCGTTAGTATGCGAGTATATGATTTATTTTAGATGCCTCCGCATCATTTGGTATCAGAGCGAAGATCCATGCCCTGCAATGTGTGATGAGAGGTCTGGAGGTTAGAGTTTAGTGTGTGATATTGCCGGAGGTTTGATTTGAATATGTGATTGATTTTGGAAGCAAAAAGTTGAATGCGTTGAGGAGGAGCTACACAATGTTTTTGGTAAGAGTAGTGTTTTGGTTGCCTAGAACATTGAGGTGGGAGCCCGGTAACAATGTTTCTTATAACAACAAATATGAAAGATATTGGCAGGCGGATCGACTTGTGGAAGGAGTTCTCACTACCATGAATCAATCGTTGTGTGTTTGAAAATCATTTTGGAAAAATTCGTGTTTGTCACTGTCGAGAAATAAACCTACAAAATTGTTATGAATTATTGAAGTCAAATTGAATTGTGAGCATTTGGCATCATAATTTCGATTGTGGAACATATGTGCAACTCGAACCCGCATGATGGTAAAGTTGATCATATATTGGGCAACATCGAGTGTGCGTGTCAATGGTCTCGGGCCGTTGAGTGGAGATCTCAAAGATTATTTCAAATAATGAAATGAACCAAATGGAATTATGATTTACGTTGGAAACAAAATTGCAGAAAGAGTGTATGATTCACCTCAAACAATATATAGGTTGGTGCGAGAGTGTTTGATTTGACGTGAAGTTCGAGTATCGAAATGGGGATAGTATGGATTGATAAACAAGTTGTATAAACATGAATGTGAATGCTCAGAACTACATACAATAGAGAAGGTAAATCACAACTATGATAATTAATGGATGGCGTTGATCGTGGCCACGCATTCCACTAGTTCAACCTCGACACTGGCATGACAAGAGGTGGTCTTATAGATGGGAAACATTAGTCTTGTTGTCGATTTAGTGGTGTGAATTTGATGTGGATGAGGTATGCCTTCCTTACTGTGAACCATGCCTTTAATATATGATAGATGGACACAGGAATTTGTCATTCCGCCTGCCCAAGCACTTTAAACCTACAACCAAAGGTCAATGTGCAGAATAAGGTGATAGAATAACCGTGTTATGGATTATGATGTTGTAACTGCCAAATCCGGTGTTAATTCCTTTGTGCACCATTTCCTATACGGTGGTATTGTATTCAATAGTGTGTTGACATTTTCATTTGAACTATATCTACGTTGATTAAGTATGAATGTAACAATGGCAATCGTGAATTAGAGATATAGACTCCAACTTATGCATATTATGTCCTCTACGATTTTCATTTTTTTCCCGTAGTGCATGGAGACCGATTGGGAAAGCTACAATCAACTATCACAGATTCAAACCCGGAAAAAAATAAATCCAACCAATGTCAACACTCGTAAAAGCTCGCTATAGAAGATTCCTACTCTGACGCCGCACGACTTCTGAATTCAAAGTCTTTTCGTCAATAAAATTGAGGAATGATCTCATGTGTGGACTTAAAGGAGGGAATACAGGTTCCTCGGCCATTCATTAAGAATAACATATTGAATGGAAATCAAAATTCAAAGTATGCTGGTGGAACGTATTCGTGTTGATGCCGAGAAACCTAGCATTTGCTTGTTGTTTTAACTATTGGCACCATTATGGAGCAAACTTTCATCATGATCAAGTCTACATGGGTGCAAAATGTAGATTGATTGGAGAAGTTATATCTAGGTCTTTGAAAAAGAAGGGCTTCATTTCTGAATGTCCGTTGCATATTTGAAGCAATAGAAATAACGATAAATGTGCTATGGGCGCATATAAGGTAAATCATAATATTGTTATTTGCTAGATAAAATTGTTGGTGCTAATGAAATTCACTGTAAAAGTCAGGTGGAATTTTTAATTTTGGGATTGCTAAATGTGGATTTTAACCATGCTAAAGTGTATTGAAATCTTGAGACATGCTAATATTAATGTGGGTAGATGCGACCAGGATCGCATCATCTATCAACATATGATAACACATGATCCGGAGATCATGATTGATCGTTGCTTGTAGCACATGTGAAAGTGTTCACATTGTTCCTCCGTCTCAAAGATAGTGCATTTTGTGTTTATTACCGCGTAAATGTCGATGCCACCATGTTAAAATAAAGTTTTGTAAAATTCCCTATGAAGGAATTGTTTTTGGGCATCAAGAGAAACGGTGTTGCATGATAACCGTCATTTCAAAGAAGGAGTTGCATGGAAGTGCAGGAAGACTGTCATACTAAGATTATGAGCATGTTGAAGAGGATATAAAAGTGAAGAGTATGTGAATATTCATAGTGATAAGAACAACACAGAAGAATGAAATCTCGGGAGAGTGATATCAGTAAACGAAAGGTTTATTGCGAGCATATATATAGAAAAATTCATTTCGCAGGGTATTTTTAAATGTTGAAAATTTAATGGTCTATTTTATTTTCATCATAAAAATAAATCTTGGGAAACTATTTGCATTTCAATTTAAAAGATTAAATATCATGTGAAAGTGATAATGGGAGATGATGTAATTAGCGACTTCTATGATATTATCACAAGAATGGAGTATGAGATAATTGGTAAAGTGAATATTTTACATCATGAAAATGTATTAAGGGTGGATGTTCATTGGTATGTTGTATAACTTGAATTAGAGTCAAAATATCCACTATTGTAAATATTGGTTCAAGATTTGAAGTCACATAAGATGTTAAGGTCAATGAACAAATTTGTATAACTTGGAGTCAAGTTAAACCATTGAGTTATTGTACAAGAGGGTGTATTTTTCATCCAAGATGAAGAGTTGATGTCAAGTTCAGAGTTAAAGAGTCCGAAATCAAGTCAAAGGTTTTGAATGTAATTGGGTGTATGATCGTTGAGCCCGACACCAAATATTTTTGGTCATTATAACACATGAAATAATGCTTGTTGTTTGTAGCAAAGAGGAGCAAGAGAGTTGCCCAAGAAATGATTTCAAGACAGAGAACCTAAGAGGTCAAGCGTAGGAAGAGAGCTTGTGGCTTCTTTACAAGGGTGCATGGGGACTTGCGTAAAATGGGATTGAATGAAATCCACAAGTGAACAGTGAAGTTCATAAAGGAGGACAAGATGGACTATCAGAGGTCATTTCCCAAAGGTTCCGAGAAGACAGTGCGTACGAAAGAAGAAGGAAAATTCCAAGGCAAATGGCAGGATGTGGAAGCGCTGACTAATGAAGAGTATGAGAGGGAGAAAGTTGAGATAACAAGCCACCTTGGAGTTATCGATGGAATTGTTGCAAAGAAATGAGCAGGGGTCACTCGGTGAGACATGGTCAGACCATGAGGAAGAAAGTGAAATGGCAGAGACTACACGCAAATAGGGAACAATAGGTAAACATATGCCAGCTGACATAAGAGTCGAGGGAAGCTCGGAAAGCAGATGATGAATGTGCACTGAGATTTGAAGAACTCGTAGAAGCCGAGTCAAAAATGCCTATCAGGCCGAGAACAGGTGAAATTCTGGGGGACAAGATCAATGAGAAAGATCTCATGGACTATTGGAATAGTTCGAAGAATTCGAAGATACAAGCAGAAGAGTAGCGTATAAGGCTATGAAGCCTTGTATTTTTAAAACTCATAGTTTGTGTATGCTAGCACTCAAATCTACCTCAAATAAAATGAAGTAAAACTCAAGGCTACATCAAACCACGTCAAATTTCATAGCTAGCCCTATTTATATGGTGAGAGGGCTTCTCCGCTAATCTCGGAAAATAAGTAATAGGATGCGAGATGACTTACAATAAGAACTGATTTTAGGCTAGTAAAGAGATAGGTATGTTTGGTTTTTGGTTTTTGGTTTTTCGTCGGAGTAGCTAGAAAACAAGTTTTTGGGTCCGGATAAGGTCGATCTTTGCAGAGTTCAAGTCAAATGCAGGTAGGTGATGATCTTGATGCTTCTAATTGGATTTTATGGATAGATTAGATCGATTTGTGGAGCTGAAGAGGGAAAAGAAGAACTTGGATCCTTCAAAATGCGAAAATATATAGGACTAACCTAATTCAGCGCTTTCGCCAATCGTAAACAATGGATTCAACCTTAATCAATCATTCAACTTTGCCCGAAGCATAATGAAACGATGGCATACATTAAACATGAAGAAACTTACAAGAAACAAAGGAGAAACATCATCAAGAACAGAACACCACAAGGATCCCAACAAGTGCCGCAAAACCCCGATCTTTCCTTAGCCAAACATGAAAGTACATGTACAATAGTATCAAAATTATCCCAAGAGTCCAACCTCCAACCCCCTAAAAATGATTGAGAAATTACAATATATGTAGATCACTCTGGGTCATCTTTCCCCACCTCTAGGGGTCGAATTCTCTTCAGGATCATTTTCAACTAATTCTAATCATGGGAACTACAATCTAGGCAATGCAATTTGCCTCTAAAGAGCATCCATTACATTTTTACTCATTTGAGAGTGAATCTTCTAGAAGAGATAAAACAAGCCAAAATTACATGCCAAACATGAATTTACATCACAAAAACCCCAAAAAATCTATCCACAAGCAAAACTGGTCCATAATAGGCGAAATACTGAAGCCAAGTAAACTCAAAACTCAAAAAAATCTCTAGGTGGGTCGCTCCTGAACTCATGCAATGCTCATGTTCCGTGCTGATTTTGAGGTAGCTCCCGACATTCAAATTCGAGCTCATGATAGCCTGAAAGCCCTGGATGTCTACTTTCCAACCCAAGTGGAATTTTTTGAATTTGGAGTTGATTTGACCCTCCAAAACCTCATTCTCCCAGAGGCATTTCCTGCTGGTGCAAAAGGTGGCAAGAAGGTGTTTTTGGTGGTGTTTTTGAGTCAGTTTTAATTCATCCAGATTTTGTCAAAAATGCTAAGTTGACTTCAGAGTGATGCATATTTGACCATGAAAAATCAAAAAATGTAAAGATCTCCCAGCAAGTGTCTCAAAAATGCGAGCGATGAGCGCGCGACCCACCCAGCCACAAACTCCGTTTTTTTAAACCAAAAATTTGGAAATGAAAAATTTTCTCCGAATTTGCCCAAATTGAGCCGAGGTCCTCCATCATGTGTCTTGACCAAATTAATGAAGCCCGGCCAAAATCCGAAGTGGATTAGGCCTTTTCCCATTGCCGAAGTGCCTTGCGCAACCTCCTTCTTTCATGATCTTCATCCTCACAAACATGCATGCGAGCCCGTGTGAATGGCCCTTCATGTGCTTTTGCCGTCTGTCTCTTGCCAGTCTTCAACAGCCTTGCAGGTATATTCTACCTTGTGGAGTACAGATTCTGTCACTGGTGTCATGTCACTGGCCTCTTTTCGATTCCACCTGTCCTCACGGATTGGCACCATAAAATGTGAGCTCATCCTAGGCTCGTTTGTTGCGCTCGCTCCAAATAGTTAATCACCCACCGAGATTTCTGGGTTTATTCTTCAGCTATCATTCTCGCCTTTGCTCCTGGATGATTTCCTCAACTTTGGAACAGAGAGCTCCGGGACAACATCAATGACTGTCATATCGGTCCCGGCCTCCTGATGGGCCTCATCATGGCGCTTCTCGTCGTCTTGTACCCGTACTGCATTCGGAGAAGAAAGCTAGACCCTTTCCACACCACGGAGATAATACTCGCCGTGTCGATGAAGCTCGTAGGACTCTTCCACCTCACGCGGGAGATGTACCCGCCGTGTCGCTGCAAATAAGGCCCCGGGCCGCTGATATGTCTCAACTAAAGGAGTAATGACATGCCCAACCCCAAGCATGTCCGGGCTTCTCTGTGAAGGCTCTCCCCGCTCTCTGGCAACCGCTCTTCTCGGAGGTCGTCAGGCACTCGAAAAAGCTCCAGAAATGAAGTCCTCCCAAGTGATGCCCTCATTTCGCCAACCGATGTGACACCAAGATTTTGATCAAAGGAAGATATATACCTCGTATCGTCAAGATCGGGCTCGTCTTCTTCGCACAAATGTAACCATCTTCTCTTGCAGTTGCGGTATACAAAATAAGGTATTCATCATACGCACCTCATAGAAGTGCATCAGCAAACGAACATGATATGAGAAAAGACGGGGGCAGACACGGTTTTCTCAATAGTAACTGAAACACTCAATAATGAGTCACGAGTGGTGCATACTCATCTCTCAAGAACCTGAATGGAAAGACTCACCAAGTGTTTGCTATCCAGCTTTTTAACATATGGCTCATAGTGAAATTTCTAACTGCTTACCTTGCTCCAGGCCCCTCTTCTATGTTCGGTAAGTACAAGGTTTGAGCAATAGTCAAAGGCTAATACAACAAAATCAACCCAGCAAGGCTTACCCGATCAAATTTCCGCAAATGAAGAACAAACAAACGTGCAATAATTCAATATGATACCTGGGTTTGCACAACCATCTCACAAAATCTGAAACATGACAAGAATCGAAAACAATCATAGCTAATGGACATGTTGTAACCTAGAGGCCAAAGAGGTAGGCTCCTCTCTGCGATGATCACCACTTCTGTTTTCTCTGCGGGAACTCCGTGTTACTTACTTCTACCACCCACCACTCAGCTCGACCTCGGCTCATATTCCGACCGTTCTCGACATATCTCCTCGACTTCAAACTTTACAATGTGTACACCGATATGAATGCAAATGGAAAGCAAGATTAGGACGTATGTTTAACATTCAATCAATATCCCACCGCCAAAACACCATCAAGGAATCAACTATGGATAACATCTCGGGCTCAAATGGGTCAAAAGACAACACTTCGTTTTGAATGTAAATGAAGAAAAGGCAAAGATCTCTCCGTTTTTGAATGCAAATGAAGTTCTGACAAATAGGAATAGACAATCCTTTCTAAAAAGTTTGGACACATCCATTCAAAGGAGAGCATGGTATTGACAAAGAGGTGGTTGAGCTATGAAAGTTATGACCAAAAATGTTTTCAATGAGCCATTTGAAACAATGCTAACATTAAAACAAAGACATGAGCAAATGCTAACCTTGGGCAAAGCTGTATTCATTACAAACATGAGAGATGGACCAAAGGTTTGATAAGTGCATACAATAACACAATGGTGACAGATATTATGGGTATGAGAGTTAAAGATTGATTTTCATGTTTGCTAAAGGTCACCATATCACCGTTTCTACATCAAACCCATTTTTAATTCATTGATTTTCATTTTAACCCCCGAAAACAATAATCTCATAACAAATGCTATAAAACCTTCACAAGGGTATTAAACCATGTACATGACACACAAAAACGTTTGCAAACCCCAACATTGAAGAAAACCTGCTTTGAAGGCAACTCGGAGTCGATCCAGCGCTCTAACACAATTCCTAATGTTGTCTCTGGTGGTCGCGCAGTTCGGCTTGGGGTCGCGCCTGTGGGTCGCTGCAGTGCAAACCCTAACGTGCTAAACCCGTTCGCTTGGGTCGCACACCTGTGGGTCGCGTTGTGCTCAAGTTGGCCCCAGCCCCAAACACCGTCCACGCCTTCCAAAAACCCAAAATCGCCTTCAATCTGCAAATACGTTTGGGAGCTGGCGAGAACTCTGCTCAAATGAACTTGTTTGGCCTTTTATACTCTTCACAAATATCTTCCCAATCAGATTTCATTTCAAATCTAACTTTAAACCCACATTACAAATGCTTTTTGTAATTTCACTTTGGCTTTTAAATGTCAAACTTTGGTTTTTATTTCTTCCGAGGTCGATACTCACGGATTTTATTGTCTTTTTGGTAGGATATGACCGGTTTTTTAGTTGCAGTGTTATTCAGGCAAAACGTTTCTACAATGTCTTTCATGCGAACATCACAAATTTATTATAAAATGAGACGTATTAACAGTTCCAAAACGAGTTTTTAGACTAGAAATGTATTTTTTAAGAAAATGACTATGATAATAAATAGGAATCACAAGTGCCGGACTTTTCTTTCAATTTTATAAAAGCTAATACTAGGTATAAATGACTAAACCCTAAGAGGACACTCAATCTAGGACACTATTGGGATACCATGACCTCATGTATCATGACAATAACTATGAATAATTTTTTTATGGGAAAATTCTTAAAATAGCGCCAGAAAAAGGAGGAAAACACAAGATGACATAACCTTCGTCGCTCATGGTATGATCCTAGTGATATGCAAAGAAGTGAAACAAGAGACAATGGACAATGAAAATGAAAAAGACTGAAATGATCACTCACTGTAAGGGCAAGGGTCGACTTACCAAAGGGTGTATGTGTGCAGATGATGGTGTGGACACAATCTCGGTGAATCATTGTGTTAAAGAGCATGAAACTTTTGAGGGAACAGATGGATAATTCTTTCCGCAGGAGGAAGGTACTACTCTGTTGTAGCAAAGAATTCATAGATGAATTATTGTTTGATGTAAGACACCATAGTCATGGTGGAGAAAAAGTACATGAAAATGCCGAAGTGATATTCCAAGGAGGTAAACAACCGAATTTTTTTTAATAAAATTCATGACAAAATTTTTGCAAGATTTTTAAGAAGAATGAAACTGGGAATGAAGGTTGTATAAAGTCAGAAATATTTCAATATATGGAAATAGAGTTCTTGGAAAGATGGCTCAAGGAACCCGAGGGAGAAGAACTTACGTAACCCGACATGTAAGAGATTTATGGGGCTTGTTGTGCATATGACAGAAATGTTTCTAACGTGCTTATAGAGCGAAGTGAATTCTTGAACTCTTCAAATAATAATGTGGCCGTAGGTACAAAAGGAAACATTAATAAACATGATGTTTAAAAATTAGAGAAATTGAGAAAAAAGTATCTCAAGATAAGATGAAAGATCAAGATAACAAGAAATTTATGTCCTTAGAGACATAAATGAAAACAAAAGTATTGATCCAAAGAGATAAACATGAAAGAAGCCAGAAATTCAAAATAGGATCTACTAAAACTTAAAGTCTATGATGGGAGAATGGCATTGTAAGCATCAAAAGAGGCCGAAAGCATTCAAGAGTATCTTCTTAAAACTACTAATTTTTTGATGAATGCAGGTACAACATCTGATGAGAAATTGTTACTATAGGAGAAATCAATGACTATAGTTGTGATCAAGGAGAAATTCTTGATTATTCTTCATTTCAGGAAGTTAAGAGTGTTCAACGCAACTAAGACGGAAGCATTAGACAAAGAGGAATCTTCTGACAAATTGGCGAAAGAAATTGTTTTGGAGAGTCGATGGAACTTGCTTGATAGAATTAGTGATGTTGATGTACGTACCTGCATTTTAAGATTCTTCAAAGTTTGGAGTAATCGTAATAATGGGTATCGCTGATTCTATACAAGTGTAATTCTTGAAATAAATATGATGTGGATTGGAAAAGTGAAAGTTACATTCAATAGTATTCCTAAAGTACTATTCTGGAAATTCTATGCACCCTACAAAATGGAGTTTATACTTTAAAAGACCACAAAACAGAGTTTGAATCCCTGGAGGGAGAAATCATGGAGACTTTGTGGCTGCCGCATTATTACAAAGTGACAGACTCATAGATAGAGCCTATGGAAACTTCTCTACATGCTTCTAGGTCTCAGATGCAAGAGCATCAAGCCACTTTCATTATTTATTTAGGTGGATTTAGGGTGATGTTTTTTGTAATTATTTTATAAATTATGTACATTTCAAGTAATAAATTGAGAGAAAAATCTATGTATGGTGATTATTATTGTAACTATTTTCTTAATTAATTGGAGATGGTGAGTGGAATTGAGTTGGATAGATATTTCTCAGATTAGAAATTCCTCAAATGCAACTTAGTTGAGTCAAAAAAGGGATAAATATATTTTAGAGTTTGGTTGAGATACTTGTGGAGGAAATCATGGATTGGAATTAATCCATAATTATGTATAAATGAAGCTTTGTGTGAGGATAGAAAAACAATGGTGAGAATGGAATAGGTATTTATAGATTTAGAGAGGAAATGGTGTGAGAGTTCGTGAAGGGGCAAGAGCCGAGAGGCACATTAAATGTAATATTCAAGAAAAATGGTTTGAATATGAATTTTCTTGGTATTATTATAAGCAAGTATTTTGTTTATTGTTTGGCTCTCTCATATGTATTTTTTGAGTTGAATCTAAGTAGACTAATTTGGAGATTTTGATTGAAGATTTTTTGAGAAGGGAACACATAATCTATTAGTATGCAAGTATCTAATTTTTATTTCTGATGTCGCATCACAAATTTCACTTCTGCTGTCAAAGAAGAGATGATTTGTTGATTTTCACCGTGTCATTAGTTGTAGATCAGATGATACTTTTCAAAATTAATACTTCATAAAAATTTTCCCATTTTTTTATCACAACTATGAACTTCACTCACACCAGCTGTCACTACAATATGCTTTCGTAAATGTGCACCAACAACCAATGTGCAATGGATATACTAGCACTTCAATGCACTCACTAATGTCTAACTAGAAAGAAACAATCATTGTAATTCATTCACAATGCAATCCAACATACAATTCAGCTACCAACAAAATCAACACATGTTAAAGGCATGGTAACAAGAATATTGTTCCAAAGTTCAATACAGTTTATAACCACAAATAAAAGTTCTTGTATTACCTTTCAATTTATAAAGAAAAAATCATGTGCCTATCACCTTACAAGACAAGATTACTTTAGGCTTTATCACTAGAGAATGCGTCGAATCTCTATACAAGCCATAATGAATATCAAAAAATTGTAGGATTGAGGCACTCATTTTAATGTATTACACTCGCCTTTGTTATGGTCACTTTTCCCCTAAAAACAAAAGATAGAATGATATGGGACATTCTCGACCTCTCATTTTTGCAATCATAACAAGAATTCAGATAGAAAGATACTAATTATGAGGTTGGGTTATGAATTCCCGACACCAAATAATTCATCCTCACAATTATGGAAACAAGACAACAATTTGGCCCTTGAGACCAATTCGGTTTACAAACTAACTTGGCATTGATGCTGATTTATAAATCATATAACTCTCAGTTCTCTTCAAATGGAGTTAAGTGGTCTGGCACATCATCATGGCCTCTAGTACTAATAATTTCCTCCAAAATGGCCATTGAAACGTTTCTTCTGATGACTCATCCCAAAAAATGCACCCTTTTTCCCGACTCTCAATCAAGGTCTCTGCACCACAGACAATGAGCGTTTATACAACATTTGAGCTTCTCGCCAGTGTTGGTAGTTTTTATGCAATGTTTTTCTATAGCCCTTTGGCCTCGTCGCTCGCTCACCATCTACTCTTTAAGCTGTATGCAGTCCCGGCCTCTTCCCACTACGCACACTTCCTCCAAGACACAACGCTTTTTCTACGCGCCTGGTTTAGACACCACATAGTTCACGCACGTAGGCTCGACACCACGTAGTGGGACAGCCTTGCCTTCTTTGTGTTCCTCGATCTCTATCTTCAATGATAGCTCCCTTCACACCTCCTTCGCTTACACCAATGGCCCTCCTTTCAAAACCTCATATTTTTGTATAGCTTCAAGGCCATGTGCAAAATGGCACTTTCGTCGCTAGAATTATAGCTCCGACAATTCTCCGAGTTCATGCAAAGCTTAGTTCCTCCAATAAGGATGCCTGCGGCAGGCCTTCCTCTCACCATAGCCGCATTATTCAACTAACCTTGTTCTATATCATGCGTAAAATTGCACCTCTCTTTGTAAGAACACTTTCCCACCAAAAATATCTCACATGACTTGGTCTTGACCTCTCCGCAAATTCACCTATACTCAGTTGTTGGACCTCCGACCCCCAAATGTGGCCGCCTGTATTTCCACACACCATGGTAAAAGCCACCATCTCGAACCTCGCAC
Organism: Pinus albicaulis; assembly: GCA_034641835.2. Taxonomy (NCBI): domain Eukaryota; kingdom Viridiplantae; phylum Streptophyta; class Pinopsida; order Pinales; family Pinaceae; genus Pinus; species Pinus albicaulis. The sequence goes on from JAXQQM020077890.1 coordinate 52,375, forward strand.
AAATCTATCTTTGTAGGAAAACTATGGAAGGGGAATGTAAGCCCAAGAGTCGCCCTAAAAACATTAAAGAAACACAAAGAAAATAGCCGATATCGAGCGTGAGAATACAAGAAATGGACAATGTTATGGGAGTGACCACAAGATGAGGGAGGTGAAGCCGAGAGGCGCAAGGGAGGTCAACAAAAGCGTAGGCAACAAGAAAATCCAGGTGATGGGAGAAGAGCGTTGGTTACAAGAAAAATTTACAATAACATTTTGGGAAAACTAAAACGTTCATTGAGCATCTCGAATTGATTTAGCTTTTCGTAGTAGTGCAAGTGTAGAACTTACCAAATTTAGAAATGATTTGGTGTCTATAGCCCGAAACACAAGGAAGGAAAACTCGACGTGTAGAGAGGCCACGTAACAAATTTCTCAAATCGGGAGCAAAGAAATGGGCCAAAATTCGCCCACTCTAATACCATGTTAACACACACATGGTAAAAATACACAAGTAGGAAAATAGGTGTGAGTTATATTATTATTCACCATAGATGTACATTTATATTACATTGGTGTGACTCTTTTGGATTCCACATTCCAAGGTCCCTTGGACACGTTTTGTCCATTTGGCTTCCACACCTACCCATAAAGGATTAGATGTCCAACAATCCTTCAAGAGAAAAATTGGACTCACCAAAAGTTCTAATGAGAAGTGTGTCATTTCCAAAAATTTTATAAGACAATGAGAAGAAATTAAACATAAAAAATATAAATTGCAGTCATATAGATAAATATGTTGTTTTTTTATGTCTAATTTTTTCTAAACCGATACAATTTTGTAGTGTTAAAATTTCTTAGTGATGTTGTTCCAAAAAACAATTATCGATGTCAATGTTGTGTATATGTTGACATGTGAAAGATCAGTTGTTTTTATCTTCACCTCAGGTGGGGAGTTGAGCCCCGGAAAGTGAAATCACCATTCAAAAAAATTTCTAGAAATAATACTACCGCAAATGTTAAAAATTAAACTTCAAATGGGTTTCTTATTGGGGTTGGTTGAAAACAACCAAGAAGATTTATAGGTCATACCGCAGGATATGCTCAGAATGTTTGACGGTACTGCAAGAATAGTAAATAATTTCATCTTTCACCCTTATTCACATCTGTGGAATTGCTAGATGGTCCTGCTACAAGTTCTAATATTTGTCAAGAGAACTCGAGTCAAACATCCTCAAATGAGCCTAAGCCACAACCTATACTAGTTAGAGGCAAAGTTGTAGCCATAGAGACTCTTGTTTGCTGAATGATTTTTGTAAATAAGCACTTCCAGATTCAGAATTGTTTGAGGAGTCATATTTATGGTTCCACAGTCAAATTTTTTATTGGTCTCAAACTATGAAGGTTCCAGTATCGGGTTATCGCTTCTGGTTTTTCTCTTAAAAATCACTATCTTTGGTTTGTGGTTATCCTTAAAAACCATTTGTGAGACATTCAAACTCTTGATGAGATGACTTTTTGCATTGTGAGCTCTCATTATTGGTATTTGATACATCCTTTAGATTAAAAGGGAAATGTTAGACACCTAATCCCCGTTGTGATTTGGGTTATGGTGTAGCAAGCTAGTGCAGATTAGTTGTTGAAGTTCAAGAAACTCCTACTGAAACTAAATCCAACAATTTCATTGTTGTATCTATACATGTAAATTTGCATCATTATTTGAATTAAGTTGTATTCATTTCCCACCAATTTGTGTTTTACAATCAATTATTTTAGAACATTATGAAATAAGGATGCAGTTGGAAAATTTTGAGGCATTCCCCACATATCTTCCCATAGATTTTGTCTCTCTTCCACATTGTCAATGATGACTCCCGCTAAGTAACTTCAAGTAGTCTGTGGAGAATTGCTGCATGAGTAATAATTATGGGTTCTGATTGATCTTGAGCTTCAGTGCTATTCATATCATTACCGTCATTGGTGGATCCTACCATTTTCATTGTTACTCCATCTGATCGACGCCATCTACATTTCCACTACTTCAAAATTAATACAATCATCATTTGACAATACTAAAGAGGTCCTTTTGATCTTCTAATTCTACTATGAGAGATTTAATCTTAATATCACAAAAGTTTAAGTTTCAAATATTTAATTGTATTATAATTTGAAATTTATTATTGCAACTTATGTCAAATGATGTAGAAAATTGTTTTACAGATCTCTTATCATAATTTTTTGATATATTTTTAATATACATGAAATGATTAGTAGGTATTTGTGCCTATTTTTATTATTATTAAACTTTGTGGAAAAATGACTCCAAAATTAAAATCCTTGTTCATACTCACTAAATATTTTTACTTTCCCATTATCAAATAATTAGCTTCCGACCATAATCCATAAAGAATTGACAAGAATAATATGTAACTAAATATACATCAAGAAATAAATATACTTCCACCATTGCCTATTGACTATTATCAATTTAGCATTGATCAATGCCTATTATAATGTTTAATTTTGAGAAACAAATATGAATACAAGGTATCAAAAACTTTGTACTCCATAATTAGCACATATTTTTTCTATATTTTGAGTCTTCGCAATACTCATTTCCCTAATTCTACCAAATTATTACCAATTACAAATTAAACCATAACTAGTCCAACCATTAAATGATTTCAATACAATGATCTTATATGTAATTTTTCCTAGCATACTTTTTAAATTGAGCTTGGAAGACTAAGTTGGCATGCAACACTTGTTTTATTAAGAATTCTAAATATAAAATTTCCAAAACTTAAAATTTATTTCATATCATAATTTTTTAATCTATAAACTAGGAGTATAATTTTAAACGTATACGTTTAAAAATCTATAAATAAATAATAGTACCGCATCTAGATAATCATATCTAGAGGTAAGTAAAATTGAAAAGAAGCTAACATAGCTTTAACTTTTGACCAAAATATATTTACATCTACTAACCACGTTACAATAGCTTTTCAACAAAAGTGAATACAACCCACCGCAATTGCATAATTTTTTTATTATAAAACTAAATATGTGGAAGCATGCAACAAATTCCTTATAATTCTAGAAGGGACATACAACAAACAAAGGAATGGATAGTTCTTAAAATCCAGGATTGAGAAAAAACTAAGAACCTAATGTACCAAGATGACTTTCATGAAAATGGAACATAGTTTTTAGTAGTCTACTTTAATTTTATTTTATTTTACTAGACTTTTCTTGCTGGATCTCATGCGTAATGAAATAGCTTGCATCGCAATGACATTAAATGCTACATGCATCTCTGCATCCTTTGAGACCTCATATTTGTTTCTCATGTAGCAGACATGTGTATGTTGGATGTAGTGTATTGGTAGTAATTTGATTCTCATGGTTGTCTAGTGGATTAGTATGCAAACTTCAAAGTGTAGAAATTTGAATAATCCATATATTATTCATTGAGATTCTCCCGATCACACACTATTTTAGCTTCATTCATAATACAAAATCTTCTACCATTGATCATCACATGAGGAAATAAAATCAATTGCATGCATACATTAAAATCACAAACAATCACACATATGAACACATTATTTTACTGGAAAGCAGTTTTAAAACCCTAACTATCTCAGATATTATACATGTAATGGAGATCATGTAAAAATAATAGTACAAAATATCTTTGCAAGCTCTCATGTACACCTCAATTGCTACATTAATTATCAAGCTATATCTAGCAAAACTCATGCTCCAACATTTTGCCACTTGATAGCCAACCTCTATTGCGTGTTTCAGCCTGCTATGGGATGGCCTCTTTATATAGATAAACTAATTGCCTGAACTACGCAATCCTCATGGGTTACTCCACCTATCCGTGTGTTACAAATAGTACTGTGCGTATAGTCACAACTCATAGTTAACCTCGCTCTTTCACCTATTTCTCGCACTGTCTCCACCGGGAATTATCCACCAAAGACCGATGTATTCTCTTAGTTGATTAATATATTTAATTAGTGAATTTATTAATAATTAATTAATATTCACTTTCACTAATTGTATCAATTAGTTAAACTCTGACATAATAGCTCAACTATGTTTAGATTAGTTAAACTCAACACAACTCCATTAACTCCTCAATCAACTCCACGAAACTCGACACATGAGTTCTAACTCGAAGTCTTTCATGCAATAGCTCAACTAAACCCTAGGAATAGCGACCTTCTATCGACTCGCATGTGCCACATCCAGTGCATCAAACTGGCGTTCAAGAGAATAAGATATTATTTAGAGTCTAAATATTATTAAGAGCTAATAATATTTGACATATCCTTTATTTTTAGACTGAAATCTAAAAATAGATTCGCCCGCATGTCTAAAAAATAGAAGTCCATATATTTTTTCCGATCGACCAACCATCCACAAATAGCATCTTGCAACTGGATAGAACATGATCCACATGTCTAAAAATAGACATAGTCTAAAAATAGACTTTATACCAAAAAAGAGCCTACGGTTCACCTCCTTAGCATAAGTGACTCCTTTCCACTCAAGCTCATCATCTTGTTGCAATCAACACTCTCTCAACAAGATACATTATCTCGTAACCCTATCCTACCTCTCGTGGTATTCAAATTTGCCCTCGGTGAGCGCCTTCGTCAAGATATCAACATCCGATCCTCCATAGGAATGTATGAAAGTAACATGACCTTCCGCCGCACACAATCTCCGATATGATGGTACCGAGTGCCCTGCCAGCGCCGCCTCAACTCATCCTCCCCCGTCTGTGAGCCATGGTGAACCATATCCCAATGTGCTCTCGAGATAACGCAATATATGCTTTTATGCCTTCCAAAAGAGCTTGCTGGCTTAACTATAGCTTGTGAAAGTCAAGTTAACAAGATAGCACATGTCAGTCGTGTATTGACCGTATACATAAGCGACCCCACCAACCGAAGCCGATAAACAAGTGGCACTTACTCCCTCTGGCCGAAGTAGCATCCTCCTTCCTCCAACCACCAAAGAGGAGTATCATTGTGCTTGGTACCATGCATGTTGAAATTTCCCCCAAGATCTCCTGCATACTTACCCCGAGAAAAAAATGTTCATCATTGCGCCGGCTAAATTTTAATCCCGTGAAATAATGAAGGAGGCTCAAGTCCTTCATTCGAACTCTCGCAAGATCCTCCTTCGCATGTTATCACTATCACCGTCGACCAAATCATCTAAAGAAGTACAATGATCGAAAACTTACCCTCCACCACAATCTCGGTATAGGTTAGGATCCACCCCACTCTTGGAGAATCCAAGTCCGGTGAAATAACCGTCTATCCGTGTGTACCCAAGCACGAGGTGCTTGTTTCAACCCACATACGCCGCTCTCTTGAGCCCGCACACATGCTACTGCCAGTCAAGATCTCAAAACCTTGGGGCTGTCTCCATTTACACCTCCTCCTCAATGAATCCATTGAGGAATCTAAATCATCACATCCATCCGATGAAAATGTGCCACCCCATCTCATAACAGAGAGCAAGAATCGTCCGTATGGAAGTTAAAATACCATGGCCAGGTGCAAAGGTCTCCTCTCATAATCAATCCCCTCAATCCGTGAAAGCCTCGGGCAACAAATCTTGCCTTGTACTTCTCCACACTCCCGTCAAACGCTTGCTTCACTTGTAGATCCATCTCGAACTCCACCATTGATTTCCCTCCGAGTCACGGGACAATCTCCCATGCACCGTTTTCCCGACAATCGAAGCATACTCTTCCACCATGGCATCTACCTGCGTGGTCCTCCACAAAGCTTTCCTAAAGAGATGGTTTCACACGATACACTTGCTCATAAGAGCCATGTATCCAGCATACCGGTCCGTGACCGTCTCCTCGTCTCGCGCCCGTGATGGGTGATCCTACAACCTTCGCAGATTCGAGCGCCGCCGCCCGTAGTGCATTTCGCCTTCCGATGGTTGGCGCCGCATGAGTGGTCTCTTTCACTCCATGAACCTCTCTTGTGGTTGATCCACACCTTGAGGCTCATCCAGGGAACTAATAGATCCTCCCCTGCATGCAAGTGTGGCTCCCTTCTCAAGTGAACACTTCATGGCTTTCTCCTCCGAAATTTTATATCCCGTCGTGTCAGCCTTGCGACCGTCCGGAAAATACACCGATAGTTGTGGGGGCGATTAGTGTACCCCACAAATATCCCAACCTCCGAGTCGGCTCCACTTTCTTACCGGCATCTTCACACATGAATGTAAATGTGTGAACCAAAAATCCTCAAATGGGAAATATCAAAGCCCTCTTACTAGAAAACGCCTCCTGGGGTGTACTCATGCCAAGTATCCTATGAAGACAACGGTTCGCATACATATAATGCAAGATGCATGCCCGGCCCCGCTGCTTATGAAGGCCTCGATCATGCAACATCACCCGTGTAGCACCCATGATCGTTCGTTCTTCCGCTCACAACCCCCGTTCGCCGTTGCGGAGGCTATGAGCTCTCTTCGAATTCCTTCGCATTCGTGAAAAGTCCTTGAATTCGCTGTGAGATGAATTCACCACCATTTTCGCTTCCAAGAGCCTTCAACTGCCTTCCTCGATTCTTTCTCAAACCCAAGGCCTTGAACTCACAGAACTTTGAGTATGTATCACTCTCTTCTTCTCGCATGAAGAAGATCCAAAGACTTACGAGAAAAAATCATCAACAAATATCACATAATACCCGTGCTCGTCGGCTTACCGAGAAAGGTCCACACACGTCCGTGTGAATTTCTCAAGGATCATCGTGGCATGACTATCCTTCTCGGTGGAAAGTGGTTTTCTACAAATTTTCCCAAGGTAGATCCCCTTGCACCGATCCGACCGTGCAAGAGTACCCTTAGGAAGCCTCAAGAGGAAATCAAAAGATCTTCAAAGCTCCATGGTGAAGGTGGCCCAATCTCCATACAAATGCCATCATCCCGGCTCACCACTCCTTCCGCTCTTCTTGCCATTACTCGTGCTGCCATCTACCTGCAATTGATAAAGGTTCTGAACTCAAACCCTATCCCTTCCGGGTCTCACTAGTTACCTTGTCAGGTGGCAGAAAGCCTTTCCTCGCTAAAGACACCATCATATCCCTCGTCTCCTAACACGCTACGTAGATAAGATTCCTTCCTCAATCATAGAACATGCATCACATCCTTCAATCTGAAGGGTTTACAAGACTCCCTCTCAAAGGAAATGGTACCGACACGTCGTGACCGTATCTACCATCATCGCCGATCTGATGTGCACTCCAAGATCTTTCATCTAGACTGAACAAATATCGATATACCGGCCATGTGAAAAGACGGCTAATTCTCACCGTCCCGTAAACCACACCGAACCCATCACACTTGATACCAAACATGCAATCAACAAAAAAATCCAGCTTCAAACTACGAGGCTAAGGCCCTCCAGCTACAATCCCACAGCGTTTATTTTTTTTCTTCTTCTGCGGACAATTTGGTGGGCATAATGTCCATGTTGGTGATGTGCTGAGCACTTCACCTTGACATGTCCCGCTATTGCCTTTCGCACTGATTGAGAATATTTCTTGCTCTTCCTTCATTTGCTTTGGCAAATTGTAAAAGCGCAATTCTCTTCATCAGATTCCTTTGATGAAGATCCATCCCCGGTACTCCGCCTCATCTCCTCTTGGCACAAGATCCCACAGTCGCTCCCATCCTCGGGCAATTTCTCCCGGACTACTGGACAGTCCCCGTCAGAGTGCCAACTCTTCGAAGCCCTAGGAGAGCCAAGTCACCAAGTCCTATCATCAACAATACCCCCACACTTCCCAGCTCATCCTGCATTGACAAACTTCGTGAGGTACTTGGGCATACCGTCTCCTTTCTCCATCTTTATGTTTCGAGTTCATCCTGAGCGCCAACTTCCTCTGGGCTTCTCTTTTCTTTGGAATAAATCACAGTTTTCCATCAAGAATGGAGAAGCCTTACCATGAAGGCTAGATACTATGTGATCCTTCACACTTCCAAATGTATCCTTCGACACTTTGTTGTTTCTACATGCGTCATACGGCAAGATCGCTAGAAGTAGGCCTGAAATTTTTACCTTACATGAATTCTCTCAACCCATTGTCATCCAAAGACCGCCTATCCTATCCTTCCATGCAATATATCTTGAAAGGTTCCCTCAAGGGCATACTCCAATCACAATCCATTGAAAGACATTTAACCTTTGATACACCAAGAAAACACCGCAAATTCGAATTCCACCAAGACAAAACTCAACTGGTCACTGTACCGCAATTGAACCACATGATCAATAACACTCGATACTCATGTAGAAATTTGAATAACTCATATTATCACCGAGATTCTCCTGATCACACACTATTTTAGCTTCATGACACTACAACAATCTCTTCTACCATTGATCAATACTCATGCATGCGTAAAATAAAATCAATTGCATGAATACATTAAAATCACAAACAGACCTAAGCACAGAATACGTATTTAATGGGAAAGCTTAAAGCTCAAAACCCTGAATCCACCGTATATTATACAAGTCATGGAGATCATAATAACTATGTTACAAAGCCTCTTGCAAGCTCATGCATTACCCTCAACCGGCTACACACTATCATTCTAGATCTAGCAAAACTCATGCTCCAACTCACACTGTGATAGCCAACTCCTTATCACAGCCTAATGCTATGGATGCCTCTTTATATAGATAAACCACTCCGGCTTGAACTGCAACGCTGCGGGGTTACTCCACTATCTCAGGTGCTGCAAGACAACAAGATAGTCACAACTAAGTAGTTAACCTCCTGCCTCTTTCACCTACGACCGGGTTCCACTAAACTATCCATGCACCAAAGTTAACTAATGCATTATTTAGCTTCATTAATGAGTATTTAATTAGTGCACTAATTAATAATAAATTGTCTACCTCACTAATTGTAACAATTAGTTAAACTAACACAAATAGATCAACTATGTTTAGATTACTTAAATCAACACAACTCCATTAACTCCTCAATCAACTCCACCAAACTCCTCACATGAGTTCTAATTGAAGTTCATAACAGTTTAACTAAAAACCTCCTAGGAATAGCGTATTCTTCTATCACTGTATGTACAAGCATCCATCAAATTGAAGTGCTCCAAGAGTAATTAAAAGATAATGTTTAGGAATGCCAATACGGTTGTGACACAATATTTGATATATCATTTTGACGCAATCCAAAAATAAGATTCTGCTCAGTATGTCTAAAAATAGAAGTCCATCTATTTTTTCCGACTTGACCAACCATCCACAAATAGCATCCCGCAACTCATAGAACATGATCCATACGGCTCAAAAATAGACATAGTCTAAAAATTATACTTTCTATGTCAAAAATACTTTGGGGCCCAATTTATGAAGGCGACTCTTTCAATTAAGCTCATCATCTGTTGCAATCTCAAGACAAAGTACCTTAGGCTGGTATGAATAATGATGATCTATCAGATATATTTCCAATGTTTATATGACAGTTTTAGATGATAGGGAAAAGATCAAAGAGAAGTATAATAATTTTGTTAATAACAACATTTGTGGTATGTCCGTATATCCGCACACTAATATGAGTCCCTCTGACTAATTCAACTGGGTGACATGACATTATAAAACAATTCTAATAGTTTGCACCCTAAAATCCATGACTTTCTATTGGTAGTCTATCATGTTTTTACATCACTTTTTGATTCCATCAAATTTTCCATGGTAAAACCCTTGTATTAAGGCATAGATTTGATTTGGCTAGGTTGGCCTAATGTATTTCTATACCTAACATTAATACATTAAAATGTATGTATTGTGTATCTATCAACAGTGTATCTATTGAATGTTAATAGATTTTTTTATTTGATTAGAAAGTTGTTTGTTTTTGGAGGAAATAACCATATTTTATGGAATTTCTAATTTTCATTTTGGAGATTCTAGCTATCAATTTTAAGTTTAATAAAATTTGTTAGTTTTGGTAATCCAAAAACCTTTCATAATATCAGAGTTGAGTTTGGACCCAATTTGATTCGTCTCCAAGTTAAGCCTCCAACCTACATGTGATAGAATGTTAGAAAAATGACAAAGACGCTATCATTATTAAATCCAAAATGCACCCCAAAGATCCTAATTACAACATTTGGAAATTACCAAACTCTTCATGTTTCAATCTTGTCGTATGCAATGGGCTGAAGGAATGTGAGGGTTAGGGCAATGTCCATTAATAATATTTAAGATGTTGTTTAACAACACCCACGTAGAGGAATAAAAAATCCTCTTTTCTTTAATATTGTGATATTACTAGATTGTGAGATGCGAAAAAAACCTCTTTCATTAACCAAAAACTATTACAAAGATGCCACATAATCCGTTATTGGCCTTTAAAAAATAAACCGCTACACACGCAATGTTGTACTTTTCTCTCTCATTTTCTTCTTCCTTCATCCTTCCGGCTTTTTCTTCACAAGGCCGCCTATTTTTTCTTTCACCGCCTTCGGGCATACGCAGAACATTACCCTCATTAATTCGTCACTTTAAAAAAAATATGTAATAGATTTTATACCTTCTACTTTTCCTTTTATATGACATAACAAAAAAACTTAAACAACTTTTACATTATATATATATTATAAACATTAAATTTTTATATAATATATATATATATATATACCTTAAGTCCTTTTAAAAATATATTCTTTTTATAAAGATTTAGAACATAATATTAAACATTAAATTTTAATGTCTCAAATACACATGCAATCGGGTTAGAGATTTCCTAAATCCTCTTTGAAAAAATAGCAACCTAAATTTATCATCCATTTCAGGAGATGGATGACCTGGCACCCAAGGCTTGTGATATCCTTCTCATCACTGTCAATGGTAGACCCTAATACGTACACCAAACACTTTAACCTATTCTATATTTTTCTTATCGCATCCAAACTTCCTTTGTCAATAGAATTTGGAGTTGTGTGATAGTCATGATTTGTCGGTAGTTTCTGTTTAGAATGGCATGTGGGTCCTCTTCTATTGCGTGGGTCAAGGGAGTAATGTTTAATGCGTTATGTTGTTCAAAAGTCTGAAAGGAATGGTAGTAGCAGTTTGAATGGTAAAAGGGACAGTGGTTTTAAGAATGAAGCAGGAGATAAGAACTTGAAACAAATGGGTTGTGGTTAAATTTTTTTGCGGTGAAACAAAGCCTATGACCATACACAAAATTTTGTTTTGAAATGCATTTAAACTAGAATAAATTTAAAGTTTTTTGTGCATGTTAAAAAAAATTGTTGTAGTCCTTTTGTGTCCCTTTTGGTCATGTTGTTGATTTAATATTTCAATAATCCCCTTAAATCTGAACTCATTTGATTTTCTGCATACCCGTATATTTTCTTTCAAATATCAAACTTTTCATCTCAATGGCTTTGTCAATATACTGTTAAACTTCTCTTTAGTTCTGTAATGTTTTAAAACAATTTCCCATTGTCTGACCAGCTCTCTCATGTAGTGATTCTTTAAGTATCAACAAAGCTCTTTGTTTCTTCATAAAACACCTAATTATCAGATAAAGCTATAGCTGAATGCTATCACAATAAATTGTTCGCTTTACCTATTCATGATACAAACTCCTCAACATTCTTTCATCCATAACGTTGACATGTCATTGCTAGAAGCCGCCACATACTCTACCATGATAAAGCCAATTGGCTGCTTCTTAAAGCCCATGAAATGGCTCCCAACCCATGAAAAACATATCCGTATATGTGTTTTTCCATTTTCATCTATACTTCTACTCCAATCACCTATCAAGATATCCAATCAATTCAAAATTTTTCAAGTGGTATATAAAATCATACTTCTTTGTCTTTCTTACAATTCTTGAATTCTTTTTTGTCAGCTCTAAGCAATGTGCCTCCATTGGCCTTTCCATAAATCTAGAAATTAATCCCACAATGTACATACATTATCCAGCTCATTTGCAATCAAATACATGAGGTCAGAACTATGCTATTGTACACACTTGGATCAAAATCCTCGCCATGTCATCTTTGCTCAACTTCAACTGGGCCACCGTAGGAGTAATTTTTGCCTCAGAACCCCAGATGTTAAATATTTCCAAAACTTCATTTACAATATTTAGCTTGAGAGATAAAAATATTATTTTCATTTTTCTCTACTTCTTATTCCCAAGAAGTATTTCAACAATCCTATTACCGCCTATCTCAAATTCATACTCCATGGCTGCTTTAAAATTCTCAATGATTAAGAATCATTACTCATGAATATCACATCAAACATACAAGAAACAATGAGCACTTACTCATATTTCTCCTTGATGTACAATGTGGTCTTATCACATTTCAACCCATTTTCTAGTAGATAGGCATCTATCCTACTATAACATGCTCTGGTGTTTGCTTTCTACCATATATTTCTTTCTTCATCCGTATACTTTGTGCTCAGATCTATTTTCCTCAGTATCCCGCAGGTTCTTCAACATAAACTCCTCTTCCATCAATACTTCCATTTAGGAATGCCGATTTCACATCCATTTGGTAAACTTTCCACTTGTGTTGTGTCATATGGAGAATGATCATTTTACTATTTCCATTCTTACATCGGGTAAACGTTTCCTCATAGTCTCTTCTTCCTTGTTGATACTTGTAGCTCTTGATAACAAGTCTGCACTGACTTCTTAACATTACCTTCTTAATTTCTCTCTGCTTTGAACCCATTTTACTCACTTCTTAACTATCTCTATGTCTTATTTTTTCTCTATGGCATTCATTTCTTCATTTCGTCAGCATCTATCCAATTCTTATCTTTGGCTACCATTTAACATTTAGAATAAGATCTTCTACATGAGAATATAATGCAAAGAAAGAGTTCATACCTTCATTTGATGCCTCTTGCTCTGCAATCTATTCCATTTCGAACTGGGTTCCTTTCTACTTAGTGTACTGTGTTTTCAGAGGCACTCAAATTTTCTTCTTCCTTTTCCCGTGCTTGAGAAGACCGTTATCACTTCTCAATGGTGTTCTCATACATGCTTGTGGGGTCCCTTGTCGTCCTGTGTTGTTGGAGGTGCTGCAATGAGTGATGTATTTCAGCCATTTTTTCCTCATTAATTACCATGAAATAAACAACTCTTACATTCATGCTTTCAATGCTTCCATCCTAATCTTCTTCCTCAACAACCGTACATATCTTATTATAACAAACTTCTTGGTGGAGGAAAATAGGCATATGTATGCATTTTATTCTTCACCGTATCCAATAACATAAATTTCTCCTTAATTTTCTAGCTTCTTCCTTAGTTAACTGAATGTGTGCATAAGCCACACAACCAAACTCTCATGGGTGATAAATTGTTTTTTTGCCACTCCATGCTTCTTCCGAAACTTTGTTCAAAGATAGCCTTGGTTGGGTATCTATTTAATATGTATGTCGCATTAAATGCATAACTTCAACTCAATACTATTCGTAAATGTTTTCCTTCAAGATATTTCTTTACCATGTCCATGATGGTTCTATTTTTTCCTTTCATCAACTCATTTGCTGTGGTGTATAATCTCACTATAAATTGCTTGTGTATCCCATTTTCTTTTGCAAATGCAGAAACTCTTTGAGATATATTCTCTCCATCCGTCCTTAAGACTTTAATATGCTTCCCACTTTGATTCTCCCCAACAAGAGCTTTAAAGGGTATAATTTCTCCCAAACACTTCACTCTTCAAATTCAAGAAATAAATCCAAGTTTTTCTGAAGGAAATTCATCAATGAAGGTCATATAGTGGTTACTTGCTAGTGATGGTGTTTTCTACTAATTCCACACAAATCGAATGGACAATTTTTAGGGGTGTCTTTTCCTTATGCTCTTTCTTGATGGAAAGATTCTCTAGTGTTGTTTTCCCAAGATGGAGCATTCAAATAGTTAACTGTTTCTCAATCAATGGTAATCCCTTACCATTCCTTTTCTATGCAAGAAATTTAGACCTCCAAAGTTAAGATGTCCAAATCTCAAGTGCCATAACCAATTTTTGTCCTTTGCTTCTCTTTGAAATGTCTCTGTGTCACCGCTGCAATGGAATCTCCTTTCTTTAAATTTGCTCTCATCTGAGAGGAACATTATGTTCCTTGTCATCTTGACTTGTGCAATGCATTTCTTTCATGGTGGTTTTTATCCATGATGGTGCATACATCATCTTCAAAGAAAACATTGTAGCCTTTCCGAATGAGTCGTCCAATGCTCAAAAGGTTATACTTCATACCAGAATATAATAAACATCCGATATGGTTTTTTCTTTCTCCTTCTTTGTCAACACACTCACTCGCCATTTCCCACGACAGAGACATTACCGTCTATCCCTGTTACTTGGATACACTTTCATATTTTCATCAATCATGGAAAACATTGAAATGTTTCAAATATATGGTTGCTACATCCCGAATCTAGAAACCATATATCTTCACTTTCTTGAGCCAAATTACATGCTAAAAACAACTTCTCTGACCGATATTTCCTTTCTTTAGTAAAATTACAGCAATCGGTCTACCCATGTCACTCGTTTCTTCCTACATTCATTGAATACGCTATACTTTGTAGTAATGACATTGATTTGGGATTTATCATACTCTTGTCCATGTGCTTGCTTTCTCCACCTGTTTCCGCTCGTTGCCTTGGCTTTCATCTCACTTGATTGCTGCCCTTCCACTTATATTTGTAGGGTTGTTTCTTCCTCTTTTTTGGCTTCTCGCCTTCCTTTTCCCTGAGGAAGTCGCCTTGACCTCTTCCTCTTCCAAAGGACATTTGGGTCTCTTGAAGGCATGCTCCAAAGATGAGTTTGTTTTTCTACCCAATATTTGTTCATGTCATCAATGATGCGTAAAGCTCATCAACAAGAACTTCTTGAGAGATCTTTTGTCTCTTCAATGGTTGTACCACCGCATCAAACCCTTGAGGGTAAGCTCTTCTAACACTTACTCACTATTCTTCTTTTCTTCTATCGTCTCTGATATATCATTTGCAACTAACCCAATCAACTATGTGAAGAACGAGTCTATTTCTTCGTACTCTTTCATGAAAATGACTCAAAATATATTCTCATTAATTGAAGCTTTGTTGTCTTTACCTTCTCCATACCTTTGTTGTGCTATTTGGAGGGTATCCCATGCATCCTTGGACCTTTAGTTGCCGCAATCCTTGGAAAATACATTACATTGCTTGATAGAGATAGAAGAGGGATTTTGAGTCCTCTCATTTCTCTTCAAAGAAACTCTTCTGCCTCATGTCAAGGCATTAAATGCATTTTCATCTCACGGTTATTCTTATCATCTTCAACTAGTTCTGAGCAATCATGGGAGAGGCAAACAATGCTCTCATTTTCAGATTTCTAATAGTCATGCAGTCTTCCCATTGAACCGTGAGTGAGTATTTCCTATACTCATGCTTGTGATGGCTCTTGCCATGGCTATCTTAATGAACTAGTTAAAACTTGACCGTGTTTGTAAACAAATGTCTTCCGCTAAGAGACAAACTCGTCTTCCAAAATAATTCTCTAGAATGCACTCTTTTACAACACTCTTCTTTTTCTAAAAATACCTTGCTTTTGTTGAGCCTTCACTCGCCGAATGTGCTTCTCAACAAACTTCTTCTTACCTTCCTACTAGAAAAGAGAACATCCGTATTGCTTTTGATACCATGGAATTTCGAACAATTCCGAACATCAAATAATAAAATTCATCTTCTTTTTAACACAAATATTAATGACAAGATGAAAAAAATTTCTTTCATTAACCAGACACAAAGATGGATATGAAAGAACTATTGTTCTAGCCTTTAAAAAAAATACAACCTACGACATGCAAGGTTTAAATTTTCTCTTTGTCTTTCCTTAGCCTTTTGACTTTTTCTTCACAATACACAAATTTTATTTTTTGTTTCACTTCCTTCGGGCATATGGATCTAACACATCGTTTATTAATTTTGTCACTTCTTACACACACAACAAACATTTTTATGCCTTTGGGCCTTTCCTCCTTTTATATAATATTAACCAAAAAAATTAAACAAATTTACATTATACATATATTATAAACATTAAATTTTTATAATATATATATATATATATATATATATATGTATATACTCAAGTTCTTTTTAAAAACATATGTTGTAGTATTTAGAATATTAAGACATTAAACATTAAACTTAATGTTCCAATTACACAAATCCCTTTTCATGGATTTCCCTGAATTCTCTTATGCAAAATGATCGAAATTTATCGAGTCCATTTTTGAGATGGATGATTTAGTAGTGCACCCAAGCAATGTGATAACCTCTTGATTGGTCATTGGTAGACCCCATGACTCGACACCATAAAACACATTAACCTAATTGCATATTTTCTTATCACATTCAAATTTTCCTTTGCTAACCGGAATTTGGAGTTGTGCGATAGCTTCATGATTGGTCATGTAAGCTTGTTGACTGAATGGGTCCTCTATCAATTCCCTATGGGTTTCTATAATGTTAATGTGAAAGGGTGACCAAAAACTTCAATCAGAATGGTGTTAGTTGCGCTTTTAATGGTGGGTATGGCATGGTTTTAAGAACAGGGTTACAGGAGATTATAAATTGAACAAAACTGGTTGCGTAGTCAAATTTTTATGTGAATAGGCCTACGACCATATACACAAAATTTTTGTTTTTGCAAGCTCATTTAAAAACTGAATTTAAATTTGTGGTGTGTGCAAAAGTTAAAATTGCTACAAGAGTCCTTGTGTCCTTCGGCTCGCATTGTTGGATTTAATACTTCACGTATGTCATTTGGCAAGGCATCTATTCTAGCATACGTGCCTTGTTTGGTCGTTGAACTATGTTGATATGCAAATGCTAGTACGAGTTTGAGAAAATGGTCTACAATCGGATGTGCTTAATTGTTGGAATTTTTGAGAATTCCGTAACAATACAGACAATGATACTCTCCTTCTAACACAGAAATTAAAAATTGCTCACGTGAGAAAAAGTTTCACTTTTGAAAAACTTCTATTTCATTAACTTAAAACATAGAAATTTTCCCTCTAACAAAGAGGATTAAAAAATCACTTTCTCGCAAACGCAAGGTTTAAACACAAAAAACTTCAAGTTCCATACAAAATGCACTCTCTCCGTATCTCACACATAGAAAATGTCACACTCTATCTCTGTTTTAACAAATATTAATCGTCATGGTAATCCAATTACATTACAAATTTCTCACGGGTTTTGTATATGTCGTAGCATACATTGACCTATGAAAAAAACCTTTGGATATAACATTAAAACTATAACAAAAACTAAAACTATGTATCGCCTTTCAAAGCCCACCATTATAAAGGCGCATAATAAACTTTTTAAACATAATACTCCAAAGGTTAAAAACCTTTATCCCTGATAACAAACAAAAAAATTTGTGCATGTGTTTAAAACATTATATAATTAACTTTAATAAACCATTCGAACCTTCGGACTTCAACGTACTTAACTAAACCATATTGCAATTCGAAATCTTACATTACATTTTAGGTTTATTACCGATGACAAAAGCCTTTTGTGATGCGAAAGGTTTATCAACTGCATCTATAAAGTTTCTGGCCCGAAAATGGACTCTGTGACATGCTCAAAAAGAAATCTCAAATAATTATCCATTCGCTCATAACTACTACAGGTCCGGATCCGAGGTTCTCAGCTCTGGCTCAAACAAAATGGGTATCAACCACATTGCTCCACGTGGATGGCAGTGGACCACCGGTCTTTAAACAAAATTCGTCTTCCCACGTATAAGAACAAAATGCTCTATTTTCAATTTTAAAACTCTCGTTTTTCAATTACAGAGATCGTAAGGTTTTCAAAAATAAAACGACTATTCAATGTAAAAATGGAAAGCTACCGTGACAAGGCTTTACATTTCGAACACTGCAACAATTTTAGCAAGCGGCTTTTATTGTGTTGTCAAAACAAAAGGTGGAAAGTAGGCTGATTAGTCGAGTGTAATGAAATTAACATTTCAACATTCCCTTTTAAGTTAACTCACATTATCAATATACTCAAATATTTCCTTAAAAATTCAAAATTTTTCTGTCGCAATGGTTTACATTGATTCGAAAACTTCTCCTGAAGTTTTGCAATGTTTTAAAACAATTTTTTGCCATTACCTGCCTAATTCCCCGATGTAGTGAAACTTGTATCAATGTGTTTATCTTATGAAACACGTACTTCTTTGACAATAAATAGCCATTGTCACAATAAATCAATGCCTTTTGCTTGCCTTTGGCATGAACTTCTCAACATCCTTCATAATTCAAATCGCTTGACACGTTGTCGCTTAGGGCTGCCACATACTTTGCCTCCAGAGAATGCTACAATAGGTTGTTTCTTAGAAACCCATGAAATGGCCTCCTAACCCATGTGAAAAGCATAACTAGAAGTACTTACAACATTCACACTTCCATCCCAATCACCTGCCAAGGTATACAATTAATTCTAAATTTTCTCAAGTAGCATAAAAAATACTATACCTTAGTTCCTTTAACATACCTCGTAATTCTTTTTTCTCATTTCCGCCAATGTGATTCTTTGGGCCTCTCCATGAATCTAGAAATCAAACCACAACATGCATAATATCCGGCCTAGTTACCAAATACATGAGGTCGTCAACCATGCTCTTGTACAAACTAGGACTTGTAACCCTTGTTGTTGCCCTCTTTGCCGAGTTTTCCTTAATCCCATCACTTTGGGAGTAATTGTTGCCTTTGCAATCCTCGATGTTAAATCTCTCAAAAACTTCATTCACATACTTTTCTTTGGAGAAATAAAAATTTTACTTTCATTTTTCTTTACTTTTATTCCTAAGAATTATTTCTAAAGAAACCCATGTCGCTCATTTCAAATTCATCTTTCATGACCTTTTTTAAAATTTTCAACAAGGTAATCATCATTACCTATAAAGATCACATCATCAACATATAATGTTAAAATGAATCAGCATCTACCACCCTTTTCTTTGAGGTGGGTTCTCCCTCACATTTTTCAAATCCATTTTCTAGTAGATAGGAATCTATCCTATTTCCATGCTATTTGGTGCTTGTTTCTAAACTTTACAAAGAGCTTTCTTCAATCTCGCACACTTTGTGCTCTTTGGCCTTTCTTCTCATGGCCTAGAGGTTGTCTGCTAACATAAACCTCTTTCCATTAACACTCCATTTAGGAATGATTTCACAACCATTTGCAAACTTTCCAATTTGTTTTGTGCTTTGCACAACACTGCCTCACGGTTTCCATTCTTGGCATTCCAGCATAACGTTTCCTCAGTCTCTCCCATGTTGCTACTTATACCCTTGATAACAAGTCTAGCCTTGTGTCTCTCAATCTTTCCTTCAACATTACTTTTTGGTCTTGTAGACCCATTTAACTCCAATAACTTCCTTACCTTTTGGGAGTTCAACTAAATCCCATGTTTTATTTCTTTCTATGGCATTAATCTCTCATCCATAGCTTCTATCCATTTCCCTATCTTTAATAGCTTCTTCAAAATGAATAGCATCATCAACATGATAATATAAAGCAAAAAAAGAGTTCACACCTTCATTTTTTGCCTCTTGCTCATAAATTTCATTTAAATTTCTGAACTTTGTTCCTCTTCATTTGGTGTACAAGTGTCATAGCATCGAAATCTCCTCCTTGTGGTGTGCTGAGAAGCACTTTCATTTCTCCTCAAGGGTGTCTCTTGTCATTCTTATGTTGATGTTGCTATTGAGGGATGTATTTCAGCCATCTCTTTATCATCTTCATATCATGAGACAACAATTTTTAACATCTAATGCTCTTTTCTCAATGCTTCCATCCCAAGCTTCTTCTTCAATGAACTAAACATCCCCGCTTCACAAATAAAATTATTATGGATGGGTTATACAACCCTGTAAGCTTTTGATTCCTCACTATATCCAATAAAAATAGATTCTCCCCCTTTGCTGTCCAACTTCTTCCTTAGCTCTGATCCGGGAATGTGTGCATAAGCCTTACAACCAAAAACTTCATGGGTACTCTACTTTTATCCACTCCATGCTTCTTTCAACTCCGTTTATGACTGCTTGTTGGGCATCTATTCAAGATATATGTTGCACAATGTATAGCTTCAACCCAATAATCATTTGCAAATGTGGTTACCTTTTAACATACTCCTTACCACATCCATGATTGTCCTATTTTTTCCTTTCTAACTCCATCTTGCTACTTGAGTAACATGGCCGTAAATTGTTGTATGCCGTTTTCCAAAAACGTAAAATACGTAGATGTACTCACCTCCCCTCTATCAGTCTTTAGGACTTTCATATGCAGCCTCCACTTTGGTTCTCCACAAGTGCTTTGAAATTGCAGAATCTTTTCAAACACTTCACTTTATTTTTCAAAAAATAAACCCAAGTTTTTCTTGTAAAATCATCAATAAAGGTTAACATATAGTGACTCGCTTGCAAGTGATGGTATTTGCATTGGTCCACATAAATCTAATTGGAAAATTTCTAAGGGTGTTTCCTTGCCCTTATGCTTTTCCCGGATGGAAAACTTTCTCTCGTGTTTGTTTATCCAAGATACAACCTTCACAAAGGTCAGTTCTGTTTCTCAAATCAATGGTAATCCTCCTACCATTCATTTCCTATGTAACAAATTACAACCTCCAAAGTTGAGATGTCCAAATCTCAAGTGCCATAACCAATTCTCATATTTTGCTTCTCTTTGGAAAGTCTCTTTTGTCACCGCTACCATTTTCCATTCTTTAAATTTGCTTTCATCCCGAGAGGGGATCATTCTTTTCCTTGGCTATCTTCACTTCGTTAATACATTGTTTTCTTGGTGGTTTATCCATGTGGAGTTGGTGCATATTTCCATCCCGAAAAACAACATTGTGCCCTTTTTGAACAAGTCAACGAATACTTAAGAGGTTACATTTCATTCTGCACATAGTGCAAACTCTTTGATATGGTTTTTTTTCTCCTTTCCTTGTTAAGACACCTATATCCTTCACAATACCGTAAACTTTACTATCTATCCCTAATGACTTGTGACTTCACATTCATCTAACATGGAAAACATGGCTATGTTTCATTATATGGTTACTACACTCGGTTTTAGAAACCATAAATCTTCACTCTTTTCCTCAGCCATATTACATGCTAAAAACAATTTATCTTGGCTAATATTTTCTCTAGTGAAATTTGCACTAGGTTTATTACCCATATCATTCTGCTTCTTCCTACATTCATTTGCATAATGCCCATATTTTTTACAATAATGACACTGGACATTGGATTTATCATACCTTTGTCCATGAGCATGTTGTTGTCCACTTTGTTGGCTATTGCTTTGGCCTTGGTTCTGATTTTGATTGCTGCTCCTTCCTTGAGAATTTGCTGGGTTGTTTCTTCCTTCTCTGTTTTGGCTTTTGTCTCTTCCTCTCTTATTTCCTCTGCCTTGACCTCTTCTTCTTCCAAAGGACATTTGGGTCTTGAAGGCATGCTCGAAAGATGAGTTTTCATTTCTACCCAATCTCTATTCATGTGTCATCAGTGATGCATGAAGCTCATCAACTAAAAAGTTTGAGAGATCGTTTGTCTCTTCTATGATGGTGACTATAACATCAAAGCTTAAGGGTAGGCTCCTCAATAGTTTCTCCACAATTCTTCTTTCTTCAAGTGTCTCTCCATGAGACCCTATCTGTGTGATCATTCCAATCACATCTGTGAAGAATGAGTCTATATTATCTAACTCCTTCATGCAGAGAGTCTCAAAATCTCTCCTTAGCAATTGTAGTTTTGTTGTCTTCACTTTCTCTATGCCTTGATAGGTTGTCTTGAGAGTTTCCCATGCTTCTTTAGATCTCCTAGCTATTGCTATCCTTGGAAACACACTCTCATGTACTGCTTGATACAAATATAAGAGGGCTTTAGAGTACTTCTTCTTATTGCTCTTCAACAATTCCTTCTCTACTTGAGTTAAGGTATTAAACTCATTTTCATCTACTGGCTCTTCAAAACCATCCTCAACAAGTTCCAATAAGTCTTGAGAGGCAAACAAGGCTCTCATAGTGATTGCCCAATAATCATAGTTTTTTCCATTAAATTGTGGGAGCTGAGCATTACCAATACTCATGCTTGTGCTGGCTCCGGCCATGCTTGCACTCTGAACTGCTTCAAATACTTGACTGTGAATTTATAAATAAACTGACTGTCTTCAAACAATAACACAAAAAAATATGTCTTGAGAATATCTTGAATTCTTTTGATTGAGCCTTCACTCTGCTGGAGAAGCTGTTGCAACAATATAAATCCTTCCTTCAGATTCTTTAACACCTTCAAAGAGCCTGGACTAGCTCTGATACCATGTTGGAATTTCTGAGAATTCCAGAACAATACAGAGAGAATGATATTCTCCTTCTAACACAGAGAAATTAAAAATTTGCTTCACAGGAGACAAAGTTTCATTCTTGAAAAGCTTCTATTTCATTAACTTAAAAACTATTACAAAATTCTTCCTCTAACAGAGGGATTACAAATTCTAACTACTGTAAACATAGTGCTGAAACAAAAAAAACTCTCTGTCTCACATACAAAATGCACTCTCTGTATCTCACACACAGAAAATGCTCACACTCTCTCTGTCTTAACAAATACACTGCTGTGTAATTCAATTACTTTACAAATTGTCTCACGAGCCTTTTATATGTCGCAACATATATTTAATCACGAAACAAACCTTTGACATAACATTAAAACTATAACAAAAACTAAAACTATGTATCGCCCTTTCGGGCCCACCATTATAAAGGTGCATAATAAACTTTAAACATAATACTCCAAAGGTTAAAAACATTTATCCCTGCGCGATAACAAAACAAAAACTTTTGCGCATATGTTCAAAACATTATATCATAAACTTTAATAAACCATTCGAACCCTCGTACTTCAAGGACAAACTAAACCATATTGCAATGTGAAATTCGCATTACATTTCGGGCTGCTGACGTAGGCGCCTCTTGTGATGCGAAATGGTTTATCAACTGGCATCTATAAAGTTTCAGGGCCGAAAATGGACTCCGCGGACATGCCCAAAAAGAAACTCGAAATAATTATCCATTCCATCTCAAAACGGCTTCATGTCTGGACCTTAGGTTCTCGGCCGAGCTCAAAACAAAATGCGATCAAATCGCATTGTTCCACGTGGATGGTGAGGACTACTGGTCTTCAAACAAAATACGTCTTTCCGCGTATAAGAACAAAATGCTCTGTTTTCAATTTAAAACTCTATTTTTCAATTTATAGAGGACTACAGGGTTTTCAAAATAAAACGACTGTTCAACAGAAATGGAAAGCGGCTCGAGAGGGTTTTACATTTCGAATTGACTATGCAACAATTTTAGCAAGCGGCTTTTGACAGAAGTTGTCGAAACAAAAAAGGAAAGCGGCGATTGTGAACTGAGCAATTGAAATTAACATTTCAAAATTGATCTGGTATGTATGAATCCAAGGCATTATGCCTGCATCATCCTTATCCTTGGACAAAACAATTTGGCGAGTCAAGCCATTTTGCTTCCCCAACTAGACTATGATTCAGCGATGAGGAATAAAAGCCATAGCCGAGGATCCCTAGCCAGTATAGCTACACACCACATTAATTCTGTAACATTAAAAAAAAGGCGCATACAGAGGTAGCGTTTTGGACCTCTTGTCTTCTCTGCAAATTGATCTGTGCGAGTTGGCTTTTGTTTGTGTGGCCATAGAAAACCTTATTATTCGCAAAAACTTTTTCCTAATGGATTTTTTAGGGTTCTAGTATTTAAAATTTATAAATATCTCAGCTGCCAGGAAATGGCTATTGGTAGAAGAAGCATGAAGCCATTGGCAAAATACTTACGGTTAGAGGGTATATGATGACCACATAGTCTAGAATCATGTTTGGGGTCTATTGACTTTGTTGCATGGCTGAAGTGTGAAGTTGTGGCTGTTAAATGCAGAGCCATTAACCAATTACTAATTGACTTTCCTGCAGGGCAGAATCATTGTTTTCCGTAGCCAAAAATTTTGTCTGTTGAAGTACGGTTCACTTGATACTTCTGCGAGGTTATATTGTTGAGGTTGTTCTTTGTGTCGGGTCTGTATGTGGACAAGATTGAAGCACGGCGTAAATATCTTTGCTAGATTTAGGTATGGTGTAAAGGCTCCCTCTGCATTAAACATTTTGTAAGCTTGTTCTAAGGAACCTTTTCTATAATTTTTTTGAAATTCAGGGTTAGGAATTTGACTATGCTATAGGAGTGTGATGTTAGAGGAGTTTCTTTGTGACAAGACATGAGACACAGGGTTTGTATTCGGATTTCGAGAACCACTATCTGATGCTCATAACACAATTGAAGTTTGAAGCTTATGTTTAAGATTGTTAATTGTTTGTTGTTATTCTCTGTATACATGTTGTTATGGATGTGATCAATGGTTCTTGACTTTTACTGGGAAATGATTATTTATTTGACTCTATGTTAAAATCGATGATATGTTTGCTTCTATAAGACATGATAGCCAAAGCTGCTAAGTGAAAGTCAAAGCAGATTACACAAAACATAATCATAGTTCGAACATCATATTTAATGTTTCTTATATGATGCTATGAATGATATTAGAGGTACGACTGAGCTTGATGATGTGCCAATCACGAAATATTAGTGAGCTACTAAAATGTTTGCTAATTGACTTGGTTAAAAGGGTTTATATAGAGCTACTGGATGACAGTCGAGGTTCTATTAGTTAAGCTTTCTATTATCCAGGTATTGTTACTGTAACAGTATTGCTATTGTTGGTAACAGAATGAATAGGTTGTTGATGAAGATCGTATTGTTGGTAACATAATTAATAGGTTGCTCACAGAAAATAATTGTGAACCCTGTTACCAATAGCTTGCTAGAAATCATTCAAGCGAGCGAGGCGAGACTCTGTCCAAGTGGGCCGCAGCGTCTCCTATGGTAACGACCTTTTGGGGCTCATGCTCGTAGAAACGGAACAGACCAGCTCCGCGCCGTCGTCGTCGTCCATGAAGTTAACAAACCGCCAACTAATGGACGAGTGGAAGACATTTTTCTTCACGGTTCATCAGACGACAGTCCTTCTGATGACATGGACGATGATGCTGCTGGCATCCAGTCCCGAATGGAAACACAAAGTCCGAGTCGAAGCTATGGAAGTTTGCGACGGAAATACCCCATGTACCACTGATCTCCACAAACTCAAAATCGTAATATTAGCAATCCATCTGAAATTCTATTGCAGGCAAATTCGTAATGAAATGCCCGTCCCTTCTCACATTGGCGTGTTCCGACTGCATTTCCTTCAAAGCCTCTAGGGTTTTCTCCACATTATTTTCTTGCCAGATGCCGACGGTAGCATTGGCAATCAAAATCAAGAAAATAACCAGCGGCTTGACAAAGGCAGTGATATCCGTTTCACCGCTTTCATCGCCATCAATCCGAGCAAGAAAAAAACGAAACAACAGCGGTCACGAGTAAAATTCTTAACAGAGTGTCATTAAATTGATCAATGATGTAAATGTATCGTATTTGATGTACCAAGCTCCAGATAAAAACTACAGTACCAATGATCTCAGCATTAGAGAGAATACGGCAGGAACATGACGACGCCTCAATTACAGCCACGCTGCCGCTGCGAATCATTCTACCAATCGTAGACTCGGATCTGCAAATCCACTAGTTGATCCGTGGAGACCTGGGCTTGGATCCAAAAAATAAAAATTCACTATGATATCCTCGGATTTGAATCTCCCTCCGTCAGTGATTCTTGACCTCCTCAGCCGTAATCACATGCGAGATGAATCTATCATGCTGGTTGCGGCCCTCTGAATCACTCGATCCCTTAAAACTGATCAAGATGCCTCCAATAATGCAGATGAGATCAGTTGCTGTGCACAGTCATGGGAGTCTTCACTGATTGCAGCCTTCACAAGAGATATTCTTCACCGTGTTGCAGTTTTGGATGAGGAGCAATTCGATTTATAAAGACATCCAATCCTTGACGCCTCAGCTCAATAAACTCTGCACTGAATCATAGCTTCTCTTCAGCACTTTTCTTTGAAAGAGGTGGAATAAAAAATCCCCTTGTTTTTTTCTGCGAATCGCTCCTCACACAGCGCTCTTCAGGCAGGTAGGCAGCGCTCTTTCTCACGTTGGTAGACAGAGGTTGCAAGATGGACAAATCTAATAAAAAAATAAACTAAAACAAAAAATCTCTTATTTCTTATTTCGCTCAGCCCAGAGGGGCCGAGGTCGAAGTCGAGCCCAAACAGGCTCTGATACCAACTTAGAAACTTAACATACAAGCTCTGTATTCATTAACCAAATCAAGTTACATATATACAGTCTCAAGATAGGGACGCTATCCTGGACGTACAATATGTTGGTTGAGGGAATATCTCAATCTCACACTAAACTAGGAACTAACCTATAGAATAGGAACAGACTCTATATATAGAGAAAATCACAACTAAAGACAAGTAGAAATTACATATTCCAACAAAGATTAGTTATACTCTCCAAACAAAAATAAGTGTGAACTGTTCAATAAAATGGAAATCTGGCATCATGGTTTTTCTACAAATAAGAAATTGGTTGATATGGAGGGTAGAGAAAGGAGATAATTGTCAAATTGAACTCAATACGTGGATGAGAAGGATTGCTTACTCTATGACACATCATCCATGGACTAGACATGAATAGCCAACATCAATAATGGCTCCTATCGTTAGAAATAGAACTTAGTGAAGAGTATGTTGAGGTTTAGCAATATGACACTCTTTCTTAGTAACTAACATATTAACTCTAAATATTTTTTTGTTATTATGAAGCTGAGATTGTATATAAAGAATTACCTATGAAGTGTAATGACCAACCAACATTTTAGTGATAGAAACCTATCTTGAATTGTAGATATCTACTTCTATGAAATAAATATTCAATTAATATTCCATCAAATAATTTTTTTCCAAAAAACAATTTTGGAAAGAAATAGACTAGTTAAATACACTTTAGAGCCAATGGAAGGGAAATCCATATAAGAATACTTAGAACTTTGGTTCTAAGGCAAGAACATAAGAAATTAAGTTGTTTTCGTTTGAGCTAGTTGTGATAAGAGAAACATACTTTTAGTTATTGAGCTCATGAAAATATTTTTATTTTTTTTATTTAAGAATTTCTTACTTGAGCCTTTATTTAGGGTTATTTATTAGGAAGTTATATCTACTTTCTCTTTTTTCATTTCCATGTGTACCATGACAAAGACATTTG
Source organism: Pinus albicaulis (assembly GCA_034641835.2). NCBI lineage: Eukaryota > Viridiplantae > Streptophyta > Pinopsida > Pinales > Pinaceae > Pinus > Pinus albicaulis. Next base: position 79,777 of record JAXQQM020077890.1, read on the forward strand.
AGGTAACCAGATATCCATGAACAAATTTGATATGGAAAAAGAAGGAAACTAGGAGGTCACGAAGTTGAATTAAGGACAATCTTGCTCATATTTTAATGAATTTTGAATTAAGCTTACTTACCTTTTCACAAATTTTATAGGGTTGAAATGGTTGTAATTAATGTTTAAATTTGGTTGGAATGGTTGTAATTAATGTTTAAATTTTCATTTTGATGGATAATTTAGGTTATTGGACTATAATATGTATTTGGAAACATTTTTTATTAAAACCAAATGTAACATGTTTCCCTAAAATATTTGGTTTCAATTCAAGATAGTTTATTTAGCTAAACTTTCCCATTGTAGAAAGTTTTTTCTACTTTAAAGGGTGTATAATCACAAATGTGAAGGAATTTTAGAACTAATATAAAACATGTTTTTTTATCTATTTTATGATTGTCACAACTAATAAAACTACTATATTTTTGGTTTTTCTAGAAAAAGTATTAAGCATTGTCAACTAATACAACACCTTACTTGGTAGGTGTTTCCTTTTATATTGAGAGCATAAGTGAGAAAAGTGAAAGACATACATTTTCAATCTAAATTGATGAATAAGAAACAATGATGTTCATGGAAGAGAACTTGTTGAGGCATTGTGTAAATTTACGAATAAGAAACAATGGTGTGCATGAAATATGTGGCTACTGATTAAAAGTCTCTTAGCACATCTAGAGGCACTCTAATATTTAGCAAACATTTTGGGAACAATCCCATTGCAATATTGGGAAATTATATGTTAAGACATCCATGAATTAATCTTCGAGACAAGCATATGACTACTGGAATGATCAACTAGGTAACTAGTTATAGTAGAGTCATGTGATTTAGTATTAATATCCTAAAAAACATAATATATTTGTTATTTGACCTCAAATTAAACTATATGTTCACAATTATAACTCCAACTCACACATCTAGTTTGGTAATAATATTTTATAGAGAATAATATGTGAGGTATTTCATGTTAAATAAATATCAAGTTTGATTTTTTTATCTAGACAACTTCCATAGCTCATAAAAATAAGTAGCAAGTTAAGCACACAAACATTTCAATTATCTTTATTAAAACAACCAACAATGGGCAATGCATAAAATCCACCTCAACAAAAAATAACATCTCGTAAATATATTAGAGAAAAAAATCCATATCTTTATATAAAAAAATTCAATAAAATTTTCACTTTTTTTTATGTGATAGGAATTGCATTTACGCTAATGTTAGCATATAATATTTATGAATTGTAATTTGTAATATTCCAAATCCAGAATTTTCTACAACAATAAGAATACCCTAAGGTATTACAAAGCTGGAGAGCAGCAAGTAATCACTTATAACTTATGTTAGATTACAGATCCTTCATTCTAAACAATAGCAACAACTTTACTTCACTTCTTGACTCAAAAGGGTGGGGAAAAATAGTAATTTATGCCCTAAAATGATTAATTTCAGGGATGTGCGTAAAAATAAGGAGGGATGATGGTTGATTCCTTTAGCTTAGGTTATATTCAACTCCCATACCAAATTTCAGCCCAAACAAATAAAGCTAGCTAGGTTAAACAACTCTCCCACTCCCGGAATGGCTTAAAAATGTCGATTTCCCATGACCAGGAGTATGCAGAATGTGAGTGAAGCATATGTAGTGTAACTTTCTGAAGGAATTAGGTGAAAATAAGTATGAAAATCAGTGAATTAGATCTATGATATGATTTATGCAATATATTAGAGAAAGACAGGAGTTTTACATGTATCAAGGCTTCAAAATGAGACACTACAACACAAGAGAATGCAAAATAAGATTGACAACGTAATTTTCAGGGGGATGAGGCATTATTTCATTATATTTTAGATCTAGGGTAGATCCTTAGATAAAAATATAGATCTATTACAAATCCATATGCAAAATAGGCTCTTCTTTACACTCCCCTTGGGGATCTCAGCAAAAGATGGATATCAATGTGTAGATCTGAGATCTAAGCCACAGATCTGTAGTAATATTCATAATTTTTTGAAGATATGATACACAACAGATCAGATCTGAAATGAACATGGATTGGTTGGCCAATCCATAGATCACCACAGTGAAGGGAAGGGTCCCTTTCACCAGAGATCTTTCCTCCAAGATGATACAAAAACCCCAATACAACTTTGCCTGCCAAAAAGGACACAATCTCTTCAAGGAACTGCGTATTTGATGATGGAGAACACTTTGACCTGATGCCAAGATCAAAACTGAAGCTCAGACAATGGATACACTCTTCTAGGAGGTTAAAAGACACACTCACTAAGAAGAGGCTCCAATACAAGCTAGATCTGAATAGATCTAGAGTTCCACTTGTTGCAGGTTACAAAAGCAAGAAAACCCTCACTGGATCTGTGTTGCAGTTGGAAGTAGAAGCTTGGTCTCCAACCAGATAGTGGACAAGAAACACAAGCTCTCCCAAGAGCTCCTCAATGGGAAGAGATGGAACTCCTAAATAGGAAATTCCAAGGCAATCTAGGCTAAGCGGCCAAGAAAGTTGTTTGTCTAAACAGACAGCAATTCAGAAATCAAATCTTGAACAACCTCCACATGTTGCCTTCCCCTTCCTTTTATAAGCTGAGAGCTTGCCAAAACCCTAAACCACCTTCATTCATTTAACCCTTTGCACATGGAGGACCTCTTTCTAGAACTGCGCTGATCATCCATGAGGTTCAATGTATTTGGACTGTGTTGTGATTTGGTCCTGTTGACCCAGTCAAATAACTCAATCGTGTTTCACACACAAGTGGATTTTATCAAGACAACCCTGATTTACCTCTGTTCACATTTGGGCATGTATTTATTCTTTTATTAGGAGTTTCTGACCCTCCTTTACATAATTATTCTTTGAACAAAGAAAACAAAATGAAATTGAATATTCCTATTAAAATAGGAATATTACAGTTCTCCCCTCCAAAATGTTGCTTGTCCTCAAGAAACTCACAAGGACTTTGTAAAATATCCAATGGAGTTGTCTCCTCCCAAGAATGCAAGTCTACCTTTGGTGGATGAACCAAATAGCTGTCATCATGAAGTAATGGGAGATACATGAAAGAATCATATGTTGTCCATTGGTCCCTTCAAGGCATGAGAGATGATAAACATTGGGCACTTCAACCCCCATGAGAAACTTCAATCTCCATGCTATCATTCCAAATAAGTGAGCCATCCTTGACAGCTCAAAGAAATAGTCACCAATCCCCACCATATGCAATGTGTAGGGGCTTCATGGCTGGAAATGAGAGATAAGAATTGATGCAGGAGCATCAAGGCCAATTTTCATTTTTAAATATGTAGTAAAGGGGGTGTGATATTTTAATTGTTTTATTAATTAATTTGTTATTTTTAAATAAAATAGGAGATAAATTATTAAAGTGAGGATTTTGTAAATATTCTTTTATTAATTAAAAGGATATGAGAGAAAATAGAATTAGGTAGCAAAATTAGGAAGTAGGAATTCTATGTATGGGACTATGTTGATTCCACACCTAAAATGAATTTAAATTAGATTTAGTTGCAAGACTTTAGGGATAAATCTAGATTTTAGGGGTGTTGAGATATTTAAGGATTTGCGAGTTATTTAAGGGATGTGAACCAAAATTGGTTCAATTAAATTTGTATAAATTAATGTGCCTCAAAGGAAAAAGAGATCAGTTCATAAAAAGAGAGGTGAGGTTTGGACATCAAAGTTTACAAGCCTACGAGCTTTTGTAAAAGGGCCATTGACTTGTAAATCAGGCCAAAAACAAGATTTCTGTAAGTAATTTGGTTATATGGAAGTGTGTTTTCAGAATTGTGTGTATCGATTTATTGAGCAAGTGTATGTTTAAATTTCTGTAATGGGAATTAATTAAAGATTGTGAATGCTTTTCATATAAGGGTGATTTAACGGTATTCAGTTGGAATTTGAATATAGGAAGCAATAAATCTCTGAAAGATTGATTGTTTTCCAATTACAATTGAGTGCAAGGTTTTGCAAATCGACTTGAATGAAGTGATAAGGATTTCTTTAAGGAAATCGATGTCATTTAGAATTGAAACAAAGAAATTACCTATGCAAGGATGAAGCATTAAAATAACCAAGATCGTGGAAGCCAATCCACGGCAGAAAAGTTTCAGAATGCATGCTCTGCAAATTCGACTCTGTTTGGAATAGTGAAATTGATTTGAGTTGCATTATTTAATTGAATGAAATTGTGTAGGAATTTCACACAGTTTTAGGGAGACGGAGCAGTGCGGCGAATATAAGATTTTAAAGCCACGGAATTGATGTGTAGAATTCAAGGTATGATAAAGGCGATTTGTTTTGTTTTATTTACAACTCATACCTATGAATAGAGGTCAGGTTCGAGCAGGCCAGAGGGAGGAGAAGATTTGGTACGACTTCCACAAAGCAGTTGGATAGCAGTGAAGAGTAGGCTCGAAGAAAGCGCTCCTGGAGATGATTGAAACCTGGTCTATTTAAATTAACGGTGTGTTGGCACATGTAAAATAGAAATCGAATGCTGAAAGGTGAGGTACCAGAATTGTAAGTAATAATGGTGAGTTGACTGAGCGATAGGTATGAGGCTCGGTTTAATTAGTATCTGAATGCATTGTTCGACTAAATTCAATCGATTTCAGATTCGATTTGATGAATTGAGTTCGAGTCAGAAATAGAATTGTGGTAATTGCAAGTGAAGCAGTTTTTAGAAGTTAACTAGTGAGAAATCCAAGTGTCAAGACGGTGAAGCGAGCACAAAAGGGGGCAAAAGAAGCCACAGTGAGAATTTAGAGTTGAACGCAGAGAAATTGTTATGGTGTTTGTTGAGGAACTCACAGCGCTCGAGAAGATTGCTGGCTGGAATTCATTTTGGATACGGATGAAATTGAAGGTGATGACAATCTTTAGTGCAGAGATGTTGAACAGCGTTTGGAAAGTCGATGTCTGGAAGCAGGAGAAGGTGCGTTATGAATTGTGTTCATTCGATGAGGGAGAAGGTAAGTTAATTGCCAGGGTCTGAGTTTAAATATCTGGTTTGATTTGTTGAAGATTGCCAAAATTGAATGTATGTGAGAGATAAAATGTTAATTGGCACTCAGTTCAGTCAACATAGGGGCGTTGACTGTATTTAAATCAAAGTTGATTTTGATTAGAAGGCAATTGTCATTTGAATAAACCGTGAAGGTTAGTTGACGTTGGAATGTATAATTCCATACGTGTTGGGTTGATTACACAATGTCCAGCTTGTTAAAAGGCAAGGGCGCACATAAACAATGAAACCAAAGTTGATTGCTAAATCTTTGGCATTTGGGCATTCATCAAGACTGGAGGGTTTTATGAAGTTTTAAATTGGGATTGTATTGAAGTTTGGGTTGATTGCAAGAATTGATTTGAAGTGTCATTTTCATAAATCATGAGATTATTAATGAAAGAGAAAGCTTACGCATGTATGATAGAATGTGAATTTCCCAGACATTGAAGTTTTATTTGGGAAATTTATTGAGATGTGTTTTTATATGCATAAGATATAAGAGATTTTGGGTTTGCAGGGTTTTCCTGTATCATTTTGGTATCTGAGCTGGAATAGCTCTGTGTGAAGTTTTAAGTTTTTGATTTAATTGCATGTGATGAATGAATATTAGATTTTGAGACTGATGAATGTTGCAGCACAGAGATGCCGTGTAGGTGAAAGATAAGTCAAGATCAACAGGATCTTGGAGGTGAGTTGATGATCATTATTATTTAACTCTGGTTTGAAGGTTATGAAGAATTTGGTTGCAGGCATGTTGAAGAAAATCTCTACGGGAAGAAGCAAATCATAGCTGGAGTGTGGTGATGGAGGAGTCCAACAAGGGATTCTAAGAGAAAGTGGCAGAACCTGAAGATTCAACAGAGGTTCAATAAATTTGCAGACGAGTGAAGCCTGAAGGAGCAGTGGAAAAATGCTCGAAAGGTTCCAGCAGAGGACTGGTGATTACCAAAAGACCAGATCCGGAGGAAGGGATTGGTGAGGTAAGTGGTAGTAGGAGAGCTTGCTGTTGCAGAGGCTTGGTGCAAATCATGGGTGAGGAACTCATGGAGAAGAAGATGACTACTGAAAGTCATAAAGGAGAGAGCAGAGGTTCAGAGAGAGGCCACAGTAGAAAGAGGGAGAAAGATGCCAAGGAAAATGGCATAAGATAGCAATTGACCAATGAAGAGTATGAGAAAGAGAAAGCTGAGATAGTAGTTCATCTTGAGTTATTGATGAAGTTGTTACAGGAAAATATGAAAGACTAGAGACATGGTTTGACCATAAAGAAGAAAGTGAAGTGGCAGAGGCTACAACAGAAAAGGGATCAACAGATAAACATGCAGTTAACAAAAGAGCTGAGGGAGCTCGAGCAGATGATGAGTATACAGTTGAGACGTGAAGAACTTAGAGTAGCTGAGTTGAAAGTGGAGGTTTCCAATGATGAAACTGAAGAGAATATCATTGATGATTTCCTGAGCTATTGGGTAAATCCAGATCAGCTAGATGATGTAAAACCATGTATTTTTGTAGCTAACGATTGTGATGTGATTACAGGTTTTACTAAGGAGGATGCACAATCTTGTGAAGCTATCACGAGTGTGGAAAAGAATCTTTCAGGAGATAAATACTTTGGAGAAGAAAGAAGTGATTCTTTTGTACTTGAAGTTGTTATAGTACAAGAGGAAGTTCCTATGAATGAAGAAGACAGTTCATGTGATGAAACTGTGGTGAGTGAAGCCAAAGGTTGCCAAGTTACATATGATGACTATTATCTGTCAGAAGACGATCAGATTGAATTACAGCAACAAAATGAATTCATAAATTCCTTGTTTTGTGAAAGAAATTGTTTCAATGAAGTTGTATTTGATGATGATCAATTTGTTATTAATGCTGATAATGACAAATTGTTTCTATTAAATGGGCAATTAAAAAGTGATGGAAAGATAACTGAGTTTATTGCAGAAGTTGAGTATCATAATTATGTTCTGATGACAGATGAACAGATGGTGACAATAGAAAACTTGGCTTGTGAAGGTAGCGAAGATTGCACAGAAAGTTTCTCAAAGGAGATGACAGGTTTATGGCATGAGTTAAGTGTTCTAGAGCAGTGACTAGAAGCATAGAGGATAAGTGCTCAGAGTATAAAGATAGATATGAATGGAAATGAAGAGGTTCATTTTTATGAACCAGAGCACAGAGACATCCTTGAAGAGGATGATGCTGAGGAGAGGCTAACTGATAGTCTCAAGAATGTTTGGAATCAACATACTGATGTGTTGATGACAGAGCAGTATATTGAAGTGTTGCCAGAAGAAGAAGAGACACAAAGATTTTGTAACTTTGATGTTTGTTTATTGATTGCAGGTACTGATGGAAGGACTAAGGAATGTCTAGTCCAGGAGAAGAAAAGAAATGATGACAGTGACTGGAAATTTAAATACTAGTCCAAAGAATTGCTGAAGGTAGAGGAAGAAGGAATTGTCATAAATGACAATCAGGAAGAGTTTTTCTGTTGCAGAAAACAAGAGGGTAAGGATGATTGGGTGGTAGTAGGAGCTCAGCAAGCTAAAGCAAGAAATCAGTAGTCTGGAGATTTATTGGACAGAGAAATTGAATTAATTAGAAGAATCATGTTGAAAGTATCTCAGTGGAAGACATCAGCAAAGAAGAAAAGTAGCAGCAAAATGAAGACAAAGACAACATAAGATTGTGAAAGCATAGCCAGTGGGGCGATGCAGCATAAAGTGTGGAAACCTAGAGAAGAACAACCGATAGAAGCAACGACAAGTGGGAAGTTGCAACATAAGATATGGGATCTAGGCAGACACAGATCCGAACACATGATCAGGCGATCATGATTAATTTCAACCTTTGGAGTCTGATGCAGGAGCATCAAGGCCAATTTTCATTTTTAAATATGTAATAAAGGGGGGTGTGACATTTTAATTGTTTTATTAATTAATTTGTTATTTTAAAATAAAATAGGAGATAAATTATAAAAGTGAGGATTTTGTAAATATTCTTTTATTAATTAAAAGGATATGAGAGAAAATAGAATTAGGTAGCAAAATTAGGGAGTAGGAATTCTATGTATGGGACTTTGTTGAGTCCACACCTAAAATGAATTTAAATTAGATTTAGTTGCAAGACTTTAGGGATAAATCTAGATTTTAGGGGTGTTGAGATATTTAAGGATTTGTGAGTTATTTAAGGGATGTGAACCAAAATTGGTTCAATTAAATTTGTATAAATTAATATGCCTCAAAGGAAAAAGAGGTCAGTTCATAAAAAGAGAGGTGAGGTTTGGACAGCAAAGTTTGCAAGCCTACGAGCTTTTGTAAAAGGGCCATTGACTTGTAAATCAGGCCAAAAACAAGATTTCTGTAAGTAATTTGGTTATATGGAAGTGTGTTTTCAGAATTGTGTGTATCGATTTATTGAGCAAGTGTATGTTTAAATTTCTGTAATGGGAATTGAGTAAAGATTGTGAATGCTTTTCATATAAGGGTGATTTAATGGTATTCAGTTGGAATTTGAATATAGGAAGAAATAAATCTTTGAAAGAATGATTGTTTTCCAATTATAATTGAGTGCAAGGTTTTGTAAATCGACTTGAATGAAGTGATAAGGATTTCCTTAAGGAAATCGATGTCATTTAGAATTGAAACAAACCACTTACCAATGCAAGGATGAAGCATTAAAATAACCGAGATCGTGGAAGCCAATCCACGGCAGAAAAGTTTCAGAATGTGTTCTCGCAAATTCGACTCTGTTTGGAATAGTGAAATTGATTTGAGTTGCATTATTTAATTGAATGAAATTGTGTAGGAATTTCACACAGTTTTAGGGAGACAGAGCAGTGCGGTGAATATAAGATTTTAAAGCCACGAAATTGATGTGTAGAATTCATGGTATGATAAAGGCGATTTTTTTTGTTTTATTTAAAAATAATACCTGTGAATAGAGTTCAGGTTCGAGCGGGCCAGAGGGAGGAGATGATTTGGCACGACTTCCACAAAGCAGTTGGTTAACAGTGAAGAGTAGGCTCGAAGAAAGCGCTCCTGGAGATTATTGAAACCTGGTCTATTTAAATTAACAGTGTGTTGGCACATGTAAAATAGAAATCGAATGCTGAAAGGTGAGGTACCAGAATTGTAAGTAATAATGGTGAGTCGACTGAGCGATAGGTATGAGGCTCGGTTTAATTAGTATCTGAATGCATTGTTCGACTAAATTCAATCGATTACAGATTCGATTTGATGAATTGAGTTCGAGTCGGAAATAGAATTGTGTTAATTGCAAGTGAAGTAGTTTTTAGAAGTTAACCAGTGAGCAATCCAAGTGTCAAGATGGTGAAGCGAGCACAAAAGGGGGCAAAAGAAGCCACGGTGAGAATTTAGAGTTGAACGTAGAGAAATTGTTGTGGTGTTTATGGAAGAACTCGTAGCGCTGGAGAAGATTATTGGCTGGAATTCATTTTGGATATGGATGAAATTGAAGGCGATGACAATCTTTAGCACAAAGATGTTGAACAGCATTTGGAAAGTCGATGTCTGGAAGCAAGAGAAGGTGCGTTATGAATTGCATTCATTTGATGAGGGAGAAGGTCAGTTAATTGCTAGGGTCTGAGTTTAAATATCTGGTTTGATTTGTTGAAGATTGCCAAAATCGAATGTGTGTGAGAGATAAAATGTTAATTGGCACTCAGTTCGGTCAACATAGGGGTGTTGACTGTATTTAAATGAAAGTCGATTTTGATTAGAAGGCAATTGTCATTTGAATAAACCGTGAAGGTTGGTTGACATTGGAATGTATAATTCCATACGGGTTGGGTTGATTACACAATGTCCAGCTTGTTAAAAGGAAAGGGCGCACATAAACAATGAAACCAAAGTTGATTGTTAAATCTTTGGCATTTGGGCGCTCATCAAGATTGGAGGGTTTTATGAAGTTTTAAATTGGGATTGTATTGAAGTTTGGGTTGATTGCAAGAATCTATTTGAAGTGTCATTTTCATAAATCATGAGATTATAAATGAAAGAGAAAGCTTCCGCATGTATGATAGAATGTGAATTTCCCAGACATTGAAGTTTTATTTGGGAAATTTATTGAGATGTGTTTTTATATGCATAAGATATAAGAGATTCTGGGTTTGCAGGGTTTTCCTGCATCAAGAATGCTCAACTCACATTGTCTCTCCCTCCATTTATGATAAATATGGAGCTGATGATCATGGGCTGCAATAATATAGTCCTCATGAATCCAAAAGAGACTTGGAACTTCATGATTCCCTTCATGGATTCTAGTGAGCCTCCTTGCCTAATCTTCCATGCATATAGTGAACAGAGTATCTTCACCATATGTGCTCCAAAAGAAACATGGACTAAGTGTCATATGATATATTGGATGGTGACAATAGTCCCTCCCTTGAGACCAACTTTGTCCTTCATCTTGCTGCCTCAAATCATAGTACAATAAGTGGCCATCTAACCACCTTCTAGCTGCAAAAAGCTTCTTCAAAGCTTGGAAATAGTAGGGAGTAATCTGTGTTGGTTGAACATGATGCAAACAACACATGTCTTACTACAAATTCTCCCAAGTGAGAGACCTTTTCCAATGACATAAGCCCAACATATGGCTTTTAGCATAGGGAAACAAATGATATAATGTAGCAGCCACACAATGTCCTACTCTCCTCTTGAAGCATGAATGAATGTGGGAGATTTCATTCCCAAAGGACACACTCAACCAATGTGTCATTCCTCCTCTCATGTTCATAACAAATATTGGAGCATTATTATCATTATGATACAAACAAGCTCCCTTATGCCATCTCATGAGAAGGTTACAATTTCTCCCAACCCAAAGTACATACATGATTATGATATTCATTCTAAACAGAAATACATGTACATACATCATAGACATAAGTAAATGTATGGACATGGAATTCATCATGGGGTGTCCATACTTTCTTCTTATGAACCAGAGCAACCATGCCTCCTCCTTATGCATTATTGCCTTCAGATACAAGGCATGAGACAAGAAAATCAAAAACCTTGGTTGGTACCTACACTCACCCAATAGAAACCAGCACAGGTCATCTCCTCCCTACTTTAGATCTACATGTGGTAAGTGGTTTACATGCCACTTACTTGCTGCCCTCATCATTCCACCATGGCTGAAGGTGAAATGTATATTTGGTGCTTTAGGGAAGCACCCATCATGTTGCATGACCTCCCTTAGCCCAAAAAGATACTTGAAAATAGTTCTGGCCCATAGTTGGCCATGGAGATTATAAGGTAGGACACTTCTCTTAGGAGTCATGGCTTGCATATGAAAAGTAAAAGAATGCATGCAATCATAAAATGGAATGTGATTGACATAATAATGCTTCTTACCCAAAGTCTCCAGCGCTGTGATAGTCTCTCCCTTGGCTAAATGTATCATCACTATGCAAGGTTGAAAGAACACTTTTCTCTTTCCATCAAAGAGTTGTCCTAAAGGGCTTCTTATAATTAAGGAGACATCAAGGCATCAATCATGATAGAAATATGTATGAACTAATGTGTCCTAGCTTGTTTTGCATAGATATCCATGCCTTCTTAGTACATTAATATTTTGAAATAAAGAGGGGTAAATTTTTCTTTCCCAATGAAGCTTGCCCTCCTCGTCATCTTCAGCAGTATTCAGGATCCCTCCATCTGATATTGATGGTAAATGTTGCTCATGGATTGTGTCATAATGTCTATATGTGAGACTCCTTGAAACTCCTTGCAAGAATGTAGGAGCTTCTCTTCTTGGAGCAGATGCTTCTTCTCCTTCTACATTGAATGCTAGAGATGCCTCTGTCATGATTGCGCTATCACTCCTAGCCTTTTCTTCAAACGTAGAAAATGCCTCATCCTGAATAGGAGACCTTAGATCTTGGTCTACCTCTAAAAGAGGAATCTTCATGTCTTCCTCTTGAGAAGAAGACTCTTCATCCAAAGGTGGATGCCTCCAATCATTTCTGCCTTTGGTATCTTCCCAATGAACACTACCAATCACCCAAAGCCAATATTCCTCCTTACACCTCATGGGAAGTTGAGATGTAACCCCTTGGAAATATTTTAGAAAATATCTCTCATCAATGATCCTCTTGGATCCAAAAGAATCCAAATGTGCTGAAGGCCAAACACCAACAGAAAGTGGCACAACACTCATCATGCCTCCCACCATTTTGCACCCTAACTCCTCATGCTGCATGCAACTCAAATAGGGTGCAAAGGAATGAATTTTCATCCCCTCTTGGACCAATCCCAAACTTCTCAGTGTTGTGCAAGCTTGTTGTTCTTGGTGAGCCTTGGGAACCTCTTGTATGGTTGCAAGCGTTCCTCTCTTCAATGTGTTGGCTGATCCAACTACTGATATAGATGGCTACCCCTCCATGAATGTGACAATGCTGGTACAAGGATCCTCAAATGGAAAAGAGGACTCCTCCTCCTCCTCTGAACTTCTACTGCCAAATCTTCTGATTATTTGATGAGTGAAATAAAAAAAAGTAGGTACTCTTGCATGACTTCCATGGCTGAACCACCAAGAGCTTTCCTTGCCCTCCAAATGAGATCTCCATAACCTCTTTCTCCACTACAGGATGTAGTAGGAAAAATCCTTCTAGCTTCATTACCCAAGTCTCTGCTGCACACTTGAGTTATCCAACAAATGTAGACAACAAAAATCTGTTGCCTCTTATCATTCTCTCACTGCATGGTCTTCTTTCTTCTCTTAGTTGAATAAACTGAGGAAAATATAGGGTCTCTTTGAAAGCCCTAGGTTGGCACTTGTATTCTGCCAGATACCCACTCAGGATCTCATGTTCTAAGTGGTCTTCTTGCTCTCTACTTCCTCTATGAGAAAAGCAAGTTCATGGATCTTCTCCTTCCTCTTGAAACCTTCTAGAGGTTTCATTGCAGCTTTCATCTTCTTGAAACCCTCTAGGAGTTTCATTGCTTTCTTCTTCTTCTTTCTTCTTAGATCTGTAAATATATGAGAGAAATCTCATCCTCTCCATAATTTTGTTCTCTCCTCTTTTATTTATAGCACTTTGGCTTGAAGCCCATAGGCTAAGCCAAAGATCTTGCTCTAATACCATTGTAATATTCCAAATCTGGAATTTTCTACAACAATAAGAATACCCTAAGGTATTCCAAAGTTAGAGAGTAGCAAGTAATCACTTATAACTAATTTTATATTACAGATCCTTCATTCTAAACAACAAAAACAACTTTACTTCACTTCTTGACTCAAAAGGGTGGGGAAAAATAGTGATTTATGCCCTAAAATGATTAATTTAAGGGATGTGTGTAAAAATAATGAGGGATCACAGTTGGTTCCTTTATCTTAGGATATATACAACTCCCATACCAAATTTCAGCCCAAACAAATAACGCTATCTAGGTTAAACAACTCTCCCACTCCCAGAATGGCTTAAAAATGTTGATTTCCCATGACCTAGAGTATGTAGAATGTGACTGAAGCATATGCAATGTAACTTTCAGAAGGAATTAGGTGCAAATAAGTATGAAAATTAGTGAATGAGACCTATGATATGATTTATGCAATATATTAGAGAAAGACATGAGTTTTACATGGATCAAGGCTTTAAAATGAGACATTGCAACACAAGAGAATGCAGAATAAGATTGACAACATAATTTTCAGGGGGCTAAAGCATTATTTCATTATATTTCATATCTAGGGCAGATCCTTACATAAAAATATAGATCTATTATAGATCCATATGCCAAAGAGGCTCTTCTTTACACTCCCCTTGGGGATCTCAACAAAAGATGGATATCAATGAGTAGATCTGAGATCTAAGCCACAGATCTGCAGTAATATTTAGAAATTTATGAAGATATGATACAAAAAATATCAGATCTGAAATGAACATGGATTGGTTGGCCAATCCATGGATCACCACAGTGAAGGGAAGGGTCACTTTCACTAGAGATCTTTCCTCCAAGCTAATATAAAAACCCCATTGCAACTCTGCCTACCAAAAAGGACGTAGTCTCTTCAAGGAACTACACAGTTGATGATGGAGAACACTTTGGCCTGATGCCAAGATCAAAATTGAAGCTCAGAAAATGGATACACTCTTCCACGAGGTTAAAAGACACACTCACTAAGAAGAGGCTCCAATAAAAGCTAGATCTAAATAGATCTAGAGTTCCACTTGCTGTAGCTTACAAAAGAAATCAAACCCTCACTGAATCTGCATTGCAATTGGAAGTAGAAGCTTGGTCTCCAACCAGATAGTGGACAAGAAATACAAGCTCTCCCAAGAGCTCCTCAATGGGAAGAGATGGAACTCCTAAATAGGAAATTCCAAGGCAATCTAGGCTAAGTAGCCAAGAAAGGTATTTGTCTAAATAGACATCAATTCAGAAATCAAATCTTGAACAACCTCTACATGTTGCCTTCACCTTCCTTTTATAAGATGAGAGCTTGTCAAAACCCTAAACCACCTTCATCCATTTAACCCTTTTCACATGGAGGACCTCCTTCTAAAACTGTGCTGATCATCCATGAGGTTCAATGTATCTGGATTGTGTTGTGATTTGGTCCTGTTGACCTAGTGGAATAGCTCAATCACATTTCACACACAAGTGGATTTTATCAAGATAGCCCTGATTTACCTCTGTTCACATTTGGGCATGTATTTATTCTTTTATTAGGATTTTTTTACCCTCCTTTACATAATTATTCTTTGAACAAAGAAAACAAAATGAAAATGAATATTCCTATTAAAGTTAAATGAATGAAGGTGGTTTAGGGTTTTTGCAAGCTCTCATCTTATAAAAGGAAGGAGAAGGGTCCTGTTGACCCAGTCGAATAGCTCAATCACGTTTCACACACAAGTGGATTTTATCAAGACAACCCTGATTTACCTCTATTCACATTTGGACATGTATATTCTTTTATTAGGAGTTTTTTACCCTCCTTTACATAATTATTCTTTGAACAAAGAAAAAAAAATGAAAATGAATATTCCTATTAAAATAGGAATATTACATAATTTCCCACTCTAAAATAATTGTACATGAAAAGTGTGGCTTCATTAGTTTTTTCTATGACTAAAGTGACAAGATGACCAATGAAAATAAACCTCTTTAGACTTTTCTCTATCAGTAATGAGAATTATTTAATGGAGAAGCTATCTACACTCCAATAACTAGTACAATAGGTGCTTTCATATCACAATATGCCTCTTAAAAATCTTATTAGAAAAACTTCTAACTTGCAAATAGTTGTGGAGAAGGAAAAACCATATTCATTTACATGGATGAGTGGTAAATATATATTTGATCAATTCAAACACAAACTAAAATATTTTCTAACTTTTTAATAATTACAAAACAAAATCAAAAAAAATATTACACTTGAAAGTAAACATATTCAACATTTAGAACATAGAATAAATGGACATTCATTTAGTAACATAGAATAAATGAACATTAATTTTTTTTTTTGTAAATTCAATGGGACCTTGCCATTTCTATTTATATTTTAAGACAGGTTACAAAAAATATAAAGTCATTCTTGGCCTCAACCTGCCCAAAAGGGAAACTAGGTTTATTGACCTTCTAAAAACATGGTTTGCATCCCAAAATTGGAATTGTCTCTTGCATCTATGATTTTCTTGCACTAACTGCTCCTCTACTTTAATATATACAACCATACAGAAATTTTAAAAGTTCAAAATTAACAAGTTTTCATCAATCTAGACATCATCTACCCCTTAGATGAGGACACTGGGGCAGGGTCTTTGGCATTAGACCCTGGCATTTCTGCCTGGTTCAGTTGTTGCAGAATCTTCTGGAGGGTCTTCTCCATGCGACCCACTTTTTCATCTAATCTGCTAACCCTGTCTGCAGTCTGGTATTGAGTGATCTTCAGATGCTGCTGATTGTCCTGAATCTCCAAGAGTTGAGCCTGGGTACGTGGGTCTGGTTGCATTGTTTCTGTCTTTACCTGAACTGTATGGTCACTCTGGATTGCCTTTGCTATCAGACATTTTAATATCCAATATGTATGAACTGTTTGATTAAATAGAGTAAACCTGCCCCTTGTATGACCTGGATCTGTTATAAAATTGAGGATCTCTGCCTCTGTCTCCATATCCTCTGGTTCCTGCTGAATTTCTTGTTCCCATCCATGTATATCATTTCTGACTCCCGAAGGATTGCTCATAACATAATTTACTGCCAGTGTTTCTAGGTGTTCCAAATATGTTTTGCGCCCCCTTTTCTTCGGAGCGGCTTCAGTCTAAGCACGCTGCTTTCCCTTATCCGTGGTTGTTCTATGGTGTCGCTTTCCCATGGCTGAGTGGAACTTATTAACTAACACTGACATACAGAAGTAAACCAAATGAGAAAAGGTTTTAAGACACTGCATGCACCTTATGGTGCCCTTGGATATTTGTTTGACAGAGTTGGCTAAACCCCTCTGTTTCATATCATTTTTATACTTCTCGGACATCAGATGAGATGGAGGTTCAGCCAACCTCTTACGACTGGGGTTACGACTACTAAGGGAGATGGTAGGACGCTTGAAATTTTCTTCAGTATAAAACGAGCTTTGGTTAGACAGGCACAAGCCCTGTTCGAGCTCTAACCATACCGACTCTGTCATCCCCTTCAAATTATAAACTATAACATTCATATAATTTGGATTTACTTTGCCCAGACAAGAAGTTAACATAGGATGTCTGAGGTTCTCTACAGTTAAATAGGTTAGGCCTTGGCTCTGACTGAGGGAGTATGACCTACTGTTACTGCTTTGACTCCTCGTATTACCATTACTATTCCCAGAAATGGATAGAAGGAAGTTTCTATTCGAGACGTGACGCCCTATAAGAACCTGGCTATCTCGGTGGTTAGACATAGAACTGAGGGTTTTACTCCCATACCATCGCACAGAGTATGCATCAGGTATTTGAGAGTAACAAGGGTCGCGGAAACAAGGGGGAACCAGGTTCAATTCTGGTTCCAGACGGTTAATAAACAACAGAAACGACATCATTTCTAAACTATCATCTTCATTTTATACCATAGCTGCTGCAAATAACATCATAAGCGCAGAGGTTATTGTAAAGACATAACCGTACAGAGTCTCGCTATAACCAGGTTGCAGGGCTGTAGCTCTCCTTTGCTGCTTCCTCCAATCTTTCGCATGCAAGAGATAATGCATGCAAGACGGAGAAGGAAAGGTTAAAAGACTTACCGCTTTCTGACCTGCTTTACCGCTCGTCTGACAGACACCCTGGCCATCATGCGCCAACGATCCTTTGCCGGCGCTCACACACTCCACTTCGCTGGTCTGACAGACCATGTTTAAATGATCGTAATTATAGATGACGGGAGCGCTTGCCAAGTTGCCTCCTCCGTTTGTCATGATGGCATGTGTACACCCCGATCGAGGGGTTGGAGATCTTTTGCCACTATCAACTGGAGCGATTGAAATTCCACAGTCCATATGAGGTCATTTGGGCGTCCCTCTATGTGTCTCCCAGCATTCTGACATCCCCAGTTTGCTAAATAATTTGGTGCTGAATTTCCTTTCCTTTTGATATGGTGAGGGATAAGATATTGTATGCATTTTACCAATTGGCTCAATTCCTCTATAAGAGCTGTTGTTCGCCAACTTTGGGAAATTTTATCCCATTGGGTTCCTTGTTGGAGTTTTCGAAGGATCCCTGTAACCATAGCTGAGTCACCTTCAACGATGATCCTCTGATATTGTTCACGGATTGCTATCTGCAGGCCTTGTTTGACCGCCATTAATTCAACTTCATTATTTGTTGCATTTCCTAAATCTAGAGCATAGAATCTACAGACATTCCCTTGTGAGTTTCTGAAGATCCCTCCTGATCCTGCTTGGCCCGAATTCCCTTTGGAAGCCCCATCATAATTAAGTTTCAAAAAACCAGGTTGGGGTGGGCGCCATTGTTCTTCTATTGCTTGACTAGGAGGTCGGAATTTCCAAAGCCCTTGGCTAAGCATCTGAGGTTTTAGATTCAGCTGTTCCAATATAATGGCTTCAATCCCAACTGCTTTCCAATCTTCATCCGTCCATTTTTTCGTTAAGATGGTTTCTCGGATGTTTTCTATGGAACGCTGCCATATATTAATCATTGGTTGTTCCAAATTCTGAAAGACCCTCTGATTTCTTTCCTTCCAGATGTTCCACAGTAGGAATCCTAGTGCCAAGGTCCACGCTCTATTGATGACTTGACAGTTGCATTTGCCTTTTCCCCAGTTTTCTATAATTTCTGTCACAGTTTCATTGTTGATTACCTGCTGCCTAAATAGATGTGTTAGAGTCTCCCACAGAGACTGAACTTTGGTACAGTAACCAAGCAAATGATCTATGGTTTCTTCTTCTTTTCGACAAAAGGGACAGCATGATGGCCCTATCATACCTCGTTTTTGAAGATTTTCCCAGGTTAATATTCTCTGATTGGTTACCAACCAAATGAAATATGTGATCTTTGGCCAATGCCTCATTTCCCAAATCCTTTTCCAAATTGGTCTCCCATTTCCTGTACCTTGTTGAGTGTGGATATAATATCCCTCCTTGATAGTGAATAGGCCTCTTGTTTGATGTCCCCATCTCAGAATGTCCGGACCTGAGGTAATTATGAGTTTGCGAGTATTTAGCTCTTTTGCCAAATTATTCCACTGTTCTGTTTCAGGCGCTGCCGGCCACCCATGTTTGTCTTTCCACTTGCTCCACATACCATCACTAGTATTACACCAATATTGCTTCACTAATCTGTTATTTGGTGTATTGGTAAATAAGAAAATTTCCCCTAATTCAAGTCTACTGAATAATTTGTCCCTTTGTTGCCAAGAATCTTCCCAGAAAAGCGCTATATTTCCTTCCCTAACTTCCCAGAAACTATGATTCCGAATTAAAAATCTGTTCATCGCTGCTAGGTTCCATATAGATGACCCTTTTGGAGTTCTATCGACTTTCATTCGACCTGCAACTGTTTCTGGCACGTCATACTTAACTAGCCATATTCTCTTCCAGAAGTCCTGCCCTCCTATGAGCCAGCGCCACCAAAGTTTTGCCCCCAGAACATTATTTAGGCTAAAAGGGTCTCTCAATCCCAAACCTCCTGCTGCCTTAGATTTAATCAGTTTCTCCCAAGATAGTAGGGCCCACTTCCTATTTGCTTGACTCCCCTGCCATAAAAACCTTTTGAATATGTTAACCAACTGTTCACATATTCCTTGTGGACAAGCTTTTCCGGATAGCTGATAAATAGGTAGTGCTTGCAGCACCGATTTTAAGAGAATAAGACGGCCTGGCGCATTCAGTGTTCTAAACGCCCAATTTTGAATTCTTTTCTCCACTCTGACTACAATATCCTTCCAATCGGCTATCCGCGTAGGGCCAGGGTTTAGGAACATACCAAGATATTTAAGCCGAAAGGATCCTTAAATGAACATTAAATTAGTAAAACGTACATTGAAAGTAAACATATTCAACATTTAAAACATAGAATAAATAGCCATTCATTTAATAAAACATACAATGTGAAATTAAAAAATTAAAATGCAAGAAAAAACAACATAAATAATAAATAGATATTCATTTACTAATACGTGAAAATAAATGTCTAGAAAGCAAAGAAACATAAAAAAAACATAACAGAAATAAAAAGTTTTCCAAATAAATTTGCACATTCATTTTTTCTTCCATGTTATATTACAGTACAGATCCTAAAAATGTTATTAGAGAAACTTCTAAAGTAACTTTGGAGAAGAAAAAGTGACATTCATTTAGAACTACGAGTATTGGCTATTATTTGATCAATTAAAACAAAAACAAAAACTTCCCTCTGTATCTTCCCGCAGAGTTGAAAAAAAAAACACCCAAAAAAAAGAAACAACAAATTTACTGAATACCCACTTGAATTTACTGAATACCCGCTTGATCATAATCTCAAAGCAAAACCACACCTTTCTATATGACATAATTCAAATTTCATCGCTGCATAAAATAGCTTTATGCTATACTGGCATTCGAAATCGACAGAGCGGACAGGTATTCCCGTTCTCCATCCACGTAAATATGCAACTCTCGTGATACATGTGCCCGCATTGCATTACACGTGCCTCCTCCCCCAATTCATACGGATCCCGGCAAATTGAGCACATTGAATTATTGCTCATCTCTTCTTCCGAAATGATTACCCGAGGCAACTGCTCCACGGCCGCTCTATCTGCCGCTTCCACATTCTGATCCTCTTGTATTGGTATTACCACATAGTGATCCTCTTGTGGATCAGCAGCTCCCACATAGTGATCCTCTTGTACTGGTATTACCACATAGTGATCCTCTTCCCGCAGAATTTGTCTCGGTTGTAGCCCTCCTCTTATAACTCTTTCCATCATGGCTAGGCTAGGAAATAGAGAATTAGGCATGGCAGTGGTATTGGTACTAATTGTAACGTTGTTCCCATCATCATTATTATCATTGGAGTGATTCCATCCTATGCTTCTACCATTTGGACTGTTACTCCTGCTGCTTCCATTATTAAAGGAATTTGACCTTCCTACTCTACCATTTGGACTGTTACTCCTGCTACTTCCATTGTTAGAAGAATTTGACCTTCCTATCCTACCATCCACACTCCTGCTACCTCTCCTCCTCTCATTACAACTGCTTCTACCATCTGGACTGATACTCCTGCTACTTCCATTATTACAGGAATTTGACCTTCCTATCCTACCATCCACACTCTTGCTACTTCTCCTCCTGCCATGTTCTGATTCTCGTCCTCTTAGGGTTTCTCTTTCCACTTCCATTTTAAATATGAATGACTTCTTTTACTCCGGTATGATAGCCAGCCAACCACATGATGTTAAATTATTTGGCAAAATAAAATTTACTCCTTTATGATACTATTGCAATTGGATCCTAGGTCTTGCTCAGAACAATTCTTCAAAAAAAACTTTTGCATAATACTCGAAGATATTTTGCCATTGTAAGAGTGAAGTTTTAAGCTTTAGATAAGTCTAAATATAGTATATATACACGCAATAACAGCCAAAATTTATGCACTCTTTGCATATGATTAGCCAATTAATTTCTTCACTTCACATATTATGTTATTAGTTCACATATTATGTTATTAGTTCTTATCTAGATTGAACTAGAGCAATAAATTCTTTTATTGATAATCATTAATTTAATATTGACCAAATCAAATTACAATATTTAACTTTGAAAAATGAAATAAATAGTGAATAATGTCCAAAAACTTTCATCATTTCAATATATCAATTTCATGTTTCCGGTTATCTTATATCTCCATTTCCACGAAGTTTCTTTTATTTTTATAATAATACAATTTTAAGTTAATTTGGAAAGATAGAATTATCACAGATGCAATTTTTTATTTATGAATTATAACTTAAATTTATTAAAACAATTATATAATTTTAACTTAATTTGAATAAATAGAATAATTGGGAGTTGTCTACCGAAGTCTCAACCGAAGATAATTTGGGGAATTTTGAAAAAAAAACAGGTAGTTGGAGTGTTTGAATTGCATTTTTGTTGGTGGAAATGGATTCAGGACCATCAAAAACCCTTACGGCACTCAAAATATTGAATTTTACCCACTCTAACCAAGATTTTCAAAAATCTTTACGTGAATTTCTGAGTTATTTTGTGGGTTTTTTAGACTACGGCTAACAATTGTAGGTATACACAAAATTTTCTCCTAGATCTCAAATCCTCACGATTAGCTTGATTTTTTATTATATTCATTTTAGTGTTACAACACGAATCATTCATAAATTGCAATCAATTACACAAAATTTTCTCCTAGATCTCAAATCCTAATGATTAGCTTGATTTTTTATTATATTCATTTTAGTTTTACAACACGAATCATTCATAAATTGCAATCAATTAACCATGAATTAAAACATAACCGTAGTTTCCGAATACTAAGGCCAGAAACCCATCATGCCCCAAAACCATGTGCAAACCCATACTCAAAACCATAAAATATCTACCCACCTTAAAAAACCCTAAACAGAAAGCTAGTACCACGATCATAACGCACCTAAATGCAAATTTTTTGAAAATTTATATTTTAAACTTGAATAGAAAAAAGTATGCCTAAGTTTCCATGCACCAGTTCATTTATAAAAGGATAAAATGTTAAAAAAATGCATAACCCGAATACAAAAGCCGAAAAAGTGGAAAACTCGAATACAAAATTTGAAAATCGCAAGTTTGGAAATTTATCAGCCCATATCATTTCCGGTGTTTATACTGTTAGAGATTCTTATTTCATACATTGAAATTTTGATAAAAAAATATAAATGAATTCGGAGTAAAGGTTTCAGTCATATACATTTAAAATATTTAAGATGTTCACGAATCCATCTCACGATAAGCCTACAAAGTTTAAATTCTAAGTTTCATTCATGCAGAGTTAAAATTTTGTAAATAAATAACAGGAAAAGATTGAATGGATCATTTACCGGAGGTAAATAAAATTGAAGGAAACCGAACATACCTTTCAACTTTTGAACGAAAAAGTACTTTACTATATGCGAAGCAGGTTAAAGTTGCTTTTCGGCAGGTGAATGGAAAGCAAAACCACGTGAATCCAATTATGTTGACCGAAAAAATACTTTCCTTACTTTTCTGGTTTCTCGCACCTCAGGTTCTCCTCTTGAATCTGTAATCTCTATTTTTATTTTTAGACTGAACAGTTGTATCTTCTCATACTTATATATACACATTGGGCGAGCCTTATTTCCTCTGCCATAGGCCCATAAATGCGCCTAGGCAGGGATTTCCTGCCTAGGCGCATTTATGGGCCTATGGCAGAGGAAATAAGGCTCGCCTACACATTGTGGCACCAACAAATTAGCGAAAATGTTTGTATAAAAAATTTGGATGTATTATAATAATAATAATAATAATAATAATAATAATCATCATCTAATTTTAAGGTCATAACCAAGTCAAACATTAAATTGGTATATGAGACCCTCTTGTTTGTGGGACGAGGGACTTACCTACAACCAAGCCACACACCAAATTGGTGTATGAGACCCCCTAATTTGTGGGACAACTTGCTAAGTCTACAAAAACATACATATCTTTTCATACTTATATATACACATTGGGCACCAACAAATTAGGGAAAATGTTTATTTATTTAACATTATTTAAATTCTAAGTATAAAAATTTTGGATGCAAAAGTATTATTATAATAATAATAATCTAATGTTAAGGCCATGATTAAGTCAGACATTAAATTGGTGTATGAGACCTCCTTGTTTGTGGGACAAGGGACCTACCTACGACCAAGCCTCACACCAGATTGATGTATGAGACCTTAGTTTTTGGGACAAGGGTCCTATCTCCCCACAGTGATTTCACTTGCTAAGTCTACTAAAACATACTCACAACTTTTGAGAAACTATGATATATTTTAGCTATCAAAAATTAAAAAAAAAAATTAACCATACTAAATGGATATTTTATTAGAATAATTTTGGTGAGACTCAAGATTAAATATAGCCCATGGACACGCTACCAAAATTATATCCAATATTTGGTAAACAAGATATATTAGGAATTTATGACTTAACTAAAGCCTAGCCTCGAGGAGGGTAGGGGATCCTACTCCTTGAGCGTTATCACAATAGGTGAAAGATGTCCTTTAGATCAAACTTAGCTGGTGAGTATAGCACCAAGAGTATATCCAACAACCCATAAGAAAATAATATCATGAATTTATGAGTTACCAAGAGCCTAAAATCCATAAAAATTAGGAAATATACTCTAATTTTATCACAATGGGTCAAAAAAATCCACTTATTTGAAACTAGATGAAAAGGAAATCAAAATTTCAATTTGATCAAAGAATATAGTTTCTTGTCATGGGCCTTTCATATATAGTTTACCAACAAACAATATTTACATAATTATTTAATTAGTTATTTAAGATCATTTTGCCAAAATAAACCATATTAAATGATTTGAATATTTTACTTTTGCATTTATTGAAAATTAAAACTAATATTTAAAAAAAATTGGTAGTTATAACTATATTTAATATATATATATATATATATATATATATATATATATATATATATATTAGAAAAATGTACACTTTTAAAATTTAATTTTCTGAATTATTTAATAATTCTAAAATAATAAATTCAATATATAATTACTCCAAAATATTAAGTTTATAAAAAAGATAGTTAACTTACAATCAATTATGTGTACCATTCCAATTTATTTATGGGATGGAGGGGAGACATTAATCGATGTTGTTATGAGTGGTATTAATGATTAAGAACATGTTTTTTCGAGTGAGAGGTCACAGGCTCAAATCTAAATGGGGTGCAAAGTATGTACAATTTAGTAGACTTTAGTAGTTAAAATCATAAGTCCTTATCCCATGAAGAAAAGGTGTCTTATACATAAATTTGGTCTGTTGTTTGGTTGTGACCTTAAAAAATTAGATTATTATTCGCATTATTATGGTAAAGCATAACACCATGTAAACTAAATGATGACAACAAAGAACACTAGCTTTCTTGAACATACTATGTATTTTGAAACCACCTTATGGTTATGGAGTAAAACCGATAACTTATTTTAAGTGTTATAGTTTTCTTCTATAATGATGATAAGTTATCTGGCATTAGTGGATAGAACCTAGTGATTATTGTCCTCAATATCAACTGTGAGAGATTTTGATTTTCTCACTAACCCCTCAATGTGATCATGTATGTCTATTTGTATATCACTTAATTGTCTTGTATTATACTATTTTTCATATTCCTATTGTAGCTTAAATTAATTTTTCATTTATTTTCTCTATATCATTGTTATCAATGCTTTAATAAGTAAAACTCTTAGTTCTCTTAAGTACGAGTTTAAAGTGTAACTAGGAATTTTTTTCTCATGCATGTGAGTAATGTTATATTTTCCCTGAAGGTATATAATTGAGTTATCAATACAGCTTTATGAATGATAATACATAATATTAATTATCTTACAGATGCTATCTAAGTTGAAACTACATTTTCGTCCCATACTATCACCTAAAACTACCTCTAATTGGTTAATACTTTTTCTTCATCAAAGGTAAGGAAACACGATCATGACTCAAGGTGTTAGGACATCTATTACAATTTTTATCCTACCCCTTTAGCAACCACCAAAAATTTATTCTTGATGGTTATCAAGATTGGATCATTATATTGTTTATCATTCATCTCAAATTATCTTTTAGAGTGGAAAAAGTGGACGAATCATGTGAGATGACCATTTTAATCACTGGGATTCAATTTGGAAAAGTGGATTTTGAAACTTTCCATGAGTAGTTTGGAAAATCAAATTGCATATTGTGAAGATAAACATTTTTTC
This sequence comes from Pinus albicaulis, assembly GCA_034641835.2. NCBI lineage: Eukaryota > Viridiplantae > Streptophyta > Pinopsida > Pinales > Pinaceae > Pinus > Pinus albicaulis. Next base: position 105,312 of record JAXQQM020077890.1, read on the forward strand.
TTGAGCACCACACATTTTCATGTTATTCTACTTTTCCAAAAATACAAAAATTGTCTCAATCAAGGTTTATATGTAAAAGGTATGCCACTTGGATGTTAACCTTCTTGTTTTCACCACCATAATTCAAGTGGATGCAATATGAGCAATCATTATCTTATGGAAATGGGGCTAGCCACATGATCATGATGAAAAATAGTATATAATATTACATATTGTAACTCTAGTTAACAATTCAAGGAGTCAAATATGACCATTGGTATGTTATCGAGCTCTGTTATAAGTGGGACACTGGGGGGAAAATGGGTTTTTATTTTTATTTTTATTTGATTGCATTTTTTTTGCATAGATAAGTAGTGTAGCCATTATTGAATAGGGAGAGAGAGACAATCTAGAGAATTTGTGCATTGTGAATTTGTAAACTTGGAAGTGAACTTTGCATCCCTCCCTGACACAATCTTCTTCGGAACACCATGCAATCTAACTGTGTCTCTTATAAACATCTGTGCTACATCATTAGCTGAGTATGTAGTCTTCACTGGAACGAAATGTGCAACCTTCACTAACTTGTCCACAACAACTCTAATAGAATCATGTTGTCTAGATTTCCTATGAAAACCTGTGATGAAATCCATGGAAATGACCTCCCATTTCAACTCTGGAATCACAATTGGTTTAGAAATCCACCCAAATGCTTGCACTCTACCTTAACCATTTGAAAATCCAAACATGTTGCCACAAACTCTACTACATCCCTCTTTATATTCGTCCAATAGTAGAATCTCTTCACTGTAGTGAAAGTCTTCTGGTAGCACGGGTGACCCAAATATGGTTTCTCATGAAACTCCCTGAAGATCACCTTATTGAGATCACTATTGTCTTATACATATATTCTGTCTTGGAATCTCACCAATCCATATGTCGTAAGATGGTAATCCAAATCATGTACACATGTAACTGTACCTGTACCTCCTCTAACTATATTTGTGGCAACACCTGTACCTATAGCAACACCTATACATGTACCAACACCTATACTTGTACTTTTCTGTAACCTATGCACAATATTAATGTTCCTATGATCCAGCTGGCCTGCTTGAAAGATACTATCAAGTAAGTCTGTCCCATAGGAGCTCATCATTGCTAAATGATTTAGCTATACCTTCCTACTAAGAGCATCTACAACCTTGTTCTCCTTTCCCTTGATGTACAAGATCTCAAAGTCAAACTCACTGATCATATGCAACCATATTTCCTACCTAGAATTCAAATTTTGCTAGTCAAACAAATACCTCATCCGTATATGATCACTCATAAGTACAAACCTTGTGCCAAGAAGATAGTTCCTCCACATATTCATTGCGCGAATGATCATTACTAGCTCAAGATCACGTGTAGGGTAGTTCTAATCATGTTCATTTAGCTTTCACACTTCATAGCATACCACCTATCAATCCTGCATAAGGACTCCACCAAGCTGTTTATTGCAAGCATCTGTAGACACTACAAAATCCTTATCCAGATCCAAAATTTTAACATTGGAGCATGTGTCAACAATTGCTTGAGCTGCTCAAAACTCACCGCTCTTTACTCTGTCCAGTCGAACTTTTTACCTTTTCTCTATAACGATGTAATCGGATAAGTGATATGTGAGAAGTTATCTATGAACCTCCTGTAGTAACCTCCAAATGTCATGAATGATCTCTCCTCATCTAATCTATTAGGATATACCCACTCCATGATGGCCCTTATATTTTTCAGATCTACTACAATTCACTCCTTGGAGACAATATGTCCCAAGTAGTGAACCTTAGCCTAGAAAAAGCTGCATTTGTTGATCTCAGCATATAATTGATGCTCTCTCAACAACCTAAATACTACTCCCAAATTTTCATCATGTTCTTCCTCATTTTTAGAATACACCAATATATCATCAATGAAAAAAATCACAAACTTGTCCAAGTAGTGACGCAATACATTGTTCATTAGACAAAAAAATGTAGGTGGGGCATTAGTCAAACCGAATTGAACTACAACAAACTCATAATGCTTGTACCTGGTCCTAAATGCGGTCTTGTAGATATCCTACTCCTTGTATAGAAATTATGCAAGAAATATGTTTACCAATGGATTCAATCCAATCATGCGATATGCTAAAGCAAGATACTGAATCCTTCTACAAACTCATTGCGGAAAATAAACACGATCGCCAACCAAAACAAGTAAAGAAAGAATAAAATCAAACCACAACATAGATATTTTCTCGGGGAAAGCTTACTGCTCAAGACCCCTCTATCTTCTATTTTATATTCACCAAGGGATCATGAAACAATTACAATGCACTCTTCTCACAAGATTTTCATGCACTTTCACACTTGTCCCACACTTATTTGGAGAAAATTGACCAACACTTAGTCAATTATCAGCCTCTTCTTAGCCTGCATTTCTTGCACATGCATGTGGAATGCAATTCCTATTCTTTAGGAAATTCAACCTTCCAAAATTGCGCAATGCTCATGGGAAATCCTATGGGTGTTTTACTACATGTGGGCAACCTACTAATAATACAATTAATAGTTAACATCCCTTTAACCTTTGTCTCAACTAGGTCTCCGTTGGAACTGACATGCATGCAGCTATTAATAGTAAATCATTAGTCACTTGACAAATCACTGCATGTGAATTAAATCTGATTTAATTCACTTGACCTCTCACTAGTGAAACAACTAGTTACAGCTATTTAAACTGATTTTAACTCAATTAATTGAGTTAACTTATTTCTCATGCATTAAACTAATGCACTAACTGCAAATTGGATTCAATAACTAATAGAATCACTCTGAATGTCTCACCAACCACCCTGAACTCGAAATTCATGAGCTAAATGAGTTTATCACACTTAGTTAACTATTACAAGTCATTATGAGATAAGATTACATTTCATTGTCCAATTTAATTAAGAGAAAATTAAATTAGACACATATTTCTTGTTGAATTTTCAACACTCCCTCTCCACAAGAAAGGGATTATCGGCTACCTTGATCCTACCTCTATGGTATTTGAATTTTATCCTAGCGAGTGCCTTCATTAGAATATCTACATCCTGATCCTCTGTGCAAATATACTAAAGTAACATAATGCATCTGAACACAATCTCTGAGATGGTGGTACCAAATGTCCATATGCTTGGACCTATCATGGAATACTGGATTAACAGAGAGTTTTATGCAACTCTGATTATCACCATGTATCACCGTCATATCCATTTGATGACCAAAAAAACCAACATGAATCTTCCTCATCCAGATGGCCTCACATGCAGCCTGACTAGATGTCATGTACTCTGCCTCGGCTGAACTGGGTGCCATAGAACTCTACTTCCTGCTGTACCAAGAAACTGTTGTCGATCCTATGTTGAAGATCCCTCTTGATGTGCTCTTTCTGTCTTATGGACTGCCTGCCCAATCTCCATCGGTGAAGCCTTGAATATTTACTCCCTTTTTCCGTTTGTACCATAATCCATACTCTGTAGTGCCCCTGAGATACCTCAAGACATGCTTCCCCACCTTCCAAAAGAGCTTGGTGGGCTTAACCATATGTTGACTAAGATGGTTAACTACGTAGCAAATGTTTGGTTTGGTGTTCACCAACAACATCAGTGAACCCACCAGCTACCTGTAAAAAATAGCATCCACTACCTAACTTGAAGTAGCATCCTCCTTCCTCCAGTTTCCCACAAGAGGAGTCTCCATGCATTTACAACTCTCCATGTGAAATTTTCTCAGAATCTATTTGGCATACTTTCCTTGAGAAACAAATAGCTCCCCACCCCATTGCCATATTTCCAAACCAAGGAAATAGTGAAGGAGTCCCATGTCCTTCATCTCAAACCCTCTTGCAAGATCCTATTTGCAAGAAATTATGAGCTACTCGTCACCTTCAAAAATAAGATCATGAACATAAAGTATGATAATCAAGAGCTTTCCATCAACCACAAGCTGGTATAGGTTCACATCCGCTTCACTGTTCGTGAAGCCCAACCCATTGCAATAGTTGTCAATATTGGTGTACCAAGCACGAGGTGCTTGTTTCAAACCATACAATGCTCTCTTGAGTCTGCACACATGTGACTCACTATAAAAGGTATCAAAACCTTATGGCTGCTCTATGTACACTTATTCCTCAAAAAATCCATTGAGAAACATAGTTTTCACATCCATCTGATGTATCTACCACCCCATCTATGCTAAGTGTGCAAGGATAAATCTAACTGATGAGTACCTCGCAATCGGTGCAAAATTCTCCTCATAGTCAATCCCCTCAACTTCTGAGAATCCCCAGGCTACAAATCTAGCCTTGTAATTCTCCACACGCCCATCTGCCACCTGCTTCACCTTATAGATCCATCTAGATCCAACCACTGATTTTATGACTGGTCTTCGGACAACTTCCCATGCATTGTTCTTGAAGATGGAGTCATAATCGTCAACCATTGCGTCAACCCAAATTGGTTGTTTCACTGCATCCTCAAAAGAGGACGATTTTGTAACAATACACTTTCTCATAAGATCCATGTATCCAATAAACATGTATGGATACTATCTATGTCTGCGCAGTGAAGTAGGTTCTCCTACATGTTCTATCGCATCAAGTCTCAATATATCAGCTTCTATGGTGAGCCTTCTACCATGTCCGGTGGATGGCTCTACATGAGTGTTTTCTACCAATCCATGGTCCTCCACATGTGGGTGCTCCACAGCTTGAGGTTCATCCTTAGGAACCAAGAGTTCCCCATCTGCATGCAAATCAAGCTCCCTCTCAAGGTACAATCGCATGTATTTCTCCTCATCAAATTTTATATCCTGTCTCACAACAGTCATCCTATTGTTTGGAAAATACACCCGATAGTTGTGGGGAGTATCAACGTACCCCAAAAATATCCCAATCTCAGCTGTTGGTTCTAGCTTCTCTTTGGAATATTTCGTCACATGGAAATAGACAAATGAGCCAAAAATTTTAAAATATGAAAAATCAGGTTTATTACCAGAAAAATCCTCCTCTGATGTACTCATGCCAAGTATCCGATGAGGAATACGGTTTTTAATAAACACCATTCTGTTTCATGCCCCTGCCTAGAGATGCAACAGTAGACCCTGATCATGCAACATCACTCATGTTACACCCACAATTGTATTTTTCTTTCTTTCTGCGACCCCTACTTATGCAACTCTGAGAAAATTTGAAGGATGGTTGCATTAACCTATTATTTCTTTTCATGTTCCTCTATAATTTTATCATTGTCTGCATTGCAACTTCTTATTTATTCCTTTAGACTTCTCAATGTATCTTCCAAATCAAGTCAGTGTCCAATACCATGCTTCTCATATGACTCATATGGAGAGTCTTTGTAGTCTACCATTTTTCTATTAATCTTTCAATTATTCTTGCAATATGCATTATGTCAGATAAAATAATTCATAAATAAATCAACGTACGTTAGTGTATTTTTTGGAAGATACTTCCTGCAAGATCCACCAATCAACATGATACATGTATAGATATAAACATAATCAACATATAAACTCGTAACACATGGTATACTAGCACATAAGTATGATTCTAGTTGTGGTTCAGTCATCCATGCATAAGCATACCAGATACAGACTAATGCAAGATTGACCACACACAACCACAAGCTTGAGTGAAACACAACATAAGCAACATGTAACCCAACATGAATGACCAATTCACGTTCAACACATAACATCACTTAAGCAAGAATATACGAACACACACAACATGACCCCTATGTGACCTAGCATAAAAAAGAGATGCACATACAATATGTAACCATATGCAAACAAGTGTGCACACACAATACATAAAAGATAATAACACATAATTAGTCATACACACATGACCACATGTTGACAGTGAAACCACAACCACAACCACCTCCATTGAAACACCAATGCCACCATGGCCAACACAACATGGGCACAACAAACACATACAACATAGTTATGAAAACACATAAGAAATAAATGTAAAAGCATGACCAACACACCATCCATAAATTCCAAAAGTTGAACCATGCTCTGGTACCACTCTATAACACCCTCTTCCTACATCTATCCAAGTAACCAGTAAATCGAGGTAAACATGTGACAAGAAGTTACTAATATGAGACTCAACCTCCTATATGACCTTAAGGAAGTGGAACCAATGGAAACACCAAAAACACACCTTACATTGTGTCACTGACATCCCTAAGAGGTAACCCAACCTTCCAGGGCCATGTTCCTTGAGGGGGGAGTTTTTTATCCCCTTTGGGGTTTAGCAGTGGGCTTTTAAGGGCAAGGAAGTGGCTATAAATTTTATAGCCATGGCCTAGCCTTGTCAACGTAGTGGCTAAGGCCCGAGCAAAACATTTTCTGCCTATAGCTCTGGGATCTGTGCCACATTTTTAGCCCCTGAGCCCAGGTCACTATCCAGAACTTCATGTAACTTCAAGAAAGGGTAATCAACATTAAAAGAAACACATGAAATAAAACACAACAACCGGAACTCATTTGACCCCATGCAACCATGATCGAAATTTCGTTAAACATGTCACAAACATAGCATCTATAGGTATAAACAACATATTTAAACAAAGTGGTATCTTCCTTATCTAAGAATGGCTAAGAAGCATTTCTCCCCTACATCATAAGCTATCATGAAATTTTTTTTACCATATATACATCGGATAATAATTTATATGAAAAAACATGAATAGATCCATACATCATCACTGATTGAATACATCCTCATAACCAGAAAATTTACAACTGAAATATGATTAATATAGTAGCAATGAATCCATACATAAACTAGTATATTTTCATACTGAATAATAGATAAATGAGCTCTTCATTACTAAAGGTAAAAACGAACCAGAGTTGGGACTTCCATGCTCCACCCGACCAGATATTTGTTGAGCCAAGTCTCATTTTAGCCAATCACCCCTGTGCCATATTCCACGCATGAATGTGGCACTTAATAAAATATATCAATCACAATCAATCCAGGGATCTAATATTCCAAACCATCTCAATTCTCAACCAGTGATTCCACCTCACAGTCAGACATGACAACCATCACAGATTTGTCTCTATACAAGATGCTCCAAGGATCCAGAGTGTTTTTTCCAACCAAGGCTTCAGGTACTAGTAACTCAACCCCAACTATTATAGGGCTTCTAGAGCTTTTGTCCAACTAGGGCTTCTAAGACTTGTAACCCAACCCACCTAGGGCTTCTAGATTGTTTTTCCAAAATACACTTCCAGGACTAGTAACTCAACCCACAATTGTCCGCTGGAATTCTAGAGAGCTTGTCCAACGAAGGCTTCCAGGAACTGATAACTGAACCCAATAGCTAAGGGAAGCCTAAGAACCAACCAGAAAAAAATTCAGTGGAAATAAACTCACAATACCATGGTTGTCCAGAAAATGGAAATTCTAGGAAAGTCCAGATGTACACACCAAGCATGCCGAAACCAATGAGGAAAACATACATGCAGCTTAGTACCTAGAATAAAATCCCACTTGAGATGTTGACCTTGATGTCCACCTGCGCTTTCCTGCTCTTCCTTTTACTTCTTTCTCCAAATCACCAAGTATCCAGACTCTCCAAAAGTGCTCCAAGAAAACTATATGTATCCAAGAGTATGAGAGAGAGAGAGAGTAATGAGAGAGCTCCAAAAATTCACCGACCAAAGGTTACCAACTGATCCTAAGAAGAATTTTGATAGAATAGGCATCTATTTTCGTCATTTTACATTATTTTCCTTCAATTTCATCCTCACATGCAACCTGTGACCTTTTACCTTCCTTTTGTCCTAATTTCCATTATTTTCATAAATAAATGTGCCAAAAATACATTTTTCCTCTTTAATGCTTTAGCCATAGCCGTTACCAATTTCCTTATCCATAATAAACCAAATCAACACCCCCTAGGATTTTTTTCCCAATCAGTCCATTTGGAATACATGTCCCATCTATAAGCCTTTAAATATTAATTGAAAAGCCTTTAAATATTATATAAAATAAAACTAAGGAAATAAATCTTCATTTTAGGTCGGGATTAATAATATCAGAACAAACTTATCAGGACATTTTAATGGAATGTTACAGGATATTCCTCTTTTAATTTCCTACTTCCCGAGATTCAGTGTTTACATCTTGGCTTGTTAGGACTTCACATATCGTAATGTTTATTTAAAAAACTTACAATAGTGAACCTTTACGAGAAAATTTTAAACATATCTGAACATTTTAATATCGCAACTTCTATGCCAAAACTCTTATCTCAAAACTCCTATATCATAATTCCAATCTCATAACTACTATAACATAATACTTTCGTCTCAAAATTTTCATATCGAGACATTTAAATATCAGTATTACTATCGCAGAAATGATATCAGACATTCCTATCTTGGAGCAATAACATATCGTAAATTTATTTGAAATTTCCTTTTGATATTTCTATTCTAATGGTTGACGTGGCAATCTTCACATGGTCCACCATATATTTAGTTACATTATTTTATTTTATAATAATTAACCTATAATGGATAAAAGTATCGCATTAACTAAAATTTGGTTTTCTCAATTGATTTATTAAAAGGATTTTATGTTATGTTGAATTACACCATTGTAAGTTTCCGTAAAAGAAAAATATTGATCTCTATGTTTGTATCTCTCAAGTAACCTTAGACCCCTGATACACAAAACCACTTAAGAAAGGGAATAATGATAATAAAAATACTCCACAACAACAATCCAGAAACGCATTTGTTGAAGATGTCAATGAAAAAATTCTAGGAGAAGGACTATTTTCAGATATTGTATGTACTAGAGATGCTACAATGTATTTATGAGAAGCAATTTATTAGCATTTTGAGGAATAATACCCAAAGGAGACTGTTAAAATAGTTAGGACAGAAGATAAAACTCATGTCTCATAAGCCACTGTGAGAGATGTAGAAAACTATTTTCTTCACAGAATTGGGGCAAGACCATAGTTATTTCCTTATACATAGATGGTCTGATGGGTGGTTGAGAATTTGGAGATTTCCAGGAGACACTTTCAAATGAAAAGGGGAATATTAATTGGTCCTTTCACTAGTAAGGATCTGCAAAGCTTGTATCACCCACAAAATCCTCAATTTATATATAATAAGTAATTAATTTAGGCATTTACACCTGGCAGAATCAATATGGGAATGGAGAACATACCCAAACAATAATAAATATGAGGAAAACTATAATTATTCAGTTGAATCCCTCGCTTCTTCGTTTTCCCAAGTCACTACCATGATGTGTTGATTGCATACACTGCCTAACGTGTCAAAGTTTTTGGAGGAATGGGCACCTTTAATTGATGGTTCTATTTTTAATTGGGCTACCATTCCTTCTGATAAATTGGCCTCACATATCTTATCTTTCCATATTTCTAGAAGTATTTACGAAGGCAAGTTGCCTCCTTTCTATATGTGCGCTGATGTTATGGATTCTTTGTGTTTTTCTGTGGATTTTTCTGCCATGGGTTGGAAATGTACCATTCGGGATTCAAAAACCATTTACATTTATCATTGCCTCTTATGGGAATCCAATGTAGAAATTTTTGAAAAGTGTAACTAGGTTGGTCTTCATATTGACTATGTAATTATGTATTTTATGTAAAGAAGAAGACAAACATAATAAAATGGATATTTGTTGCACTTGCTTCATGGGTTTCATGAGCAAGATTTTATCTTAGGTTTAATGGACTTCTTCTTGACGTCCATTTAGGGTTTGTCTTCCATGTATAAGTATTATTAGATTCATGTATATGAAGAATATTGTCACCGAGACCTTGTCATGAACTTCATTGAAGAAAGGCTACAATATCCCTATAGATGCTCCCTTTCAAACGCTGGAAAAATATATGATGAAGGTGGTTAATATTCAGCAATGAAGTCGGCCTTTATTTTGGCCTAAATTTTTGTTGTGTGGTCAGCTTAAAATAAGTAACATGTGCTCTATGTATACACTCAGTCTGCGGCTCATTCAGGTAGAAGTTCTTCAGTGGTCTTAGCAATAAGAGGTGTGGGCTTTCTCAAAAATATAGTGTGGAATATACCAGTAATAAGAAGTGTGAATAATAAAAGTAAGATTTGTGATCTCACCTGAAGAGAAATTTGATTACACCAGAACAGTAATGAAGTCACCACTGTTTAATGCATTCATCGAAATAGAGTTGTGGTGATTTTAGTGGTAATGTTCAACGATGATCTCTGAAATATAAAGTGCAGATAACACACAAGAATCACTATGGATAATACATGACATAAAGTGTGGGTAATACATGACATCAAGTGCACAAAATTCATGATATACAATGCGGTTAACACAGTGAAAGTTTGTGGAGTATTTAAGGAAGCTTAAATACGGATTTTTTGGATAGATTGTTCAGCGTGAAGAATTTCAAGACTATCTACTAAACATATGACAGTGATGTTATGTAAATCATTCTAAACTAGAAGTGCGGATATCTAAGCCTATACTTTGGATTTTAGAATAGGAAGAAGTTGCAAATATAATATTGATATTTCATGTTAAACAAAGATCCTAAAGTATACAAAGTTTAAGGATAGTTTAATTCAAGGATAATATTCAGTACAGTGAAAATGGTGACTACAAGGAGAAAGAATCCTTAAAGGAGAATAAGAGAAAGGAAGGTAAATATGTGATTTACCTTCCTAACTACAATATAGTAAGAGAATCTTGGTGACTGATCAGATCACTGAAGAAGAGAAGAATCAAGTTTAAAGGGTAGTGACAAGGTCTTGGAGACATTTCTAAGTCTAGGGTTTGATTCTGGGTCATGGTACTTGTCATTTGAAGATCTATAAGAAGAATTCTTTGCGGGTTTTCCTCTCCAAGAGGGAGAGGTTTTGCCCCGGATCTAGGAGCCTAATTTTGTGTCTTGTACATTTTGATAATTGACTTGATGAAAGAATAATTAAGCTAAAAAAAGAAAGACATAAGTAGCTCAAGCAAGTTCACAAGTAATTATCAAGAAGAGAATTTGTATTAATCTCTAGCCCTCCAAATTCTTAACATGGTATCAGATTTAAGGTGCTGAACTCAAGGGATGCTTGACATAGAGACACTCCAGGAAGCAAAGATCAAAGTTTGGGTAGAAAGGTCAAATCAGTTTGCAAGGAAGACTTCAAGGATTCAAGAACATCTACATTAAATATTTCTATCTTAGAAGAAACTCTTGACTTCATCTTCAAACATCATCAAGGAAGCTGATGAAGGAGAATCTCACCATCTCAAGTAAGTATCTATGAATTTATCTAAATCCATCAAAATGTCTTCTTTGAAAAGAAAGAAACAAACTGGTCAGGGTTTCAAAATTTCGTGCATGGAAGACAAGTACAATGAAGTCATGCCAAATACATAAAGGGAGATATAAGAGCCCAAAGGATTCTTGCAGAATCCATAAAATACACTCTCATCTCCGAGGTATCAAATATAAAATCATAAAAAATAAATATTTGATAAATTGGTGGACCTATTCTCTGTGAGTACTGCAGAAGAAGAAATCTCTCTGAGATCATCTGCAAGAAGTGTGAGAAGTAATGCCTGACACTAAGATGACTAAAGTGGTGTTTGAAGGTCTACTAAATGAATGGGGAAACTTCACTTTAGGTTTATACAGGAAGAAAGAAGCCACACCATTTCACAATTTAAGGTCTCTATGTATAATAGAGGAAACAATATTGAAAGCCAAAGGTGTTACATGATCAAGGGAATCAAGCCTTTGCAGCGACGTCAAGGAAGAAAGGAAGATTAGGTAAGTTTGGTCCTCGGAATAATATGGAGAAAGCACGGTGTAATGCGTATTATAATAGAAATTGTCCTTAATCTAAAAAAGGACAAGAGAAATAGGGAAGAAGCCTATGTCTATGAAAATGAGGAAAGAAGTTGATGCAAAGAAATCTAAGAAAGAAGAAGTAAGGGATCGCCACTACAATTGAGATCATCTTCTCCTTTAAGTGATTTATGTTCATTGTATGATAGGAAGTAGTGTAGGATCTTGATCGAAGCATGGTAGGAGCTCTTGGTGAATCAGCTTCGGGAAAACCTCTGTAATAACATTACTAATGGAAAGAAGTCACCAAGAGAAAGGGTCATCATGGAAATTTTTTTTTGGGATGTGATGACATACTGATGGTGCAAGCCAAGGGAACAAAGCTCTTCATTCTTGATAAATTTCTATAGGATGACTTAGGGGAAAAAGGTATGAGGTATGTATATATTTATATGCTGAAATTAGATGTTGTGAATTCATGCCATATGGTTGTAGGTAATGGACTTATATATTTAGGAGTATGATCTATGGAGGAGTATCTCTCGATGCACAGACAGATGAAATCAACATAATATGTCCTCATGGAATATGAGGTGGTTGTATATGAATGCAAAAACTAGAAAAGTTGTAAGATCGTGGGACTAGAGAATGTGCAGAAAGGAAGAGATCATGAAATGAAACCATGTCAAGAGACAGTTATCATCCTGAAGCCAAGAATATGTGACTAGGAGATCTCCTAGATGGATATGTAGAATCTGACAGAAGTTTTTTAAATAGGAAGACCCTTGACAAAACATATCATTGGGAGATGTGTCAATCTGAATAGAGGATACTGATGCCTACAGGAAGATGTCATGGTGAAATATCATCACTGAGGTAAATTTTGTTTTAAAAGGTTCATATGTATATGTTTATCTGGATGAATTTTTGCAGGGCTGCTAATCATGAGAAAGTATGTATAATCCTTGGAGATGATTCGAAGAAAAGCAGCATGGAATAAAGGTGAACCAGATGAGAAGGACTGATGAATCACTTTATGATAGTAGACATGAATCGTGACTAAAATTGATGGATGATTTATGCCCTATGAAGCCAAAAGTTGAAGATTCCTCAAACATCGAAATCCATAACATTGAGGGGAGGAATTATTCATGAGTAACTAGATTATTGTTATAGGACTCTACTTGAGAGTGACCTCGGTGGTAATTTTCTTGCTTGGAAGAAACTTGTAGTATGTCCTTCCTGTGTTAAGAGGGAGTGACGTATGTCATTCTCTATTACATTTGTCATGCACTAGACCAGGGCTAACAACTGTAAGTCTTAGTGTGTAGAAATTATATGCACTACGCATGCATATGTCCAATATTCTCCTGATCACACACTATTTTAACTTCATGCACAATACAGAATCTATTCCACCATTGATCATCACATGCAGAAATTAAATCAATTGCATGCACACATTGAAACCATAAAAATTCACACACATTAACACAGTTGTTTTACGGGAAATCCTGAAGCTAAAAAGCCCAAATATCTGTATATAATATATTTCATAGAGATCATGTAACAATCCTCATAACAAAGCTGATCATATCAAGCTCTCATTACAATACAATCGCTACACACTAATCAGGCCTGATCTAGCAAATCCATGCACCGATATTTGCCAGCCTTTAGTCTGCCTCTACTATGAAATCCATGCTGAAGAATGGCTCTGGATGAACTTGAATTTCTCCATCCTTTCTCATGCAATCATTAAAGGCATCTCTACTAAATTTGTGGTGCAAACAATGCAGCACTATAGTCACAACTTATAGTCACACTTGCTCTTACACCTACCTCTCCACTAGTCTCCACTGAACTGTCCATGCACTGTAGTTAACTAATGTATTCTTTAGTTGATTAATGAGTTATTATTTAGTGAATTAATTAACTAATTAATTCACACCACTCTCACTAGTGTATCAATCAATTAGATTAGATACAACTATCTCAACTGAGTCTAACGGAGTTAAACTAAATACAACTCCACCAACTACTTCTCCAACTCCACCAAACTTTGTCACATGAGTTCTAATCAAGTACTCAATGCAATAGTTCTGCACAAACCCCTGTGAATGAGTGATTCCTTCGTCAGCTCCTATGCCAAGACCAGGAAATTAACTGAAGTGCTCCAAGAGAATAAGATAATGTTTAGAGTCCAAATATTATTAAGAGCTAATAATTGTTGGGTATGTGTTATATTATTTCCACGACTAGCCCCACATGCTGCACGTTGCACCAGGTGTACAGGGGGTCATTGTGGGGCGGCAGCCCCCCCATCTCCGTGTCTAGGCAGCGGCCTGGCTAATTTTTTGGTATGCCTGTCCCGGGAGTTCCGACTCCACCTAAGGTGCGAACGCTTGCACATGGTTTTTGGGGTACGATGGTTTTCGACCCCTGGTATTTTGTAGATCCGGTCAAGGGAACTACGGTTATGTTCTAATCTAGGGTTAATGGATTTGGGTTTATGTATGCTTCGGCATGTATATATATGTATTGTAACACTAAAAGGAAGATAATGAAAAATCAAGCTAGTCGTCCCGATTCGGGATCCAGGGGAAAATCTCTGTGTTTATCTATTTTATGTTTTATGCTCTCACTGTTGGTTATTTTCTGTTATAAGATTCGTGTGTAGATAATTTTTGTTCAGGGTTAAAACCTACATTTGGTATCAGAGCTGTTTTGGCTTCAAGGGGACGCCTTTGCTACTAAGGGTTTTTTGTTTGGGCCTGAGGTAGACCCTATTCAGTGGGAGATCTACGGGATCGATTCTTGTGGTGAAAGAAGATGGCGAGCAACGGAAAGATAGAGATCGAGAAATTTAATGGTCAGAGTTTTGAGTTGTGGAAACTCAAGATGGAGGATTTGCTGGTGGATAAAGATCAGTGGATCACGGTAGATCCAAGTACTAAATGAACGACAATGTCAGATGAAGACTGGAAGAAGCTGGATCAGAAGGCAAAGAGCACAATACGGTTGTGTGTCTTAGATTCAGTATTGTTGAATGTATCTAGGGAAGCTATGGCAAAGAATTTGTGGGAAAAACTTGGGACTTTGTACCAATCTAAGTCTCTGGTGAATAAGTTGTTCCTGCAAAAAAAGTTGTATAACCTGAGGATGAAGGATGGAGACTCGGTGATAGAGCATTTGAACGCCTTCAATACTGTGGTAAGTCAGCTGTCATTTGTTGATATTAAAATCTCAGATGAAGATAAATGCATCAATTTGTTGTGTTCTCTACCAGATTTGTGGGATAGTCTGGTTATTGCAATAGGTAGCAATACGACTACCTTGAATTTTGATGACATTGTCTCAGCCTTACTGTCGAAGGAAATGAGACGAAGAATTATGGAGGGTCAGAATGGAGATGCCTTATCTGTACGAAGAAGGTCCCAAAACATAAACAAGAATAAGGTTTCGAGTGGGAGATCCAAATCTAGAGGGAGATCTAAATCTCCTGGAAAGTTTGTAAAGGTATGCTGGAAATGCGAAAAGGAAGGACACTACAAAAAGGAATGCAGATCTAAAGCTCCTGAGAAAGGAAAGGGATCTAATTATGCTCCTTCTGCAGAGGAAAAAACAACCTCGAATGAAGGTGGGGATGTGTATTTGGCTTCTTCAAATACACATGTAGATCATGAGTCATGGTTGATTGACTCAGGTGCATCCTTTCACTTCACTCCCCATAGGGAGTGGTTCTGCGAGTATGAGAAATATGATGGTGATGTCTTCCTAGGGGATGATAGGAAGGCCATAATCGTCGGACGTGGAAAGGTCAACCTAAAGCTACAAGGTGGAAGGATTAGAACAATTCCTGGTGTTCTGCATATTACTGCATTGGCCAGAAATTTGATTTTTGTAAGCAAGATGGATGATGTAGGTGTAAAAATAGTGTTCGAGAAAGATGCCTGCAGGATGGTTCGGGGAGAACTGGTATTAATGCGGGGAGTTCAGACTGGAACTCTGTAAAAGCTACAAGCTAGCACTATTATTGATGGGTGTAATGGTTCTATGGTTCCTAAAAGTGGAGCGGAAAGCCTAGCTATCTCTGGAGAAAAGACCATGCTATGGCATCAAAGGCTTGGACATATTGGAGAGAAGGGCCTTCGGATACTACATAGAAATGGTATGGTAGAAGGTATGTCTAATTGCTCTTTGGATTTCGATTTCTGTGAACATTGTGTATATGAGAAGCAGAATCTGGTAAGTTTTCCTTCTGGTGCTAAGAGGGCAAAGAAGATATTAGAACTTGTGCATAGTGACGTGTTTGGACCTGTGTCAGTTCCTTCACTGGGAAAGTCTGTGTACTATTTTTCATTCATAGATGACTTCTCAAGGAATACATGGCTATATTTCCTGAGGAAGAAATCTGAAGTCTTTGACAGATTTAAAGAAATTAAGGCTCTGGTGGAGAACCAGACAAAGAAGAAGATAAAGGCGCTGAGGACAGATAATGGTGGGGAGTTTTGCAAGAAGGAATTTGAAGAGTTCTGTAAGAAGTGTGGTATAGCATGACAGAAGACTACTCCATACACACCTCAGCAAAACAGAGTTGCGCAGGCAGAATGATGTCAGTGACACACCAGTGAAGGCGCGTGTAGGCTTACGTCTTCCGGGCCATCACCTGGCCACGTGCCACCTTCCAGAAAGAGGCGGCGGAGACTTCCAGCAAGTTATCCGGTTAACAGATCTCTCTCATCTGCTGTCAGAGGATAAGACTCCACAATGCAGGTAAGGACCCAAAAGGAACCCCCCTCCAGTACATATCTACAGGCTGGGATGGATACATATATACATACATGTTCCAAAGGAGAAAAGGACCAAGTTGGATAATAAATCTGAAAGGTGCATCTTTATTGGGTATAAGGATGGTTTAAAGGGTTACAAGCTTTGGAACCCAGCAACAAGGAAGGTTGTGTACAGCCGAGATGTGGTGTTTAGAGAAGTGAAAGATGTTGTTAAACATGAAGTCCTACCAAAGGAACCTGAGAAGATAGAGTCTGAGCTAAAGGAGGATGAATCAGACTCTACAACAGAAGAAGACTCAGAAGATGAAGAGCCACAAACTCAAACTTTGAGAAGATCAGTTCGGGAAAGAAGGCAACCAAGGCCATGCTGTCAGAAGGTATAATGATCTGATTTCCTGCCCTGTTTTTCCTTTACCCATAACTGATGAGGCATCCAGAACTGCTGGGGAGAGATTCAGATGATGAAATCTGAAGGAGGCCATGGCCTGAGAGAACAAAACCCTGGGGCCAAAATGGAGCATGACTTGGGAGTTACCTACTGGGCAGTTAGTAGTCAGGCATTTGTATGGAAAGCTGGCACAGAAGGATGAATGTATGTATGTATGTGTATGTCTAACAGAGAAAGGTTATCTGAAAATGAATTGATTTTGGTGATATTTTTTCTTCTGTTGCCAAAGTTACTTCTATTAGATTACTTTTATCTGTTGCTGCTGCATTTGATTTTGAGATAGAACAGATGGATGTGAAGACACCATTTCTTCACGGGGATCTAGAAGAGGAGATCTACATGAAGCAACCTGAAGGCTTTATGGTGAAGGGTACGAAAGAACTAGTATGCAGGTTGAAGAAGTCTCTCTATGGGTTAAAATAGTCACCAAGGATGTGGTATCAGAAATTTGATACCTATATACGGGGACTTGGCTTCACCAGAAGCAAGGAGGATCACTGTGTTTATTTTAAATTAATTGGTGACCGTGTTATTTATTTGGTCTCGTATGTGGATGATATGTTGTTGATTGGAAATGACAAAGAAATTATCCAAGATTTGAAGACCCAACTATTCTCCAAATTCGACATGAAGGATCTTGGTGTTGCAAACTATATTTTGGGCATGGAAATTAAGAGAGATCGGGCAAAGAGGAAGCTCTGGTTAAACCAGAGGAAGTATGTCGAGACTATATTGCAAAGGTTCAATATGCAGGATAGTAAAGCGGTGAATGTTCCTATTCCTGTAGGTGTAAAGCTGTCTGCTGAACAGTGTCCCAAGACACAAGAAGAAGAGGAGTATATGTCCCGTGTTCCATATGCAAGTGCAGTGGGTAGCCTGATGTATGCAATGGTCTATACTAGACTCTGTATATCAAGAGCATGCTGGGAAGGCCATAACAGTGTCAACCCATGAAGTGAGCACTGGATGACATGTGCTGAAGTGGGTTTCTCTGATATTTAAGGCAAAATTTAAAGGGATTATGGCTTGTGCTACCAGGGAAGACGAGGATTGGAAAGAAATTGCTTGCATATCTGTGTCTTTGTTTCTATTTTTAGCCAATCAATGAGGATTCTGCACTAAAAGAAGATATACATGCTGGAAGAGTGCTTCACCACTCCCCTGGAGGCTTAGTCAGCTGGATGAGATAAATATGATGTTCCTCCATGTATCTTTCAACTATGAGTAGAGGAATATATATAGGCATATATCACGCAGCCAGGAAGCAATTTAATAAAGAGATTGTGTTCAGCTATGGGGGGTTGGAAGGTACTGTGTTGAGGCAGTGATACAGGGAATGTGATGAAGCAAGTGAAATCTTCCTTATTTATGAACCCTTCATATCATTCAAAGCTAAGCATGATTGATGTTCAATACTCAGAGGAGATGGTATATTAGAGGCCAGTATGTATGTTGCTGGTAAAGGTGGACACTTTGAAGAATGTTGTAGATGCATTGACAAAGTCTGTGAGCACTCAGAAGTTCTCTTGGTGTAGAGAAACAATGGGTGTTGAAGAATTGGCCCAATGACTAAGATCTCTTGTGGCCCCTTGTGGAAAGAAAACAACAAGTGGGAGAATGTTGGGTATGTGTTATATTCTTTCCATGACTAGCCCCACGCACTGTATGTTGCGCCAGGCGCAACAAGGGGGTCACAGGTGGGGTGGCAGCCCCCCCTGTCGAGGTCCGAGGCAGCGCCTCGGCTAATTTTTTTTTCATATGTGGTCCCACTCATAGGCGGACCCACCCATGTTTTTTGCATGAGTTTGCACATGGTTTTTAGGGTACGATGGTTTTCGACCCCTGGTATTTTCTAGATCTGGTCAAGGGAACTATGATTATGTTCTAATCCAGGGTTAATGGATTGGGGTTTATGTATGCTTCGACATGTATATATATGTGTTGTAAAACTAAAAGGAATATACTGAAAAATAAAGTTGGTTGTCCCGATTTGGGATCTAGGGGAAAATCTATGTGTTTATCTATTTTATGTTTTATGCTCTCGCTATTGTTTATTTTCTGTTATAAGATTCATGTGTAGATAATTTCTGTTTAGGGTTAAAACCTACAATAATATTCGACATATCTATTTTTAGACTGGCAACCTAAAAATAGATTCTGCCGAATATGTCTAAAAATAGAAATCCATCTATTTTTCCAACCTGATCAACCATCTACAAATAGCATCCTGCAACTCATAGAATATGATCGACATGTCTAAAAATAGACATAGTCTAAAAATAGACTTTGCGCCAAAAATCACCTATGTGGACCCCACCTAGTTTAGGTGATTATTTTCCAACTAGGATCGGGAATGATGTTTTAGGATGCCTCCTTCACTATTTCTTGTTGCAATCTTCAACACTCCCTCTCAACAAGAAAGGATTGTCTTTGCATGCAACATGCAACTCCATGCATTCACCCTGCAACCTTTACAAGCGCCATGCAACTCCATGCATCTTCTTTGAAACTCTTCCAAAACTGAATAGGCTCCAAACAACTCAATCAATCTTATGCATCTATTGTCAAAGTATTCGACTTCTGCTTAGCTACTGCACATGTCTTCAGGAACTACTGCGTTGTTGAACTCTGCACTTGCTGTCAACTCTGAACCACGCTCCAGTATCTGACATTGTCAATTTAATATGCCTGAATCAATCCAACTGATCATGCTGCTGATGCTCTATGGGCTCCTCATAGCTAGGTTCAATTCATGAGATCCACACCATCTCAATGAATCTTTCCCAGAAATATCCTCTTGGGATTACTCATGCATGTTGCCCCACCTCTCACCTGGTGGTATAGCTGCATGCACTCCCTCTGCCCATCTGGCATGAAATTTCTCTGCATGAGTGGTTTCTCCCACTCCATGATCCTTATATTGTGGCTGCTCCACATCCCAAGGTTCACTCTTACCTGCATGCAAATCCAGTTCCCTCTCAAGCTTCAATTACATGTCTTACTTGCACTTCCCAACAGTAGGAAGCTCCATAGAAATCCCATCTACTTCAAGTCTGTATAGATTCTTCACTCGAATCCCAACCGTCTTGACTTGTCCTGTTGCTTTGTATCAAAGGAAAACTTTTCCTTCACTAAAGAAAACATCATAGCCTTTATCCTCTAACATTGCGACTGAGATTAAATTCTTCTTTAAACCTGGAACATGCACTACATCTTGTAAAAGAAGGAGTTTACCTAACTCCCTATGAAAGGTAATGGTACCAATGCCGATTGCATTGTATCATCCATTGTCTCCCAGCTCAACATGCAATTGGAGATATTTCTCCACCAAGTCACTAAAAAGATTCACATCTCCCGTCATGTGAAAGGAAGCACCACTATCAAAATACCACCCCGATCCCAATGCACTAGACACCATGCATGTGATCAATGAGAAGTCCAGCTCAAATTGCGAGGCAAGAGCCTCACTAGCTATAGCTCCAGCAACCTGCTCATTCTTCTTCTTCTGTGGAAAATGTGTGGCAAAATTCCCATGCTTGTGACAGTGAAAACACTTCACTTTGTACATGTCACGCTCTTTGCCATCCGCATTGGATTGAGAAGGATTTTTCTTCCCCTTCCCTTTCCTTGCTTTGGTAGCCAAAGCGCAATCCTCTTCATCATAATTATTTGATGAAGAGCCATCCCTGGTACTCCACCTTATCTCCTCCTTCACAAGATCCGACCAAAGTCGCTCCCATCTTGGCAGTTTCTCCTGACCATTGACAGAGTGCTTGTAGCTATGCCAACTCTTCATAAGCCCAAGGAGAGCCAAGCTCACCAAGTATTATTAATCCACACTAACTCCTACACTCCAAAGCTCATCCCTACAGTGGAAAAACTTTGTCAAGTATATCGAAATAGTGTCATTCTTCTCCATTTTTATTTTCCTGAGCTTGTCTTTAAGTGCCAACTTCCTCTGGTCACTTCTGCTTTGGAATAATTCTGTCAAAGCCTTCCACATCAATATTGGAGTGGCTTTACTGTGAAGGCTAGACACAATTTGATCCTTCACACCTTCCAACAAAATCCTTCGACACCTTGCTACCTTCTTTTGCCATGCGTCAAGTGCGGCTGCATCGCTAGAACCCAATTTAGGAATATCAGCATCTATGAACTCCTTCAACCCTTTATCCTCCAACACCGCCTCCATCCTATCCTTCCATGCAATATAATTCAAGCTGCCCTCAATGGCATACTCCAATCGTAATCCATTGAAAGATATTTGAATGAATGCTCAACTTGGACACCAAGAAAACACTGCAGCAATTTTGAATTCCACCAGCACAAAACTCAACTGTTTCAATAATTGCAATTGGTCCAATGATCAACGCTCTGATACCATGTGGAAATTATATGCACTATGCATGCATATGTCCAATATTCCTCTGATCACACACTATTTTAAATTCATGCACAATACATAATCTATTCCACCATTGATCATCACATGCAGAAATTAAATCAATTGCATGCACACATTGAAACCATAAAAATTCACACACATTAACACAGTTGATTTATGGGAAGGCCTGAAGCTAAAAACCTCAACTATATGTATAAAATATATTTCATAGATATCATGTAGCAGTCCTAATACAAAGTTGATCATATCAAGCTCTCAGTACAATACAATCGCTACACACTAATCAGGCCCGATCTAGCAAATCCATGCACCGATATTTGCCAGCCTTTAGCCTACCTCTACTGCGCCATCCCTGCTGAAGAATGGATCTAGATGAACTCGAATTTCTCCATCCTTTCTCATGCAATCCTTAAAGGCATCTCTACTAAATTTTTGGTGCAAACAATGCAACACTATAGTCACAACTTGTTAGGTCCCTATATTACTAGTATAGTCCCTTATTGTTGTTAGTGTAACCCCCTTATTGTTATTATTGTACCCTTGTAACCCCCATTTTTTTATTATTGTGCCCTTAAATTATTATTGTTAGGTCGGCTAGGGATTACATCAGGCCCAATTAGGATTAATAGACAGGTCTCATGGACTCCTATATATAGAAAGGATAATGGTGACTACCATCCAAGAATTTTTCTATTTATAATACTGAGGTTATTCTGAAGTGCTTATTTCTAATGCGTTCACATCTTCTTTCTATTTTGAGCCTGCCACTCCAGCATTTGCATCTGAGCTCTTTGGATTCTAGAAGTCACGTTCCAAACAGGTCAAGATTATTATAATTGTTTTTCTATTTAGTTTCCGTGTTGGGCACTAGAAAGTGAAGCTGAAATCCTCATAGCATTTTTTAAAAATTTCAGACCTTGGTTCACAATATTTGCGGAGATATCATCTGTGGAAGTCAGGTCTTTTTTCAAGCTCCTAAACAGGTCATCGTGGAATTTTCGCTATAAATCTGTTTCTACGAAGGTTAAGAATCTGAAATTCATATGGTGCGAAGCTGAAATCCTGAGGAAATTCGTCAAAAAATTTCAGAGCTTGGTTCGCAATATTTTTGGAGATATGATCTGTGGAAGGTAGTGCTTTTTCAGGCTCCTAAATTGCATCTCAAAGAGGTGATCGTGGGAAAAGTTCAATAACTCTCTCTCTAGGCATCGGATTGGAGTGCCGTAAAAAGTGGTCGCAATTAAACAGACTGTAGTTTATTGGCTATCAATTTCAGAGACAAAGGATGAAACAGTGACACGTGGCAAGTCGTACAAGTTTGCTCTACTGAACCAGTCCATAATTAGGTCATTGTGGGAGATTGGACACAACTTTGTCTTGAAGAATCCAAATCAGGTCATACCTGTGGCATTCAAAAGAAAATTTAGAGGGCTACTACAATGCTGAATTTCAGATATTGAAGATCTGCAGTCATAGAGATAATACAATTTCAATATCGAGCTCCTCAAAGCAAGAAAAAGGTGTGTATTTTTTTCAAATTGCACAAGTCTTGTTTGAATAATCAAGTTAAATTGATCCCAAGGGAATATTGTAGAATATATATCAGTATTGGATTCTAAAATGGCCCATAAAAAGAATTCAACAACCATTAAGCCTTCAGAAGGCTCTACTATGACCTACAAGATGAAGAATGCAACATGACATATCAAAATTACAAGAGCAAATTTCGCTCTCGCAAAGAACAACAAAAAATGAAATGGAAGTTTTGAAGAAAGGCGTGGAAGCTAAGATGATTGGTTTGGAAGCTAAGATGGATGGCATGGAAGTGGGCATGGAAGCTAAGATTGATGACATGAAAGCTAAGATCGATGAGAAAATGGAAAACATGAAGAATTTTCTAAAAGCAGACATGGAAGGTTTGACAAAGTTTATACAAGAAAGGTTTCCTAATGGTGAAAAGATAGTAGAAGAACCTCATGATGAGAACAAAATAAATGTTAATTGTGAGTTCATAAACTCTAATGTTGGCGGGAAGAACCACCATATTCCAAAGATGGATATGAGGAAGTTTGATGGAAAGGATCCTGTAACATGGATACTACAGATGGAGCAATATTTTGATCTCCATAACGTACAAAACACACAAAAGGTACGCATTGTAACTTTACATTTAGAACAAAATACATTTGTATGGTATCAATGGCTTTGCTCCCGTAAAAAAATTGTCACTTGGTCAATTTTTACGGAGGAAATGATAGCACATTATGAGGATACAAAGAGCAATACCTTCTTTAGCCAATTGATAAATCTCAAACAAAAGGGTTTAGTGGGGCAGCACATTGAGGACTTCCAAAAATTGAATATAAGGGTAACTAATATTCCAGAGGAACACAGGATTGATCTCTTCTTAGGTACTCTAAAGGATAACATCCAACATGAAGTTCGTGTTTTGGAACCCGATTCATTGGAGAAGGCATTCAGGTTGGCAAGAAAAGTTGAATGTAAAATTATGGCGACAAGGAAGCCTACCACTCAATTCTATAAAGAAGGAAGTGTTTATACGCCTAGATTTCCACAACCTACAAGGTTGACACCACAAAAATTGGAAGAAAAAAGAGCAAAAGGGCTTTGCTACAGTTGTGATAGCAAATACACTAAAGGTCATAAGTGTGCTGAGAAGAAATTATTTTATATAGATTGTGAAGAAGAAGAAGAAAATGAACAAGAAGAGGATATACACCAGGAACCAGCCCTAGAAGAGGAAGAAATGAATCCGACCATATCGTGTAATGCACTGGCAGGAATTACCACTCCTCAAACTCTCAAGATAGAAGGACATATAAGGAAGAAAAGGGTAATAGTGTTGATTGATTCAGGTAGCACCCATAATTTTATTCATTATAAGGTAGCCAAGGAATTAAATTGTTTCCTATACCCAGCACCAGAATGTCAAGTGATGGTTGCAAATGAAGGAACTATAAATTTCTCTGGAAAATGCCATAATATCAAGCTAACCATGGGGGAATATGTATTGACTAGTCCAATGCTTTCCATTCCTATGGGAGGTGCTGATGTTGTACTAGGAGTACAATGGTTACAATCTTTGGGGACGGTAGCTTTTAATTTTCAAGAACTTTCTTGAAATTTTTTTCAGAAGGAAAGGAAGTCGAATTACGGGGTATTGAAGGGAAGCCAGGAAGGATAATAAGCTCTAATGTCATGACAAAGCTTCTAAAGAAAGAACAACGAGGCGTAATTGCACAATTATGCTCACTAGAAGTTTCGACATCAAAATCATCTATTTCTGCAGATCTCCAACAAGTCTTGGACAATCATTCCAAGGTGTTTGAAACTCCCAAACAACTCCCACCTATTCGTGATCATGATCATGCTATTCATTTGATTCCAGGAAGTGTTCCTCCAAACATCAAGCCTTATAGATATCCTTACTTCCAAAAGAGCGAAATTGAACGTATGATTGCAGAAATGTTAGAGGCGGGTATAATTCAACCTAGTCAAAGTTCTTTCTCTGCTCCTGTAGTATTGGTACACAAGAAGGATGGATCATGGCGAATGTGTCCGGATTATAGGGAGCTCACTAAGCTCACCATTAAAGATAAATTTCCCATTCCTGTGATTGATGAATTATTGGATGAATTACATGGAGCAATTTATTTTACCAAGTTGGATCTTCGTTCAGGATATCATCAAATTAGAATGAAGACTGAAGATATTCCAAAAACAACATTTCAAACTCATGAGGGTCATTATGAATTTTTGGTCATGCCTTTTGGCCTTACCAATGCACCTTCTACATTTCAAGGGTTGATGAATTCCATTTTCAAACCCACCCTTAGAAAATTTGTGCTAGTATTTTTTGATGATATACTAATCTACAGCAGGTCTTGGAAGGATCATGTTGAACATGTTGACAGGGTGCTCAAACTATAGCAGGAGAAACAATTATATGCAAAAACATCCAAATGTTTCTTTGGAGTACAAGAGGTGGAATATCTGGGTCATATTATATCTCACGAGGGTGTTAAAGTAGATCCTAACAAAATTAAAGCCATTAAGGAATGGAAAGTCCCCACGACCATAAAGCAGTTGCGAGGATTTCTCGGGTTAACAGGGTATTATCGCAAGTTTGTTAAGAATTATGGGAGAATAGCAGCACCTCTAACAACATTATTTAAGAAAGATGCATTTTCATGGACTCCTGAAGCAACTAAGGCCTTTGAACATCTTAAAGAGGCAATGTGCCTAGCACCGGTCTTAGCTACGCCAGACTTCACAAAAACCTTTATTGTGGAATGTGATGCCTCAGGAAATGGAATTGGTGCAGTTTTAATGCATGAAGGAAGACCCATTGCTTTTGAAAGTCGTCCAATCAAAGGAAAGTATTTACAGAAACCTATTTATGAGAAGGAAATGTTAGCAATACCGCATGCACTAAAGAAATGGTGAACTTACCTAATGGGAAGACACTTCAAGGTAAAAACTGATCATGATAGTCTTAAACACTTTTTGGAACAAAGACTATCTTCAGAAGAGCAGCAAAAATGGGTCACAAAGATGTTGGGTTATGACTTTGAAATAATCTACAAAAAAGGAAAGCTTAATGTTGTGGCAGATGCACTCTCAAGAAAGAATGAAGAGGTGGAAGCATTGCTTTGTGCCATTTCTATTATCCAACCGGATTGGATAACCGAAGCAAGAGATTAATGGAAGAAGGAGAAAGATGTATGGACACTCATTCAAAAGTTGCAGCAAGATCCTAGTACATCTGATACATTTAGTTGGAAAAATGATTCCTTATGGTACAAAGATCGCTTATATCTTTGTAAGAATTCCCAACTAAAACAAAAGATTCTTCTGGAATTGCACACTTCTCCTTTAGGAGGACACTCAGATTTTTAAAAACTTACCACAGGGTGAAGAAAGAATTTTTTTGGGATGGCCTTAAATCTGATATTCGAAAGTTTGTGGCGGAATGTTTGGTCTGCCAGCAGAATAAAGTGGAAACAATTAAGACCCCAGGACTTCTACAACCTTTATCCATTCCAAGTCAACGTTGGGAGGAGATTTCAATGGATTTTATCACAGGTTTACCTAAGTCCGAAGGAAAGAAAGTCATCATGGTGGTAGTTGATAGACTTACCAAGTATGCACACTTTTGTGCATTATCTCATCCATTTAAAGCAAGTACAATTGCTACTACATTTGTGGATAGAATTCAAAAGCTACATGGAAGCCCAAGGGTTATTGTGAGCGACAGAGATCCCATTTTTACGGGAAATTTTTGGACGGAGTTATTTTCTTGTTTGGGTACTCAATCAGCTCATAGCTCATCTTATCATCCTCAATCTGATGGTCAAACAGAGATAGTAAATAAATGTTTGGAAGGATATCTTCGTTGTTTTGTATCTGATAAACAAACACAATGGGTCAAGTGGTTACCTCTCGCCGAATGGTGGTATAACACTTCCTTCCATACTGCAGCAAAAATGACCCCATTTATGGCACTTTATGGATATCATCCACCATCGATCACATCATCTTTAAGGGAAAATTCGAAGGTTCAAGCAGTGGAACATCACATCGAGCATCAGCAAGAAGTTCTCCAACTCTTAAAGGATAACCTGAATTTGGCACAAAATCGAATGAAACAACAGGCAGATCAACATCGTAGCGAGAGAAGTTTTCATGTAGG
The DNA here is from genome assembly GCA_034641835.2 of Pinus albicaulis. NCBI lineage: Eukaryota > Viridiplantae > Streptophyta > Pinopsida > Pinales > Pinaceae > Pinus > Pinus albicaulis. The sequence continues at coordinate 132,576 of JAXQQM020077890.1, forward strand.
AGATTGGGTATTTTTACGGCTACAACCATACAAACAAATGTCCCTCAAGCAAGAAAAGAAGGATAATAAATTATCGCCAAAGTACTATGGTCCTTACAAGGTGTTGCAAAAGATTGGTACTATGGCATACAAATTGGAGCTTCCTGCTTCTTCGCGAGTACATCCAGTTTTCCATGTTTCATGCTTAAAGAAGGTTATAGGTGAAAATATTCCAGTTCAAACAATATTTCCAGAACTTGATGAGGAAGGAAAAATCATATTGGAACCTGAAGCGGTCATGGAAACAAGAACTCGACAGCTACGGAATCGATCAATTTAAGAGTATCTCATCAAGTGGAAGAACTTACCCACTGAAGATTCTACATGGGAGGATGAGAATTTTATACAGAAGCACCCAGAGCTACTCAAGCGTTGAGGACAACACTTTTTTGAAGGAGAGGGGCATGTTAGTCCCTATATTACTAGTATAATCCCTTATTGTTGTTAGTGTAACCCCCTTATTGTTATTATTGTACCCTTGTAACCCCCATATTGTTATTATTGTGCCCTTAAATTATTATTGTTAGGTCACTTAGGATTACATTAGGCCCACCAGACGATTATGGCCCCATGGAATCCTATATATAGAAAGGGAGGTTTTAAAAATCTTCTGTATCATGCATGAATCTTCTCACGATGTAATGTATCGAGGTTTCCCCCTCAAGTGGCTTATTTCTAAGGCGTTTCATATCTCTTTTTTTCCTATTTTTGAGCCGGGTTACACAAACATAACCCGCATAGTCATCTTTTCTTTCACCTTGTCTCCACTCCGTCCTCCACTGAAACCGTCCATGCACTGTAGTTAACTGATGTATTCTTTAGTTGATTAATGAGTTAATAATTACTGAATTAATCAATAATTAATTCACACCACTGTCACTAGTGTATCAATCAGTTAGATTAGATACAACTAGCTCAACTGAGTCTAACTGAGTTAAACTAAATACAACTCCACCAACTACTTCTCCAACTCCACCAAACTTTGTCACATGAGTTCTAACTGAACTACTCCATGCAATAGCTCTAGTAAACCCTCAGGAATAGCGTAATTCCTTCTATCAGCTCCTGTAGCACATCTGTGCACTTAACTGAAGTGCTCCAAGAGAATAAGATAATGTTTAGAGTCCAAATATTATCAAGAGCTAATAATATTCAACATATCTATTTTTAGACTGGCAATCTAAAAAAAGATTCTGCCCAATATTTCTAAAAATAGAAATCCATCTATTTTTCCAACTTGATCAACCATCCACAAATATCATCCTGCAACTCATAGAATATGATCGACATGTCTAAAAATAGACTTTGCGCCAAAAATCACCTGTGTGGGCCCCACCTAGTTTAGGTGATTATTTTCCAACTAGGATCAGGAATAATGTTTCAGGATGCCTCCTTCACTGTTTCTTGTTGCAATATTCAACATAGTGCAGGCCATGTGAAGAGAATGGATAGACGCATCATTCTGGTCTTCACTTGAAATACAGAATGGGGGATTGGGTAATCATCTGGCATTTGATACTCTTTGATAATGAGATAGGGAATTCTAGATAGGAGTAGTCTTGGACCGATATTCTTTGAGGGCTGGCTACCCAAGAGAAGAATATTCCAGGAAGGTTATACTATGGGAACACCTAGGTGGGGTATGTACCTTGGAGAGACAATGACTATGGTGTCTATTAGTCATGTGTCTCACTAGCATTGTAGCCAATTTTCTCATTGAGAGTTGGGGTTGTTAGTCAAGGCCTTGCACTAGGAAAATTTTGGTTGATATGATGTTATACAAATTAAATTACCAATCTAATTCTTCTTATGAGATTCTTCAATTTGAAAGTGACCATGTACCTATATGAATAACTCCTTAGTTAAGAGTGTTACACAACATTTTGTCACCATCCCTGCAATCCCCATACTGCATATTGGAGGATCATTTCTATGACTAATAAGAAGTGTCATTCCTTGCAAAGACCATCATTGCATCCCTTTCCATGAGAACAACATTCTTTTTGTTGACAATTTCCTGAGTAGACCATCAGAAACACATGTTTTTGCATTGGTGCTAGTACACCATTATGCCCTCGCGCCAATGAGGAAGATTAACACTGGGCCTCATGCCCATTGGCGCTCTATCCTAGTGCACTACCTATGCTAAGCTATTTTTGGAATGTTTTATAAATATAGAGGCGAAGTTTCTATCCTAAAAACTTCATGGGCGAGTCAGCCTAAGTGGTTCGACTGAATAACCATGACCACCCTCCTTTGGCCTCTTGTTTCCACCTTTTGGGGAAACCTCCCAAAGGATAAGGCCTCCCTTCCATCATTGTAAGGATCCAAAACTCCTCCTCTCTCCCTATAAATAAAGCTATCTCCCATTGATATACTAGCTAAAAATATTATAGCTCAGTAGCTTAAGAGAATTGCTGAACATTTTTCTAGTGAGATAGAGTGGAGAAAGAGACCTTTGTCGAGAGAGGGATTAGTCTTATGTCCTCACCTCATCCTAATTCCTAACGATCCTTCAAGACGTGCTTTTACTGAACATGCTAAAGGAGGCTGTGATGCCAAGGCTCTGGTTGTAATCTCTTTCTTCTATTTATATATACATGACTATTGTCTGGTTCCCATCTTGTGTTAATATGGTTTATTTTACACAATGTGTTTAGTCCTCCTTGATTGACTAGTTAGCTACTAATGTAGTTATTACCTTGTATATTTCTCTTGTATTTGATCTTTGTGTAGGAATATGAGTGCCATTGCTGAACGACCACGACCTGTCGGAACAAAGATCAGGAGGCCGCCACTACTATAGCTTGGGACAATTGCGTTGGACTCTAGGTAGGACAATCTATCCGAACCTATGTCATTCGTTAGCTAGGAACCTACACCTTAGCCTGTTCCCTTGTTGCTAGACCCACTCTAGTGCTAGAGGGATCACCTCTATCTGCAAAGGGGATTTACCTGTCCAACAAGTTGGCAACTCCACTGGGGATCAGTGTGAGTTTTTTCATCGCATTGCTCATTTGGAATTATCCTTGTCGAGTCGAATTCAGTCGTTTGATAGCTTTTCTGTCCTTTTTGGCTTATTTGATTGTTCAGAATTCTCCTATTCAGCTCCAAAGTGTCAAGAATGACCTATGCTCACTAGTTCTTCCCTCCTCCCATGGATATCCATCTTAGCGCATGTTTTTCTTGAACAGTCGCGCCAACTGGCGCTTGTTTCTTTTGTTGCAGTAGCAACAACCCTTGTTTGGCGTGGATTACCACCTCACAGTCACATCAAATACTGTAGGATTTGGTTTGACCCTTTTTATTGAGTTTTTGGTCAGTTGTGCTTGACTCTAGATAGTTTCTTGATTTATAATTGGTCTTTCTGAGTTGTTTTGACTATTGTAGGCTTTTTCTTCTCAGTTGTTTGTCTTTTCTCTCATCTGTGCAGTTCACAGCCCTAGGGTTTATAGGCATATTTCACTCAATGAGCCTTCTGAATGAAGTTCACATCTTTTTAATTTTGGTCAGTTTGATTCCCTGATCAGTTGTATTAGTCTTTCTTGATCCTTTGAAGTTTTTGGTTTGTTTAATGATCGCTTTGGTTTCTATTTGACTCTCCATCTCGTCACTTCGAGCATATATCACATTGCTCGTTTGGGTCATTTTGAAAGCTTTCTATTGTTTTGAAAGAGTGCATCATTGGTTTGAGTGCGTTTTTATGTTTGTATTGCGTTTGAATTATTCATTACATATCTATACATTTATAGTACTCAAAACTAGTGTTCACTTTGTTTTTAAATGTAATTAGTGCATTGTGTGCTTCATTCATTGGAAAAAAAAAAATTTGCATTCTTTTGTTTGCATCGTAAATGAAAAGCTCTTTTGCATAAATAGCGCTTGATGAACTAGGAAAGAGTTTTTCGTTTTTCATTTTGGCTGTATTAGATGCATTAGTAGACTTCTTCATATGATTTCATTGTTTGCCGCTTTCTGTAAGATCTCTACCCTTCTCTTAGTTAGCATTCATCAAATGGAAAATGGTATTCTTTTGCGTGTAGTGTGCATTTAGGAAATTTGAGATCGAACTCAATAGGGCCTTGAATCTAAAACATTAATTAAAGATCAACTTTAATATTAATTCAATCAATCTAAGGAAGCATTGGAACCTAACACAAAATTTTTTAGAGGTTTAGGCTAGTGACATGTTCTGAAGTTGTTAAACCTAGTAGCTCTCGTTCGCCAGCTGGCTTTATATAGTACTAGTACGGACTTCTTCTCCCCGTACCATCGCGTATATAAAGGGAGACCCTCATAGGTTCAAATCATTTATCCATAGGAAGCCGAGTCTACCGCCCTATGACCGTGATACACCGAACACAATGTTGAGCCCCAAAGATGTCCTTCTCTTTCACCACATTTTACTTCATTTCCTTTGTCCCTTATCAATTACAGGCTTAAATGATCAATAGGATTGATTAAAGTCACTTTAAGAATGTATACAATGACTGACTTGTTATATTTTCATGATTTTGTTGTTGTAGTAATTTTTGACTAGACTCAGCTACAGAATGCAGTCATTCTGTAGCCAGTTGCCTATTCCGCAGCTATCTTCATGTTCTCATAGGTTCCAGGTGTCACCTCAAAGAAAAATGCATATGGTTGAATTCCACAACACTCCCCTATCATTTCTTGCTCTCTACGAAGTATGAGCTAGAATCTACAGGTGGTTATGCACGTGGAAGAGATCAAAACTAAGAAGCAGATTCCTACTAGGACAAGGACTGTACAGATGTCCTTAAGCACAGTACGAGGCCTCCACAAGAGTTCTAATTTGATTTTAATTGCAAAAGACACTTATTCCTATATTTTCTCAAGGGCAGCTATGTAATTTTCTTATAAGTATGACTCGGGAGACTGAGAGACAGTTAGCTAGACTAATGTTTTGTTGCTAGATCTCAGAAGACCGTAATACTCTGTTTTTGAAGTATTTTTCCTTTAATGAAAGAAGCACCACTTTATTGCAATATCTGAGGCAATTTTGAGGAGATTTGAATGCTAATCCGGTGATAGAGGGCCCCTACTACCCGAGAATCTTTGTGCATATGGTTTAGATAAGTAACTTAGCCTTGTTTCATTCCTAGTTTAAGCAATTTTCTAAACTTTGTGTTTTATACTCATTTGCAGTGGATGCTACAGTTAGTATTATTCTTACGAATTGTTCCAAAATATCACTAACATTGAATGAGATATAACTATAGTATTTTAGGAATTAGTTGCGTTTCTCTGAACTTTATGTTTTATGCTTATTTAAATTGAATGTTACAACCAGTCTTGTTCTTACAAATTGTTCCAAAATATCCTTGTTGGGTCCCTATATTACTAGTATAGTCCCTTATTGTTGTTAGTGTAACCCCCTTATTGTTATTATTGTACCCTTGTAACCCCCATTTTGTTATTATTGTGCCCTTAAATTATTATTGTTGGGTCGGCTAGGATTACATTGTGGCCCACTAGGATTACATTATGGCCCCATGGACTCCTATATATAGAAAGGAGGTTTTGTGAATTGTATCATCCAAGAATTGTTCATTCATGTAATGTAATGGAGGTTGCCCCCTCGAAGTGGCTTATTTCTAAGGCGTGAATATCTCTTTTCTTCTCTTTTTGGAGCTGGTTACACAACATTTGGTATCAGAGCTTTGGGATTCTAGGGTTTCGCTGCTCCAAACAGGTCATCGTGGAATTTTCGCTATAACTTTTTTTCTACGAAGCTTCAGAAGCTGAAATTTTTAGGGTGCGAAGCCGAAATCTTGAGGAAGGTTTTCTAAAAATTTCAGATCTTGGTTCGCAATATTTTCGGAGATATGATCTGTGGAAGTTAGGTATTTTTTCAAGCTCCTAAACAGGTCATCGTGGCATTTTCGCTATAAAAATTTTTATACGAAGGTTCAGAATCTGAAATTCGTATGGTGCAAAGCTGAAATCCTGCGGAAATTCGTCAAAAACTTTCAGATCTTGGTTCGCAATATTTGTGGATATATGATCTGTGGAAGGTAGTGCTTTTTCAGGCTCCTGAATTTCATCTCAAAGAGGTGATCATGGGAAAAGTTCAATAACTCTCTCTCTAGAGATTGGATTGGAGTACCGTCAAAAGTTGTCGCAAGTAGACGGCCTGTAGTTTCTTGGATATCAATTTCAGAGACAAAGAACAAAACAGTGACACGTGGCAAGTCGTACAAGTTCGCTCTACTGAACCAGTCCAAAATTAGGTCATTGTGGGAGATTGGACACAACTTTGTCTTGGAGAATCCAAATCAGGTCATACCTGTGGCATTCAAAAGAGAATTCAGAGGGCTACTTCAGTGCTGAATTTTAGATACTGAAGTTCCGAAATAACAGAGATAATACAATTTCAATATCGAGCTCCTCAAAGCAAGTAAAAGGTGTGTATTTTTTTTTTCCGAATTGCATAAGTCTTGTTTGAAGAATCAATTTGAATTAATTGAAAGGGCCTATTGTAGAATAGATATCAATATTGAAGTATAAAATGGCCCCTAAAAAGAATTCAACACCAATTAAGCCTTTGGAAAGCTCTACTATGACTCATGAAGACGAAGAATGGCAACATGACATATCAAAATTACAAGAGCAAGTGCAACAAATTTCGCTCTCGCAAAGAGAAACAAAAAATGACATGGAAGTTTTGAAGAAAGGCGTGGAAACCAAGATAGATGGCATGGAAGCTGGCATGGAAGCTAAGATGGATGACATGAAAGACCACATGGAAAACAACATGAAAAACATGAAGAATGATCTAAAAGCAGACATCAAAGATTTGACCAAGATGATACAAGAAATGTTTCCTAATGGTGAAAAGATAGTAGAAGAACCTCATGATGAGAACAAAATAAATGTTAATCGTGATTTCATAAACTCTAATGTTGGCGGGAAGAACCACCATATTCCAAAAATGGATATGAGGAAGTTTGATGGAAATGATCCTGTAACATGGATACTACGGATGGAGCAATATTTTGATCTCCATAATGTGAAAAACACACAAAAGGTACGCATTGCAACTTTACATTTAGAACAAAATACATTTGTATGGTATAGATGGCTTTGCTCCCGTAAAAAAATTGTCACTTGGTCAATTTTTACGGAGGAAATGATAGCACATTATGAGGATACAAAGAGCAACACCTTCTTTAGCCAATTGATAAATCTCAAACAAAAGGGTTTAGTGGGGCGGCACATTGAGGACTTCCAAAAATTGAGTATAAGGGTAACTGATATTTCAGAGGACCACAGGATTGATCTCTTCTTAGGCAGTTTAAAGGATAACATTCAACATGAAGTTCGTGTTATGGAACCTGATTCATTAGAGAAGGCATTCAGGTTGGCAAGAAAAGTTGAATGTAAAATTATGGCAACAAGGAAGTCTACTACTCAATTCTATAAAGAAGGAAGTGTGGCTACATCTAGATTTCCACAACCTACAAGGTTGACACCACAACAATTGGAAGAGAAAAGAGCAAAAGGGCTTTGCTACAGTTGTGATAGCAAATACACTAAAGGTCATAAGTGTGCTGAGAAGAAATTATTTTACATAGATTGTGAAGAGGAAGAAGAAAATGAACAAGAAGAGGATATACACCGGGAACCAGCCCCAGAAGAGGAAGAAATGAATCCGACCATATCGTGTAATGCACTGGCAGGAATTACCACTCCTCAAACTCTCAAGATAAAAGGACAAATCAAGAAGAAAAAGGTAATAGTGTTGATTGATTCGGGTAGCACCCATAATTTTATTCATTGTAAGGTAGCCAAGGAATTAAATTGTTTCTTATACCCAGCACCAGAATGTCAAGTGATGGTTGCAAATGGAGGAACTATAAATTGCTCTGGAAAATGCCATAATATCAAGCTAACCATGGGGGAATATGTGTTGACTAGTCCAATGCTTTCCATTCCTATGGGAGGTGCTGATGTTGTACTAGGAGTACAATGGTTACAATCCTTAGGGACGGTAGCTTTTAATTTTCAAGAACTTTTCTTGAAATTTTTTTCAGAAGGAAAGGAAGTCGAATTACGGGGTATTGAAGGGAAGCCAGGAATGATAATAAGCTCTAATGTCATGACAAAGCTTCTAAAGAAAGAACAACGAGGCGTAATTGCACAATTATGCTCTCTAGAAGTTCCGACATCAAAATCATCTATTTCTGCAGATCTCCAACAAGTCTTGGACAATCATTCCAATGTGTTTGAAACTCCCAAAGGACTCCCACCTATTCGTGATCATGATCATGCTATTCATTTGATTCCAGGAAGTGTTCCTCCAAACATCGGGCCTTATAGATATCCTTACGTCCAAAAGAGTGAAATTGAACGTATGATTGCAGAAATGTTAGAGGCAGGTATAATTCAACCTAGTCAAAGTTCTTTCTCTGCTCCTGTAGTATTGGTACACAAGAAGGATGGATCATGGCGAATGTGTCGGGATTATAGGGAGCTCAATAAGCTCACCATTAAAGATAAATTTCCCATTCCTGTGATTGATGAATTATTGGATGAATTACATGGAGCAATTTATTTTACCAAGTTGGATCTTCGTTCGGGATATCATCAAATTAGAATGAAGACTGAAGATATTCCAAAAACAGCATTTCGAACTCATGAGGGTCATTATGAATTTTTGGTCATGCCTTTTGGCCTTACCAATGCACCTTCTACATTTCAAGGGTTGATGAATTCCATTTCCAAACCCTTCCTTAGAAAATTTGTGCTAGTATTTTTTGATGATATACTAATCTACAACAGGTCTTGGAAGGATCATGTTGAACATGTTGACGGGGTGCTCAAACTATTGCAGGAGAAACAATTATATGCAAAAAAATCCAAATGTTTCTTTGGAGTACAAGAGGTGGAATATCTGGGTCATATTGTATCTCACGAGGGTGTTAAAGTAGACCTTAACAAAATTAAAGCCATTAAGGAATGGAAAGTTCCCACAACCATAAAGCAGTTGCGAGGATTTCTCGGGTTAACAGGGTATTATCGCGAGTTTGTTAAGAATTATGGGAGAATAGCAGCACCTCTAACAACATTATTGAAGAAAGATGCATTTTCATGGACTCCTGAAGCAACTAAGGCCTTTGAACATCTTAAAGAGGCAATGTGCCTAGCACCGGTCTTAGCTACAACAGACTTCACAAAAACCTTTATTGTGGAATGTGATGCCTCAGGAAATGGAATTGGTGCAGTTTTAATGCAGGAAGGAAGACCCATTGCTTTTGAAAGTCGTCCGATCAAAGGAAAGTATTTACAGAAACCTATTTATGAGAAGGAAATGTTAGCAATACTGCATGCACTAAAGAAATGGAGAACTTACCTAATGGGAAGACACTTCAAGGTAAAAGCTGATCATGATAGTCTTAAACACTTTTTGGAACAAAGACTATCTTCAGAAGAGCAGCAAAAATGGGTCACAAAGATGTTGGGTTATGACTTTGAAATAATCTACAAAAAAGGAAATCTTAATGTTGTTGCAGATGCACTCTCAAGAAATAATGAAGAGGTGGAAGCATTGCTTTGTGCCATTTCTATTATCCAACCAGATTGGATAACTGAAGCAAAAGATGAATGGAAGAAGGACAAAGATGTATGGACACTCATTCAAAAGTTGCAGCAAGATCCTAGTACATCTGATACATTTAGTTGGAAAAATGATTCCTTATGGTACAAAGATCGCTTATATCTTTGTAAGGATTCCCAACTAAAACAAAAGATTCTTCTAGAATTGAACACTTCTCCTTTAGGAGGACACTCAGGATTTTTAAAAACTTACCACAGGGTGAAGAAAGAATTTTTTTGGGATGGCCTTAAATCTGATATTCAAAAGTTTGTGGCGGAATGTTTGGTTTGCCAGCAGAATAAAGTGGAAACAATTAAGACACCGGGACTTCTACAACCTTTATCCATTCCAAGTCAACGTTGGGAGGAGATTTCAATGGATTTTATCACAGGTTTACCTAAGTCCGAAGGAAAGAGTGTCATCATGGTGGTAGTTGATAGACTTACCAAGTATGCACACTTTTGTGCTTTATCTCATCCATTTAAAGCAAGTGCAGTTGCTACTACATTTATGGACAGAATTCAAAAGCTACATGGAAGCCCAAGGGTTATTGTGAGCGACAGAGATCCCATTTTTACTGGAAATTTTTGGACGGAGTTATTTTCTTGTTTGGGTACTCAATTACCTCATAGCTCATCTTATCATCCTCAATCTGATGGTCAAACTGAGATAGTAAATAAATATTTGGAAGGATATCTTCGTTGTTTTGTATCCGATAAACAAACACAATGGGTCAAGTGGTTACCTCTTGCTGAATGGTGGTATAACACTTCCTTCCATACTGCAGCAAAAATGACCCCATTTATGGCACTTTATGGATATCATCCACCATCCATCACATCATATTTAAGAGAAAATTCGAAGGTTCAAGCAGTGGAAGATCACATCGAGCATCGGCAAGAAGTTCTCCAACTCTTAAAGGATAACCTGAATTTGGCACAAAATCGAATGAAACAACAGGCAGATCAACATCGCAGCGAGAGAAGTTTTGATGTGGGAGATTGGGTATTTTTACGGCTACAACCATATAAACAAATGTCCCTCAAGCAAGCTAAGAAGGATAATAAATTATCGCCAAAATACTATGGTCCTTACAAGGTGTTGCAAAATATTGGCACTATGGCATACAAATTGGAGCTTCCTGCTTCTTTGCGAGTACATCCAGTTTTCCATGTTTCATGCTTAAAGAAGGTTATAGGTGAAAATCTTCCAGTTCAAACAATATTTCCAGAACTTGATGAGGAAGGAAAAATGATATTGGAACTTGAAGCAGTCACGGAAACAAGAACTCGAAAATTA
>JAXQQM020064085.1:0-60197 GCA_034641835.2 Pinus albicaulis
ATTTTAAATATGCTCATTTGTCATAGGTAGAGCCACTGCTGCCAGCAAGCATCTATAGCCTCGATAGGGTTACCTGTTACCCAGCAATGATCCTGTGTCCTACTTAGAGAAATATACAATTTTCAAAGAGAAATCCATATTCACAATTATTGCTTTTATTTTCTTTTTTATACTTAAAGAAAAATGTCTTGGTTTGATAGCCAATTTATGACAGTGTCATTTACTTGATTTATAACTTTTCTGAACAATCTGGCTCATGATGAGACCCCTTTCCTTTTGATTGCAATAATCTTAAGTCATTGCCCTGTTGTGGTATGCAGTATTGGCAAAGTCAGCTAGCTATAATATCTATGATCATGATAAGTCAGCTCGTGATGAGACCTCTTACTCTTTAAATTAAAAGTGTATCATTGGATTATTCCCTGAACTTTGTAATTTTCTAGGTGGGGAGGAAGTCATTGTTTCCTTAATATAGCTCTGGATGATAATAATAGACTTTTTTGGAAAAAAAAATTCTACAGAGAACTTTTCGTTTTGTTATTCATACCTTTCATTAGACTGATATAAAACAATATTTCACCAAAAGTTGTTTTTCATCAAAATTTTCAAAGTTGAAACTAATATCATTTCTAGATTTAAAACTTTTAACTGTATCTTTGAATAATAATGATCAATATTCTAAAAAGAATTCTATTTATATAAGTGAAGAAATAAAATCTGAAAAGAGAACTTGTGTCTTTTTCATGAATTCCAAATGTAACTATTAACAACTAGTTTTATTATGACAAATAAAGAAAACTAATCTACAAAATAGAAGAATGATCTCCTATGGAAAATATTTTTTAAGGATCTGTCCATTAACAGGTAAAGACTCTCTTTTCCCTGTTAAATCCTGTAACATGAAAGTAGATGGACCTATGATCTCTGCAATTTGAAAAGGACCAAGCCACATTCATTGAAATTTCGTATGTTTTCCTTTTTCCTCATGAGCCTTGTCCCATTTTAGAACTAAATCTCCTATCTGAAAATCCTTTCTGGTTATCATGTTTGAATCAAAAGAAGCTTTAACTAATGCTTGATGATGAGCATGAGTTACTTTAGCCTTTTCTCATTGTTCTTCTAACTTAATTATTTCCATCTGCCTTAATTGTAAAGAAGAAGTTGGTTCTTCATCAATATATTGGACTAAGGCTAAAGAAGGGATTGTTAGATGAGTTGGAAGAACCACTTCTCTCCCATAAACTAAATTAGAGGGAGAAGTGCCAATAGAAGCCTTCTGCGTTATTCGATCTGCCCATAAATCATATATTAAATATTTATGCCAATTTTTATGATTTTGATCAATGGTTCGCTTAATGATTCTGATTAAGTTTTTATTTGTGGATTCAGCTAACCCATTTCCCTGTGGATAATAATTGGCAGAGTATTTAAGTTTGAAACCTCTCTTGAGTGAAAATTCAGTCATAGCATTACCAGAAAAATACGATGCATTATCAAACATTAAAGCAGAAGGTAAACCAAACCTGGTGATTATGAACTGATCTATGAACTCGATGATGTGTTCGGCATTAGCAGTCTTGAGAGGGACTGCTTCTACCCATTTCGTAAAATAATCAGTTGCTGTAATGATATACCTATGTTGTTTAGAAGAGTGAGGAACGATCTCACCTATTATGTCCAATCCCCATTGATCAAAAGGCTGCTCAATGTTGACTGGTTGTAATGGTAATGATGGTTTCTTTTGTCTTCCAGCTGCAGTTTGACAAATTTGGCATTTCCTTGCATAGTTATGTGAATCTTTGAATAATGTGGGCCAGTAATAGCCTGCACGGAGGATCTTATGTGCAGTAGCATCTCCAGCATAATGTCCACCTGCTGGCCCATCATGAAGTTCCTGCAAGACTTTTTCAGCTTCAGATTTCTCCAGACATCTTAGAAGAACAGAATCATAATTCATCTTAAAAAGAACATCATTCACAAGCTGATATTGTTTAGCCTTCAATCTTAAAGCTCTTTTCTTGGTGTGATCGAGATTTGGAGGAACATATCCATTCTTCAGATAAAATATGATATCATCATATAATGATTCAACATCGTTTAGGCTTACCTCATATGTTTGTATCTCTTGAGATGGTTTTTCAGAAATAAGCGATGCTCCAGCTAGTATTTTGCAAAAACCTTGACCTCTTACAATATTTGCTGGTTTGATTTCAACATCATATTCTTGTAAAGCAGTAACCCAATTGGCTCTTTTCTCACCCACATCTTTTTGAACTAAAATATTTCTTACCGCTGGAAACGGTACTATGATTTTTGTATGGGTTTTGAGTAGAAAGGGTCTGAAATATTTAATTGCTTTGAAAACAGCATAAGCTTGTTTCTCCACATTTGAATAATTCAATTCAGCTCCCTGTAAATTTGAACTGAAAAAGGCAATTGGAGCTTCTGCTTTGTCTTGATTTGCTTGAGTGAGTATTGCAGCATAAGATTTATCAGAGGCAAATGTGTACAAAATAAAAGGATCGGAAAAATTTGGAGTTGCTAAAGATGGAGCATTAATAATTGCTTGTTTGATCAGATTGAATGCCTCATATTCATCTTTGCCCCATTTGAAGTTTGAATTCTTTTTAATCATTGCTTGCAAGGTGATACAATTCTTGAAAAATCTGGCACAAATCTTTTTACAAAATTAATCTGACCAAGAAAAGATTGCATAGCTTTCTTGTTGTGAGGTAATGGTATTTCAGAAATTTCTTTGATTCTATCAGGATCAATATGAATTCTAGATTTTGATACTATGAATCCAAGAAGTTTTCCTTCACTTAAAGCAAAAAAATATTTTTTCGGATTAAGTGAAATTCCATACCTTTGACAACGTTGGAAGATCTGCTTCAAATCTCTAAGATGATTGCTTCATTTTTTGGAATATACAGTTATATCATCCAAGTAAATTACCACTGATTTGTTAACTAATCCCTTGAAAGCAATGTCCATGGCTCTCTTAAATGTGGCACCAGCATTAATCAGACCAAAAGGCATCTTTTGATATGCATAAGTGCCCCATTTGGTTCTGAATGTAGTTTTCAATTGATCATCAGGATGGACTAACACTTGATTGTATCCAGAGAAACCATCTAAGAAAGACATTAATTCTGATCCTGCAACTGCCTGTAATATTTTCTCCATAGGAGGCAAAGGAAAATTATCTTTTTGGTAGGCTTTATTAAGATTTCGAAAGTCAATGCAAATTCTAATGTCTCCGTTCTTCTTTCTAACAGGAACCATATTGGAAACCCATTTAGAATGTCGAACGAGAAAAATAATCTTGGCTTTCAATAACTTATTGAGTTCAGATTTGATTTGGTTTTCTAGATTGGGGTGGATCTTTCTCAACTTCTGTTGGACAATTTTTTCATCATTGATCATTGGGATAGTATGTTGGATGATAGAAGTGTCATAAGTTTTGAGTTCATCGTAGTTCCAAGCAAAGACACTTTTATATTGTTTCAAAAGATGAACATACGCTAATTTTTCTTCAGGAGCTAGGCCAACGCCTAGGTTGATATTTTGTGGTTTGGCATCAGTTCCTAGATTTACTAATTCATAATTCAAAGTTGAACTTTGCAATTTTGAATTGGTAGATCTTTTAAATCGATCTTTCAAATCATAAAGGTCTTCTAACTTGACTACTGATTTCGGCATAGCATTATTGGTGCTATCTTGGAGCAATTGTTTGTCATGTTGGTCTTCATCAATTATCTGATTGGTGTAAGATCCTTTAGATGTGAGAAAATTTACAATATCAGGATCATCATTGAAAATCCTCCAATTGGTAACGTTATCAGGAATCGAGGGTCTAAAGATTAATTCGATTGAAAATTGATCAGGACTAAAGTCTTGTGTAGGAATGAGCTTGGAAGCTACATTAGCTAGGAGGTCTGAACTAGCATTCTGAATTGTGGGAATTGATGAAATATTAAACGCTATAAAGTGTTCAGTCAGATCTTGGACTAAAGATTGATAATGCTTTAAATGACCTGATAAACAATGTATAGTATTGCGTACCTGTTTAATTACAATTTTCGAATCTCTGAAAACTTGTAGATATTTGATGTCTAATCCGATTGCTTTATATAATCCTTAGACTAAAGCCTTGTATTCTGCAGTCTTATTAGTGCAATCAAACTCAAGTCTACAAGTTAGCATAATTTTGTTTCCCTCTAAACTAACCAAAACGCATCCTGCTCCTGCTCCTTCATTAGACTTAGAACCATCAAAAAATAATTTCAAAAATAAATATTTATTTACAGGAGTATCTACAAAATTAATACATTTAGAACTATCTGTTTTGGAAAAAATTTCTATTTGAGATAAAACAGAATGTTCTAAATAAGGTGAAGTATGAGCATTGAAATTTCCTAAGAAAGAATCAATAGAATAATTGCCAATGATATTACTGCTGTATGCAACTGGTTCATTCTCTCCTTCAAGCTATGTTACTATGTATTTCTGATGTTTTTCTCGTTCAAACTTTATCTGATTTGGTTTACCATTGTAAGGAAGCCACATATGCGACCAATCAGTTGCAAAATATCCATGAAGTTTTTCTGACCAATCTCTGCTAAGAATTAAGCCATAAAATTCTGGAATATCTGCAACTAAAATATCAATGACTTTACATACCTTTGGATTTGATGACAATCTTATCGTAACCTGATTTAATTCGCCAATTACTTCAACTTGTGATCGATCTAACTGAACTATGTGCACAACAGATTTTTGTGGTTGAATGTTCAGCTTTGCACATATTGATTTTGGTAGAATATTAGATGAAGCTCCAAAATCCACTAAACAATTATGCAAATTTTTATTGAAAACTTCATAATTAAGAAGAAATGGAGGAGTATGAGATCTCGACCTTCCTCCAATTAAAGCAATATTTTCTAGATCAAATTTACTAATCGCATTAGCTGGAGGTCTTCCCATTTCGTTTAAAGCTTGAGAAATCACAGGATCAGGCAAAGGTTTTTCTGGTACAGCATGTAATTCTTTCAAAAGTACCTTTTGTTGGTGTTTTAACTTGCTCAATTCATAAAAAGTGATGTTAGCCCTAGTCTTCTTCATGTCTTCTATGATATTATACTCCATTTCATCTAGAACAATCAGTGTTCTTGATGGAGTTGATGAATCTGTCTGGATTGGGCTGGTTTGAATTGCTTTAGATGTCGTTTTCTTGGGTGCAACTTTATCCTTAGTCAATGAGCTTGCGCTCTTTGACTTAGGAGTAGGTTGAGGAGGATCAAGTTGATTTCTACTTCGAGTGCTAACTAGGGATTCTCCTTGATATTCCTCATCTGGAAGGATGAAATCCCACATACCTTGTACTTCTACGACTTCTTCTTCATCAGTAGTTTCTTCAGTAGCAGTTTCTTCTTCTTCTTCTTCTGATTCAGCATTAGTTATAGCATTTGGTGGCTTTGGATCAGTTGAAGGATTTCTTCTAAAAGGCTTGAAAGACTTTTTAGAAGATGTTTCTGCCACTTGTTTCTTAATGTCAACCATTTCGTTAGACATGGTTTTCAAAACTTTCTGCAATCCTTCTAAATCAAATGGATCTTTTGATTGTTTTTTCTTGGGGTCTTCCTTAAAAGTAACCTTCTTGGATTTTCGTTCTTCTATTGCATTTTTCTTATCTAGAGCAATGATACGTTTCTCTACCGCTATTGCCTCCTTCATGTTTTCTGCTAAAGTTGTTTTGTTAGCTCTATCAACAAAGATTGCTATGTTTGATGGTAAAGCAGAAATGTACCATTCACTTCGCACTTCTTCGCTAGGCTTGGAAGAAGTAGGAATTTTATTTAACAATTTATTGAAACGTGAATTAAAATCCTTGACAAGTTATTTTGAATCAGCTCTAAGATTAGACAGATCATTGATTAATGTCGCTGTAGACCTGTCATCACCAAATTTAGTCAAAAATTGATCTTGAAAGATATCCCAACTAGTGATGGATCCAGATGGTAATAAGAAATACCATGATCCAGCCACTCCTTGTAGAGTATAAGGGAAAAGTCGAACAACAACATCTTCATTAATAACTAAATTGAGATTTATGGTCAGCATAAAATTGTTTATATGTTCTTCTGCTAGCATGCCTGCTTCAGGGTTAAACTTAGGCAGCCATTTTTCAGAATGGGCTAGTAATTGACTCAAGGGTGCAGGCATTAAGACTGCCCCTGGATTAGTCCATGGAATTTGAGCCATCGTTGTACTACTAACAGAGGAAAGTGTAGAATATGATGTTTGTGATTGGGAAGATGAAGATATTATAATTATAGATGATTGAGAAGGTGATGTGGAAGTTCTAGTGGAGTGAGAGACAATGGTCTGAAGTGGAGGGGTGGATGGCTGACTTCGCAGTGAAGAGGTCAAGATGGATGATGATGATGAAAGAGTTTCGCTATCAGACCCTTTAGGTGATTTCCTTGCTCTTTTCCTTGTAGGTAAAGGTAATTCAGTTGGCTGAATGCCAAGCTTCTCACTCTGTAATCTAGTAAGAGGATGAGCAGGGTTATCTTGCGAAGTCACACTGCCTTCTACTCTTGAGCTAGAAGTAATAATGACTTATATCTTCCTAATCCAACATCTACGAAGAGTACAGAATTGCAACATCAGTAGCAGATATTAGACACAGATATCAATAAATCTCGTTCCATTCATTCATCAAAACCTCCTCCGAGGGTGCAGAAGTGCATGTTCTGAGGATAAGTTTTTGACAAATTTCTGGACCCTTCTCTAAATGCATGAGAAGGGTTTAAATACTACTAACTAAATTTAATTATAGTTTATTACAAAAATTTAGGATTCGGTTTAAATGACCGTCCTTTTTCTAGGCAAAAATAAAGTAAAACTAACACTAAATCTAAAACTAAAATTAACAACTAACTACTTATGAATTTGATCTTGGAATTTGCAAGCATCCAGCATTGATTTGAGAAGAGGGGGCTGGACGACTTCAGATTTCAATTGTCCCGAAAAGATGGAATCAGAAAGTGTTGGCGCGATCTTCTCAGCAGAATTAATGATGTAATTAAGAGTACTGCATTGACTTTGTGGTTTTACTAGACACGTCCAGTAAGAATCCCAGATTAACTTTGTCAATCCTTGAATTGATTTTTCCTTCTCTTCAGCTTTCTGTTTCCACTATGTTTGAAATTGCTGTGCTTGTGGTAGGTATCCCGGAATGGTTTCTGAAATTAAATTAACCTTGTGCAAATTATCATTTACACAATCAGTAATGTTTATCGTCGTTGTAGCTGCTTCCTCTGCTACTTTTTCTGCCTCTTTGATCTGTGTATCCCATGTATTGAGGAGCATTTCTTTATGGTTGTCATTGATAATTGGTGCTCCTACTCTTTTTCCTTCATATTTCTTTTGCCATGTCAAATAATTAGTAACTCTTTCATTAGTTAAATCATAATCATGTCGTAATTCTACGTCATGATTAGTGATTTTATTACTTTCTTGACAAAAAGAGTTCCACTGTGAAATCTTTTGGCATAATATATCTTGTTGTTGCAGCAGTTGATTATTCAAAGAAATAGACTCTGAGATAAACTCTATAAGCTTAGGGTCGTCTTTATGCATTTCTTTCATAATCTGTATTTGTTTCTCTTTTTCGGCCAAGCTTTTCTGATACCCGATCTGCATTTTCTGAAACTCTTGTTGTAACTTTTCAAATTTTACCTTTGCTTCACTATTGGTATGTGCTTGTTGCAATTGTTGTTGCAGAGCTTGTATTTGACCCTCTTTTTCATTTAATAACAGTCGTACCTCAGATGCTTTGTCAATAGTTTCGGAGGAATAAGCTCCTGTTATCTGAGATAATTTAGTAAGATTTTCAGTGGGATCCGTAGTAGGATCTTTCCATAAAACATCCAATTGTTCTGCATCAGTAGAGAGTGCACTTTCTAATTTTTTCTTCTTTCTTTGCTTCCTTACTACTGCTTTATGTTGCGGGCTATAAAATATATCCAGAGGAGGAATTTCCTCTATTTTAAGTACAAGCTTGGAAGAGGGAGTAATGGGTATATGTTCTTTTTCTGTGACATTGCCACTTATTTTTGTAATCAAACCTTTTGCTGTCTGTACAGGAGTTTGTATGTTTTTTCCTTCAACATTAATCAAATCATTAAATGATTCCCATTCGTTATCTAACTGAGTGCTGATGGATGGTTGTTGTTCATTAAGAGGTGGAAGATTCAATTGTGGAGTAGTTTAATTCTGTTGTTGTGAGAGCTCTTTTGATTGAGTTGTATCCTTCACTGAGCCTTCACTTTTATCTTGATCAGATTTTTTAGAATGTTCAGAAATTTCTTTGTCAGACTTTGACTTAGACCTTTCTGAATCTGCGCTGCCACTGAGACTGACACTAGGAGTTGGTTCCCTTGCGGGTTCCAAACGCAAATTATCCAAAGGAATAGTGGTCAATCTTCTTTCTTTGTATACTTTAAGCTCTTGAAATTCTTCTGGGGAGAACCGTGTTTGAGCTAAATGCAAAATTTCTTTAAATGAACATTTTTCTTGAAACATATCATCAAAAAGATCTTCTTCTCCAGAAAATACTCTTACTTTGACTGCAGTGGTGAAATCCTTGACAACATCATAGGGGTCGAATAACCTTTTCTAAAACTTAAACAATTGTAAACATGTAATATTGTTTACTTCCTTAAACGCATGACCAACATCAAATAATGAAAATGCTTCGCAGGAAACAGGAAATTGTGGCCAGATGGCCTTCTTTTTATCCTTTAATTCTTTTGTCAAACCTCCCTCTCCATAGGTTTGGTATGCAATTTCCCGAGCTATAAGTTTATCCGGAACATACAAGGGTAGAACATCAGGAGAAGCAAAGCTTCCAAAAACCCTCACATAAGTAAACAATTATTCTCCAAACCATCTTGCGACAGGGAGAATGTCTACTTCTGCTTCTGGGAAGAACCTCGGAGCATCCTTATTATACAACACTCTGTACAGAGGCAACATTATGCCATGGAAAATTTTATAAAAATGAGGAATAAATTTTGATTCCCACAACTCTTTGTGATAGACATGAATGGGAAAGGGATCATGAATTATCCGTTGCCAACCCATTAAAGGGAACTTAGAAACAAAGCAGATTGAATCCATAACATAGGCAAATAAATAAAAAGGAGGATAAATCCTCTGAGAGACAGTTCGTTTAGACCGGTAGTTGAAAATAGTCGTGGCTAAATTATCAAACAATATTTTAGCCCAGTCCACAATGGTAGCATTAATAGTAGCATTCAATAGGGGAAGTCATTCAGGCAAAAACTTATTGATGTCAAGCTTTCCAAAAAGCCTACATAACATAGCAGCAGCAAAACAATATGGAGAAGTGAGTGAACCAGTACCGTACATACCATGTTTATCTTTCTTCAGTGGTTCATCTCTTCTAGACCATTCTTTTGTGCATTCCGTTAAGTTTTCATTTTCCTTGACAGATTTCTCCATAAATTGTTTGTTGTAAGTTGCCTGAGGCTCCTGCAAATGATACATAAGCCTCAAATCTTATGGAGTGAATGACCCAATGAGCTCTTGAACTTGGGTTTTGAACTGTCTGTCTGTAATATCAATGCTATCCAACACCCATTTTACCATGTCTGTATATGGAAGAATTCTTGGTCTTGCTGCTACCCGATGTAAAAATGAACAAGCCAGCTCTGTAAGAGATGCTTCAGAAGAATTACTTGAGCCTGCGGTAGCCGCAACATCCATTACCCTTGGGTTTTCTTCTTCAAGTAAACTAAACATACCCTCCCAAGTGGTGATGCCAGTGTCTTTGTTGCAAGCAGTGCCTGCGTACAAGGATGCCATCTCTTTATTTTCAGAACTTGGAGCTTTCTATTTCTTTCCAGAACTCAGAGCTTTCTCTTTCTTTCCCATAATTCTTTGAATATTTCTTTGTATAGTCTCATGTTCTTCGCGCCTGCATTTTTACGAATTAAGTGAGAATAATGATATGAGAAAGGTGACGGATAGTTTTAAATGTTGAAGGCGTATGAAATATATTATTTAATCGTGAAATAACCTTTCGATAAAAAAAAAATCATTTTTCATTAATAATTGAAAATCCATTCATTAACTTGACATTAAGGCGCATAACGGATATCGATTTATGGAAAGATTTTCTTCGTACAACGAGCTTTACGAATGTGTGATACTACGATCTGTGATTTGCTTTGCAATATCGCAAAATCGCAATATCGCAAAATCGCAATATCGCAAATCGCATCTTTCACAAATCGCAATCTTTGCATCATCGTCTTATCACAAATCACATCATGTAACATTGCGATCGCAATATCGCAAAATATGTCATATGAAAAATATCTATTAATATATTTTCTGCGATATGCGATTTGCGATAAATATTTTAATGCATAGTTTTTGGATCGCGCTATCGAAATTTTAGAAGATTCTACCTTGCAAAGGATATCTTGTACTTTTTTGTTGCGATGGATGCAATATTTTCTTCAAAGAAAGGTTTTATTCTAATCTATCATAAACTTAAGTTTATCTAAAGATTTTCTAAGGAATTTTCTTAAGTTAATGATAGCAAGTTTTATTTGAAAAAATAAAACAAGCACTAATTTAATTTTTTGGATTTTTTAAACTAAGGGTCCCCGCTTATTTAGTATTATTACTAATACCAAATAAGAAGGGGGATTGTTGCTGGCCACAACAATTGGCGATTCACTTGGAAGAACCAGTTATCTCTATTTTTTTTTTTTTTGAATTTTCTAAACTTTTCAAAACAGAAAATTTCTTAGAAAATCAAACTTTATTATGAAAAGACAAAGTACATTATGCTTTAATCTATGAATGATATTTTATTTCTTCTATGATCAACTTTGACTATTCCCTTCCTCAAGCTAGTCCTTGTATCTACATCATTCATTTCTTGGTTTTAAAAAAATAAAAAAACAAAAGACTTCTCTGTAAATCAGTTTTAAATATGCTCATTTGTCGTAGGTAGAGCCACTGCTGCCAGCAAGCGTTTATAGCTTCGACAGGGTTACCTGTTACCCAGCAATGATCCTGTGTCCTACTTAGAGAAATATACAATTTTCAAAGAGAAATCCATATTCGCACTTATTGCTTTTTATTTTCTTTTTACCCTTAAAGAACAATGTCTTGGTTTGGTAGCCAATTTATGACAGTGCCATTCACTTGATTTATAACTTTGCTGAACAAGCTGGCTCATGATGAGACCCCTTTCCTTTCCATTGCAATAATCTTGAGTCATTGACCTGTTGTGGTATGTAGTATTGGCAAAGTCAGCAAGCTATAATATCTATGATCATGATAAGTCGGCTCGTGATGAGACCTCTTACTCTTTAAGTTAAAAGCGTATCATTGGATTATTCCCTAAAATTTGTAATTTTCTAGGTGGGGAGGAAATCATTGTTTCCTTAAGATAGCTCTGGACGACAATAATAGATTTTTTGGGAAAGAACTTTTCTACAGAGAACTTTCGTTTTGTTATTGATACCTTTCATTGGACTGATATAAAACAATCTTTCACCAAAAGTTGTTTTTCATCAAAATTTTCAAAGTTGAAACTAATATCATTTCTAGATTTAAAACTTTTAACTGTATCTTTAAATAATAATGATCAATATTCGAAAAATAATTCTATTTATATAAGTGAAGAAATAAAATCTAAAAAGAGAACTTGTATCTTTTTTATGAATTCCAAATGTAACCATTAACAACTGGTTTTATTATGACAAATAAAGAAAACTAATCTAGAAAATAGAAGAATGATCTCCTATGGAAAATATTTTTTAAGGATCTATCCATTAACAGGTAAAGATTCTCTTTTCCCTGTTAAATCCTGTAATATAAAAGTTGATGGACCTATGATCTCTGCAATTTGGAAAGGACCAAGCCACATTCGTTGAAATTTCGTATGTTTTCCTTTTTCCTCATGAGCCTTGTCCCATTTTAGAACTAAATCTCCTATCTGAAAATCCTTCCTCGTTATCATGTTTGAATCAAAAGAAGCTTTAACTAATGCTTGATGATGAGCATGAGTTACTTTGGCTTTTTCTCGTTGTTCTTCTAACTTAATTATTTCCATTTACCTTAATTGTAAAGAAGAAGTTGGTTCTTCATCAATATATTGGACTAAGGCTAGAGAAGGAATTGCTAGATGAGTTGGAAGAACCACTTCTCTCCCATAAACTAAATTAAAGGGAGAAGTGCCAATAGAAGCCTTCTGTGTTATTCGATCTGCCCATAAAGCATATATTAAAGATTTATGCCAATTTTTATGATTTTGATCAATGTTTCGCTTAATGATTCCGATTAAATTTTTATTTGTGGATTCAGCTAACCTATTTCCTTGTGGATAATAATTGGTAGAATATTTAAGTTTAAAACCTCTCTTGAGTGCAAATTCAGTCATAGCATTACCAGAAAAATATGATGCATTATCAAACATTAAAGCAGAAGGTAAACCAAACCTGGTGATTATGAACTGATCTATAAACTCGATGATATGCTCAACATTAGCAGTCTTGAGAGGGACTGCTTCTACCCATTTCGTAAAATAATTAGTTGTTGTAATGATATACCTATGTTGTTTAGAAGAGTGAGGAACGATCTCACCTATTATGTCCAATCCCCATTGATCAAAAGGCTGCTCAATGTTGACTGGTTGTAATGTTAATGATGGTTTCTTTTGTCTTCCAGCTGCAGTTTGACAAATTTGACATTTCCTTGCATAGTTATATGAATCTTTAAATAGTGTGGGCCAGTAATAGCCTGCACGGAGGATTTTATGTGCAGTAGAATCTCCAGCATAATGTCCACCTGCTGGCCCATCATGAAGTTCCTACAAGACTTTTTCAGCTTCAAATTTCTCCAGACATCTAAGAAGAACAGAATCATAATTCATTCTAAAAAGAACATCATTTAAAAGCTGATATTGTTTAGCCTTCAACCTTAGAGCTCTTTTCTTGGTGTGATCGAGATTTGGAGGAGCATATCCATTCTTCAGAAAAAATATGATATCATCACATAATGATTCAACATTTTTTAGGCTTACCTCATATGTTTGTATTTCCTCAGATGGTTTTTCTGAAATAAGCGATGCTCCAGCTAGTATTTTGCAAAAACCTTGACCTCTTACAATATTTTTTGGTTTGATTTCTACATCATATTCTTGTAAGGCAGTAACCCAATTGGATCTTTTCTCACCCACATCTTTTTGGACTAAAAGATTTCTTACTACTGGAAATGGTACTATGATTTTTGTATGGGTTTTGAGTAGAAAGGGTCTGAAATATTTAATTTCTTTGAAAACAGGATAAGCTTGTTTCTCCACATCTGAATAATTCAATTCAGCTCCCTGTAAATTTGAACTGAAAAAGGAAATTGGAGCTTCTGCTTTGTCTTGATTTGCTTGAGTGAGTATCGCAGCATAAGATTTATCAGAGGAAAATGTATACAAAATAAAAGGATCGGAAAAATTTGGAGTTTCTAAAGATGGAGCATTAATAATTTCTTGTTTGATCATATTGAATGCCTCATATTCGTCTTTGCCCAATTTGAAGTTTGAATTCTTTTTAATCATTTCTTGCAAGGGAGATACAATTCTTGAAAAATCCGGCACAAATCTCTTTACAAAATTAATCTGGCCAAGAAAAGATTGCATAGCTTTTTTGTTGTGAGGTAAAGATATTTCAGAAATTTCCTTGATTCTATCAGGATCAATATGAATTCTAGATTTTGATACTATGAATCCAAGAAGGTTTCCTTCATTCAATGCAAAAAAGGATTTTTTTGGATTAAGTGAAATTCCATACCTTTGACAGCATTGGAAGATCTGCTTTAAATCTCTAAGATGATTTCTTCGTTTTTTGGAATATACAGTTATATCATCCAAGTAAATTACCGCTGATTTGTTAACTAATCCTTTGAAAGCAATGTCCATGGCTCTCTGAAATGTGGCACCAAAATTAATCAGACCAAAAGGCATCTTTTGATATGCGTAAGTGCCCCATTTGGTTCTAAATGTAGTTTTCAATTGATCGTGAGGAAAGTGTCATAAGTTTTGAGTTCATCATAATTCCAAGCAAAGACACTTTTATATTGTTTCAAAAGACGAAGGTATGCTAACTTTTCTTCAGGAGCTAGGCCAAGGCCTAGGTTGATATTATGTGGTTTGGCATCAGTTCCTAGATTTACTAATTCATAATTCAAAGTTGAACTTTGTAGTTTTTAATTGGTAGATCTTTTAAATCGATCTTTCAAATCATAAAGGTCTTCTAACTTGACTACTGATTTTGGCATAGCATTATTGGTGCTATCTTGGAGCAATTGTCTGTCATGTTGATCTTCATCAATTATCTGATTAGTGTAAGATCTTTCAGATTTGAGAAAATTTACAATATCAGGATCATCATTGAAAATTCTCCAATTGGTAACGTTATCAGGAATCGAGGGTCTAAAGTGTTA
This sequence comes from Pinus albicaulis, assembly GCA_034641835.2. NCBI lineage: Eukaryota > Viridiplantae > Streptophyta > Pinopsida > Pinales > Pinaceae > Pinus > Pinus albicaulis. The sequence goes on from JAXQQM020064085.1 coordinate 14,548, forward strand.
AACACCATGTAAAACACACACATGGTGTATGATAAGAATAAACACACACACAAGAGACTTAACACACAATGAAGGATAAGCGTGAGGCTTTCTTATTTTTCCATTATACATGATGTACATTTATAATACAATGGTGTGACTCTTGGTTTCACATTCCAAGGTCACTTGGACTCCATTGTGACTTTTAAAAAATTCCGCACCTACATGTGGATTGGTGGTCAACATCCTTAATCAGGGGGCCTTCTTGTGATCAAAGGGATTGTAATGCAAATTTGCAAAGTATACATGCGACATTTTCATGGTATCAACTCTCTAAATGTTGGAAAAAGAAATTGGTTTAGGATACAGCCCACAAACAGCAGGCATATTACTTGTTGGGGTTTCAGGAACTCTTCAAAAGCGGCAAGGCAAGAGAGTGCTAGCTGAGAAACTGCAGCAGAGGAAGTGTTCCTCATATATGAAAGGGAGACCTTCGACCTAAAAGAAGGGAGGTCTACTACCTGTGGTGGTTTAAGGTGTTCCACCAACCAAAGATGATGGTTTAAGCGTGAGGCTTTCTTATTTTTCCATTATACATGATGTACATTTATAATACAATGGTGTGACTCTTGGTTTCACATTCCAAGGTCACTTGGACTCCATTGTGACTTTTCGCATTCCACACCTACCCATGTAGGATTAGGTGTTCCAACATCCCCCCTTAATCCGAAGGGGTATGTGTGAGTCCAAGAAGAGTTGTAATACAAATCTGCAAAGTATGCATGGCAGCACTTGGGCTGAATCAACTCTCTGAAATGTTGGAAAAAAGAGATGGTTTAAGGATGACCACATGGCTCTTGAACTGTAATACTTGAAGCATTCTGGAACTCAACCAAGAAAGCCCAGCAAAAAGCCCCAGAAGGCTACTAGAACAGAGGCTACGCTGAAGGAGGAGTATCAGTATTCATCTATATGAAAGGAGATTATGAAAGGAGACCTTCGACCTAAAGAAGGGAGTCTACTACATGACAGTGATTCAGGTCAAGTATGAAGATGATGGTTTAAGGTTGTCCACCAATTGAAGGCATGCTCATGGGCATTCATGTCTCTGGCTACATCTCTGACTCTGGAATGACGAATTGTGGCTCAGGCTCACTTGAACTGCTGGCTACAACTCTAAACATGGAATGAGAGGATTTGGCTCAGGCTCGCTTGATCTGACGTCGAAGCTTGTACATGACCACCATTTTCCCCCCTGTCAGGGACAAGGTGAGATGATGGCGAAAACTCAACTACAAGTTTGCTCAATATTCATGAACAAGTTCTAACATGTGTCGTAAACATCTTCTTGGTTGCTAATGCCCATTGCCAAGAAGCGATCCATCCAAGATGAATCTTGGTTCTTGCAGGAGGCTTGTTTCTGAAGCATCTGTCTAAAGAATGGGTGTGCCGACCACTGTGCTTGCATGGATGAAGATCAAAACAGTGATCTTTCATATGGTCAACTCGATCACAGTGTTGGCATTTCTCAATCTGTTGTGGAAGTGGAACAGGATCTGAAAATGCTGCAGGTGAACTGTCATACAAGAATCCGGCCCTATGAAATATGATGGGCTTAGTGTAGTCTGGAGTATGAAAGGACACATTCTTGTCATATCCAAGACCAGTTTGATGCTTGTTGTGGACAAGCTCTTCCCAAGGTCTGATGATGGGCTTGAGAAGTGCAGGTTGAGCTACTGCATCTGCATGTAAATCTGCTCTAGTGCAATGAACTGAATGGGAATCGACTTCAACTTTACTGACTTGCTGCTGATGGGAGTCTTTCTCAATCTTCTGAACAGAAACAAGTTCAAAATGGTGACTCTTTTGTTGAAGTTCATCTTGTTGAAGCTGAGTTTCCAACTGCAAAAACTCAATCTTCTCTTGTGCATCTAGCAAACAATTTTGAATGTTACAAAGAGCATCCTTGCTCATTTTTATCATGTCATCAACATTTGAATGAATGAGGTTATTCAACAACTCTAATGCCTCATTGATTTTGGCCATTTTCAACAACTTAAGCTCAAAAAATGAAAGGGTGTCGGCTTCAACCGAAAATGCACCCGTTTACAATGTGATGCAACAAAAAATACAAATGACTCCAAAGAATTTCCAACTATGGAAAGATCAAAGTACAAAATCTGCTCCTCAAATGATGGAGGACAATCGACAATTTTTTCAACAACTCAAATACTGATTGCAGCTATGAATGAGCAATATCCACTCACAATACAATGTCAATACAATACAATATCTCTGCAAAATATGTGCAGCGATTGTAGCTATGAATGAGCAATATCCGCTCACAATACAATGTCAATACAATACAATATCTCTGCAAAATATGTGCAGCTGAAAACACTTGTGCAAGAAGCCTTTAAGGCAGCTGAATTTGTTTTCAAAGAGTTGTTTTCAATGATGGCAAAATTGTCTTCAAATGTCAAATTCTTCAAAAAATCACCCTCTTATATATGCCACAAATCATTAAATGTCAAATCTTCAATCTTCTCTATGCGATTTCTCCAATTCTGTTGTTCATTTTCTCTCTTTCCTCTCTCTCTCTGCTGTTTTTTTTTTTTTTTTTTTTTTTTTTTTTTAATTAATTAAAAAAATAAATTAATGGGAATAATTAAAAATGAGAGGGAAATGAAAATTTTAAAAGGGGTGGGAGAGTGGGGAGTTTAAAACTAAGGGAAATGGATTATATAAAAATGGGATGGATTTTTTTTTAATGGGTGAGATGGGCTATTAAAAAAAATTTAAAAATATAATGAATGAATTTAAAATGGGAAAAAGAAATTTAATGGACGGAGTGTTTTATTAAAAAAATTTACAATTAAAGGGAAGAATTAAGAACTGGGTGGAGGGAGGGAGGCCGAAAGGTCGTGGGGAGAGCGGATAGCACGTAGGGAAAGCGCAAGCGATGATGGAGTGTGCAGAGTTTAATGGAGGGGGCGTATTGCAATTGATAGCTGACTTAAAAAAAAAATTAAAGTGCTGAAGCGGATTGGAGTAAGCGTATAGAGGGAAGGAGTGTGTGGAGAGTGTTGAAGCAGATAGGGAGTGCGTGAGGCCGTGAGAGATAAACGCAGGCGTAATGGGAATGTAGCTTAGGAGAGAGTGTGCGTTGAAATCCGTGGGGAGAGGGGATGTATTATATGGGATTAAAAAAAATGAATTTTAAATTATGGGGTGAGGAGCGTATGGGATGGGGAGTGGGTAGAGCGTAGTGAGGGGTTGTGGGGGGTAATGAGAGGTGTATTGTATACGCAGAGTTATGGAGTGATAAGGTATGGCCATAAGGCGGAGTGTGGGTGGATAGTTGGAGACTGTAGCCACGGGTATGAAGAATGGGGGATGTAGCTTAGGAGATAGCGTGATGCAGAGTTTTTAGTTGGATAGTGAGCGCAGGAAGTGTAGAGCGGTGGGTTGCAGAGGTAAAGGGGGGGGGGCCGAAAGGCCAAGATACAAAGAATTTTTTTATTTTATTCTTTTATTTTTATTTTTTTAATGTAAAAACAGGAAAGTAGCGAAAGAGAAGAGTATTTTTTTCTTCCAGCAGTAGATATTGGATAAATGCAGAAATTTCTAGAAATTTCAGCAGTAAAACCCAGAGATTTTAAAACAGCAGCAGATTTTTTTTTTTAAATATATAGCAATCTACTCCACTGCAGAATTTAACAGTATTTAGAAATATTTTTTGTTAAAAAACCCAGAAACTTGCAGAGATTTTTCAATGAAAAACTCAGAAATTTTACTTTCAGAATCCACTTTAAACAGTATTTTCCAGCAGCTTTTTAAAACACAGAAATTTAATAAGCTTAAATTGCAGGAAGCAATCAAAATGAAAACCTTCAGATGCGCAGTGCTGCTTTTTTTTTCAAAACCAATTCCGGAATGCTGCCAATTTCTGAATGCTACTTCTTCTCAATGCAAATTTCTGAATGCTGCAAAATCACTGCTGCAAAAACTTTGAGTGCTGCAAAAATGCCAAGAATTTTTGCAGATATGCACAGGCCATAAACACAAATGGCTCACTCAAATTGGAGCAGGCCCAGCAATCGCTTGCTCCAATACCATGTTAAACACCATGTTGAAGCACACACATGGTGTATGAGGAAGATGAACACACACACAAGAGACTCAACACACAATGAAAGATAAGCGTGAGGCTTTCTTATTTTCCATTATACAAAGATGTACATTTATAGTACAATGGTGTGACTCTTGGTTTCACATTCCAAGATCACTTGGACTCCATTGTGACTTTTCGCATTCCACACCTACCCATGTAGGATTAGGTGTTCCTTTATAGATTAATTCAATTGAAAATCGATCCAGGGACTAAAAGTCTTACGCAGGGAATGAGCTTAGAAGCTACATTAGCTAGGAGGTCTGAACTAGCATTCGAGATTAGGGAATTGATGAAATATTAAATGCTATAAAGTGTTCAGTCGGATCTTGGACTAAAGATTGATAATGCTTTAAATGACACGATAAACAATGTATAGTATTGCGTACTGTTTAATTACAATTTCCGAATCTCCCAGAAAACTTGTAGATATTTGATGTCTAATTCGATTGCTTTATATAATCCTTGGACTAAAGCCTCGTATACTGCGAGTGTTATTAGTGCAATCAAACTCAAGTCTCACAAGTTAGCATAATTTGTTTCCCTCCGGACTAACCAAACACATCTCTGCTCCTGTTCCTTCATTAGACTTAGAACCATCAAAAAATAATTTCCAAAATAAAGATTTATTTACGGAGTATCTACAAAATTAATACATTTAGAAATGTCTGTTGAGAAAAATTTTCTATTTGAGATAAAAGCAGAATGTTCTAAATAAGGTGAAGTATGAGCATTGAAATTTCCTAAGAAAGAATCAGAGAATAATTTCCAATGATATTCTTTGTTGTATGCTACGCAGTTCATTCTCTCCTTCAAGTTACGTCTTACTATGTATTTCGATGTTTTTCTTGTTCAACCTTTATCCGATTTGGTTTACCATTGTAAGGAAGCCACATATGCGACCAATCGGTTGCAAAATATCCATGAAGTTTTTCGGCCAATCTCATCGCTAAGAATTAAGCCATAAAATTCTAGAATATATGCAACTAAAATATCAATAACTTGACATACCTTTGGATTCGATGATAGCCTTATGGTAACCTGATTTAATTCGCCAATCACTTCCACTTGCGATCGATCTAACTGAACTATGCGCACATCAGATTTTTGTGGTTGAATGTTCAGCTTTGCACATATTGATTTTGGTAGAATATTAGATGAAGCTCCAGAATCCACTAAACAATTATGAAAATTTTTATTGAAAACTTCATAAGTAAGAAGAAATGGAGGAGTATGAGATATTGACCTTCCTCCAATTAAAGCGATATTTTCTAGATCAACTTTACTAATCGCATTAGCTGGAGGTCTTCCCATCTCGTTGGAAGCTTGATAAATGACAGGATCAGGCAAAGGTTTTTCAGGTACAGCATGTAATTCTTTCAAAAGTACCTTTTGTTGGTGTTTTAACTTGCTCAATTCATAAAAAGTGATGTTAGCCCTAGTCTTCTTCATGTCTTCTATGATATTATACTCCATTTCATCCCGGAACAATGAGTGTTCTTGCTTTGGAGTTGATGAATCTAATGCGGGACTGGTCTGGTTTGAGCTTGTTTTAGATGTCGTTTTCTTCGGTGCAACTTTATCCTTAGTCAATGAGCTTGTGCTCTTTGACTTAGGAGTATTTTGAGGAGGATCAAGTTGATTTATACTTGAGTGCTAGCTGGGGATGCTTCTTGATCTTCCTCATCCGGGAAGGATGAAATCCACATACCTTGTACTTCTACGACTTCATCTTCATCGGTAGTTTCTTCGATAGCGAGTTTCTTCTTCTTCTTCTGCGATTCAGCATTAGTTATAGCATTTGGTGGTTTTGGATCGGTTGAAGTATTTCTTCTAAAAGGCTTGAAAGTATTTTTTAGAAGATGCTTTACACCACTTGTTTCTTAATGTCAACCATTTCATTAGACATGGTTTTCAAAACTTTCTACAATCCTTCTAAATCAAATGGATCTTTTGATTGTTTTTTCTTGGGGTCTTCATAAAAGTAACCTTCTTGGATTTTCGTTCTTCTATTTCATTTTTTCTTATCTAGAGCAATGATACGTTTCTCTATCGCTATTTCCTCCTTCATGTTTTTACTGCTAAAGTTGTTTTGTTAGCCCTATCAACAAAGATTGCTATGTTTGATGGTAAAGCGAAAATGTACCATTCACTTCGCACTTCTTCGCTAGGCTTAGGCAGTGATAGGAATTTTTGTTAACAATTTATTGAAACGTGAATTAAAATCCTTGACAAGTTCTTTTGAATCATCTCTAAGATTAGACAGATCATTGATTAATGTCGCTGTAGACCTGTCATCACCAAATTTAGTCAAAAATTGATCTTGAAAGATATCCCAACTAGTGATGGATCCAGATGGTAATGAGAAATACCATGATCTATCCGCTCCTTGTAGAGTATAAGGGAAAAGTCAAACAACAGCATCTTCATTAATAACTCCATTGAGATTTATGGACAACATAAAATTGTTTATATGTTCTTCTGCTAGCATGCCCTGAGTCGTTAAACTTAGGCGACCATTTTTCAGGGATGGGCTGGTAATTGACTCAAGGGTGCGGTGCATTAAGGCGCCCCCTGGATTATTCCATGGCATTTGGGTCATCGCTGAACTACTAACAGAGGAAAGTGTAGAATATGATGTTTGTGATTGGGAAGATGAAGATATTATAATTATAGATGATTGAGAAGGTGATGTGGAAGTTCTAGTGGAGTGAGGGACAATGGTCTGAAGTGGAGGGGTGGATGGTTGACTTCGCGGTGAAGAGGTCGAGATGGATGATGATGATGAAAGAGTCTCGCTATCAGACCCTTTTAGGGTGATTTCCTTTCTCTTTTCTTGTAGGTAAAGGTAATTTAGTTGGCTGAATGCCAAGCTTCTCACTCTATAATCGGTAAGAGGATGAGCGAGGGTTATATTGCGAAGTCACACTGCCTTGAGATTTATCAGATCTTTGAGGTGATATTGAGAATCGCTGGAGTTTATGAATCAAAGATTAAACTTCAGGAGGTTCAATAGCAGATTCTTCTAAAAAGTCAGGGTTTGTAGCAGTGTCTATTCTTCTTTCGACTTCTGGCTCAAGATTTAAAATTTCTAAGTGCAATGGAGAAGTCGAGGGAGATAGTGAGGGTAATTTACTCTCAGAATGGTATTTAGATTTAGATTTACTTTCCATTCATAGTTCGTGGCCCTCCTTCTAGCACCAAATATGTTGAAAATCGGGTCTACAACAAGGGGGATACCCACCCGGTCTGGACCTTGGTTAGCAGCTCCTTTTCCATTTGGTGTAGTGGGTCCAACTGGGAATAATGTGACCAGTTTCCCAAAGTGTATGTGTGTGTTGAGAATAGATATTTCCTTTCTAAAAAGGCTCCTAAGTGGTATGCTTTTATTCTATTTCTAATCTAATCATATGCAAATTTTATTCTAATTTAAACAGAAATATCTAATTCTAAACTAAACCCGGGATAAAATCTTGTTTATGCGATCTAAAATGATTCCAAATAACAATCAATAATAAATATCATTCAACTGTTATAAGAAAGAATTCAATAAAAATAAACCACGTCATATAAAAAGTTAGATGAAACAGTTGTGAAAAACATATCGCATAATAAGCTATTCATACATTAAGCATAAATAAGTAGCTATCACCATACAGAAGTGCAAAATGATAACTTAAGCATTCCAGCATCAATATATAAACAACTGAATATAAATATTATTTTTAACACAGAAGTAGAATAGTTAAGAGATAAAAGTACCATTTATAACTGGTTATACTCTTGAGCTAGAAGTAATAATGACTTATATCCTCTTAATCCAACATCTACTAAGAGTACAGAAATGCAACATCAGTAGCAGATATTAAACATAGATATCAATAAATCTCGTTCCATTCATTCATCAAAACCTCCTCCGAGGCTGCAAAAGTGCATGTTCTGAGAATAAGTTTTTGACAAATTTCTGGACCTTTCTCTAAATGCATGAGAAGGGTTTAAATACTACTAACTAAATCTAATTATAGTTTATTACAAAAATTTAGGATTCGGTTTAAATGACCGTCCTTTTTCTAGGCAAAAATAAATTAAAACTAACACTAAATCTAAAATTAAAATTAACAACTAACTACTTATGACTTTGGTCTTTGAATTTGCAAGCATCCAGCGTTGATTTGAAAAGAGGGGGCCGGCCGACTTCAGGTTTCAATTGTCCTGAAAAGACGGAATCAGCAAGTGTGGGTGCGATCTTCTCAGCAGAATTAATGATGCAATTAAGAGTACTGCATTCACTGTGTGGTTTTACTAGACAGGTCCAGTAAGAATCCCAGTTTAATTTTGTCAATTCTTGAATAGATTTTTCCTTTTCTTTCGCTTTTTGTTTCCACTCTGTTTGCAATTGTTGTGCTTGTGGTAGATATCCTGGAATGGTTTCTGAAATTAAATTAACCTTGTGCAAATTTTCATTTACACAATCAGTGATGTTGCTTACCACTGTAGCTGCTTCCTCTGCTGCTTTTTCTGCCTCTCTTATCTGTGCATCCCAAATGCTAAAGAGCATTTCTTTATGACTATCTTTGATAATTGGTGTTGCTGCTCTTTTTCCTTCCTTGTATTTTTCCATGCCAAATAATTAGTAACTCTTTCATTTGTTAAATCATAATCATGTCGTATTTCTACGACATGATTAGTGATTTTATCACTTTCTTGACAAAAAGAGTTCCACTGTGAGATTTTCTGGCATAATATGTCTTGTTGTTGCAGCAATTGATTATTCAAAGAAATAGACTTTGAGATAAATTATGTAAGATTGGGGTCGTCTTTATGCGTTTCTTGCATAATCTGTATTTGTTTCTCTTTTTCAGCCAAGCTTTTCTGATACCCGATTTGCATTTGCTGAAACTCTTGCTGTAACTTTTCAAATTTCACCTGTGCTTAACTATTGGCATGTGCTTGTTGCAATTTTTTTTGCAGAACTTGTATCTGATCCTCTTTTTCATTTAATAACAGCCTTACCTTAGATGCTTTGTCAATAGTTGCGGAGGCATAAGCTCCTGTTATCTGAGATAATTTAGTAAGATTTTCAGTGGGATCTGTAGTAGGATCTTTCCATAAAACATCCAATTGTTCTGCATCAGTAGAGAGCGCACTTTCTAATTTTCTCTTCTTTCTTTGCTTCCTTACTACTGCTTTATGTTGAGGGCTATAAAATATATCCATAGGAGGAATTTCCTCTATTTTAAGTACAAGCTCGGAGGAAGGAGTAATGGGTATATGTTCCGTTTCTATGACATTGCCACTTATCTCTGTAATCAAACCTTTTGTTGTCTGTACAGGAGTTTGTTTGTTTTGTCCTTCAACATTAATCAAATCTTAATGATTCCCATTCTTTTATTTAAATTTTCAATGGATGGCTGTTGTTCATTAAGAGGTGGAGAGATTCATGCATGGAGTGGTTAACGTGTTGTTGTGAATGCGATTGAGTTGTATCCTTCTTGCCTTTGAGTCTTCACTTTGTTGGAAATATGATCGAGAGTGTTAGCCACATGACCTTGAATGAAGATGAAGACATGCGACTGTTGACATGTGTTGTCCTTGATGGCAATCCACCTGATGAAGTTATTCTTGACTTGATGGACTTGGTAAATGATGTAAATCTGATATGATATGATGCTTGTTGATATTATAATGTTGAGTGTTGTCCCTGAAAGGCAACCCACTTGATGAAGATGATGGCAACTTACTTGATGAAGTTGTGCTTGATAGAACCTGTTCTTGATGAAGTAAATCTGATGTTTCAACAGTGTGTACAGAAGGCAATGAAGAAAGGAATTCAGCATGTGCTAAATCTTGATGAAAAGAGTATGTCTCTAGGAATACGCGGATTTGCCTAAGGGAAGTCGCGTATGCACGCGTGAATAAACGTTCCAAGTAGCGTATGGGCAAAAAGTGCTCATAAAGTGCAAAAACAGGGGCCCGTGGTATTGAAGGCTCATGGTATTGATTTGGCTCATGGTATTGAAGGCTCATGGTATTGATTTGGCTCGTGGTATTGAAGGCTCATGGTATTGCTTTGGCCCGTGGTATTGAAGGCTCATGGTATTGCTTTGGCCCGTGGTATTGAAAAAGGATAAACCTATATAAGGAGAAGAAATTCATTGTGCAAATCACAAGGGTGTGAGAGCAAGATGTCTGAGCTTGAATGAATACTTCTCTGTGAAGTATATCTGTATGAAAGGGTAAAGGTTTGATGATAGATCTGAATCCATGGTGCTCTAATGAAGAAATGATGAAGCGGGATATCTAGATCTGGAATGTACTTGTATCTGCTAGATCTGTTTATGGAAGGTTTAGATCTGAGATGAGGCAAACATCTGTCTGAAGTAAAAGGGTAAATCTAAACTGAATATCTGATCTGAAGAAGTATGCTGCTCTATAATGGTTGAAGATCTATACGCGAGTTTGCTGAAGAGGAAGCGCGTATATACGCGGATTCGCTGAAGAAAAAGCGCGTATGCGCAGTGAAGTTTGTACAGATGTATACGCTGGTTGATGTGGACGAAAGCGCGTATATATGCGACATCAGAGAGAGGAAAGCGCGTATACAAACTAGGGTTTTCTGAAGTCTGTGGTAAGAAATATCTGATCTGTTCTGCTGGTTTACTAATATCTGTCAGTAAGTTATATGTATATGTTTCATGGTTGACTGTGCTTAAAAGTATGGAAAGGGTCCAGTTTGAAAATATGATGAAACGTGGCCTGCAAGTTGTGTTCTATTGAAGTTGTTGGATCCAGTGTGAAAATTGATGAAACGTGGTCCAAGGTGGTGCTGAAGGTTGTAGTCTTCAATCGGGGTTACAGCTCCCTTCCGGGTGGGGAGCAGTAAATGAGCTTGAGGGGCAAGTAGCTCCCTTCGGGGAGAGGCGAGTAGCACGGTCAGGGGGTTGGGCTCTCCCTTCCAGGAGGCGGCAGTGCATATGGCCTTGAGTGGGTACTGCAACGTCTTTGAGTAGAACATTGCATAGCAGAGACCTGTACATTCTCTCAGTGTGAAGGCAGACAACACGGCGGTGTTCTCCATTTGGGTTTCCACCTAAAAATCCTGGTGTTCATGTGTGATGCTTTGTGTGATGGTTTATTCTGTTCTTACTGCACATGTTTACTGTTTATTGAACATCTAATGAATGAATAATGGAATGATATAAGCAAAGAACTAATGACATAATTAGATCTCTGTGTATACGCGAGTTGCATGAAAGATATCCGCGTGTATACGCAAGTTTACTAAAGGAAAGTAGCGTATGGGTTTTAAGGAATGAAAAGTGAAAAGTTTTGAGTATGCAGTAAATACTGATTCACCCCCCTCTGATATTTCTTCCCAACACTTTTATCCTCATCAGATTTTTTAGAATGTTCAGAAATTTCTTTTTCAGACCTTTGACTTAGACCTTTCTGAATCTGAGCTGCCATTGAGACTGACACTAGGAGTTGGTTCCCTTGTGGGTTCCAAGCGCAAATTATCCAAAGGAATAATGGTCAATCTTCTTTTTCTGTATACTTTAAACTCTTTAAATTCTTCTGGGGAGAACTGTGTTTGAGCTAAAATCAAAATGTCTTTAAATGAACATTTTTCTTGAAACATATGATCAAAAATATATTCTTCTCCAGAAAATACTCTTACTTTGACAACAGTGGTGAAATCCTTGACAATACCATATGGATCAAATAGCCTTCTTGGAAACTTAAACAATTTTAAATATGTAACATTTCTTACTTCCTTAAATGCGTGACCAACATCAAATAATGAAAATGCTCCGCAGGAAACAGGAAATTGTGGCCAGATGGCCTTCTTTTTATCCTTTAATTCTTTTGTCAAACCTCCCTCTCCACAGGTTTGGTATGCAATTTCCCAAGCTATAAGTTTATCCGGAACATACAAGGGTAGAACATGAGGAGAAGCAAAGCTTCCAAAAACTCTCACATAAGTAAACAATTCTTCTCCAAACCATCTTGCGACAGGGAGAATGTCTACTTCTGCTTCAGGGGAGAACCTTGGAGCATCTTTATTATACAACACTCTGTACAAAGGCAACATTATGCCATGGAAAATTTTATAAAAATGAGGAATAAATTTTGATTCCCAAAACTCTTTGTGATAGACATGAATGGGCAAGGGATCATGAATTGTCCATTGCCAACCCATTAAAGGGAACTTAGAAACAAAGCAGATTGAATCCATAACATAGGCAGATAGATAAAAAGGAGGATAAATCCTCTGAGAGACAGTTCGTTTAGACCGGTAATTGAAAATAGCCGTGGCTAAGTTATCAGACAATATTTTAGCCCAGTCCACAATGGTAGCGTTAACAGCAGCATTCAATAGGGGAAGCCATTCAGGAAAAAACTTATTAATGTCAGGCTTTCCAAAAAGCCTACATAACATAGCAGCAACAAAACAATATGGAGAAGTGAGTGAACCGGTACTGTACATACCGTGTTTATCTTTCTTCAGTGGTTCATCTCTTATGGACCATTCTTTTGTGCATTCCGCTAAGTTTGCATTTTCCTTGGAAAATTTCTTCATAAATGTTTTGTTGTAAGTTGCCTGAGGCTCTGGAAAATGATACATAAGCCTAAAATATTCTGGAGTGAATGACTCGATGAGCTCTTGACCTTGGGTTTTGAACTGTCTGTCCGTAATATTAGTGCTATCCAGCAACCATTTTACCATGTCCGTATATGGAATAATTCTTGGTCTTGCTGCTACCCGATGTAAAAATGAACAAGCCAGCTCTGTAAGGGATGCTTCAGAGGAATTACTTAAGCCCGCAATAGCCGAAACGTCCATTACTCTTGGGTTTTCTTCTTCAAGTAAATTAAACATACCCTCCCAAGTGGTGATGCCAGCGTCTTTGTTACAAGCAGTGTCTGCGTACAAAATTATCTATTTTATTTTAAAACTTGGAGACTTTATACTCGAACTCGGAGCTTTCTCTTTCTTTCCCTTAATACTTTCTGACCACATTTTATCGTCTCACCATTTCTTATTTTCAGGTTTTACGATTAAAGTGAGAATAATGATATAGGAAAGTGGCAGGATAGTTTAAATCTTGAAGCATATGAAATAGGTATTTAATCTTAATATAACCTTTGATCAAAACAAAATCCTTTTCATTAATAATTGACAATCATTCATTAACTTGACATTAAGGCGCATAACAGATATCGATTTATGGAAAGATTTTCTTCGTACAACGAGCTTTACGAATGTGCGATAATGTGATCTGCGATTTTCTTTGCAATATTGCAATATCGCAATATCGCAAATCGCATCTTTCACAAATCGCAATCTTTGCATCATCGCCATATCAAAAATCACATCATGTAACATTGCGACATCGTAATATCACGAAATCGCAATATTGCAAAATATGTCATATGAAAAATATCTGTTAATATATTTTCTGCGATATGCGATTTGCGATAGATATTTCAATGCATAGTTTTCGGATCGCGCTATCGCAATTTTAGAAGATTCTGCCTTGCAAAGGATATCTTGTACTTTTTTGTTGCGATGGATGCGATATTTTCTTCAAAGAAAGGTTTTATTCTAATCTATCATAAACTTAAGTTTATCTAAAGATTTTCTAAGGAATTTTCTTAAGTTAATGATAGCAAGTTTTATTTGAAAAAAAGAAAACAAGCACTAATTTAATTTTTTGGATTTTTAAAACTAAGGGTCCCCACTTATTTAGTATTATTACTAATACCAAATAAGAAGGGGGTTGTTGCTGGCCACAACCTACCACAGAAACCAATTTTAAGCTAAGTTACACCAAGAAAACAAAGACAGATCTGGAAGACAAAGAAAAGGAAACAATTGAGGCTTTAGATAAAGAAAATCCAGAGAAAGACATTGTCACTACTACAGTGATTGAAAATGAGGAGAAACCTGCTATTTTCAATACAAAAATGATTCAGAAACAACAAAGTAGGGAAGCATCTTCATCACAGTAGGCAGAGGATAAATACATGAATATCAAAGAAAATTATAAACAGTTAAAGGCCAAAAATGAGGAGATCAAGAATAAAATCTATTCACAATACTTGAAGCAGACTCCAAGGATTCAAAATATGTTGCTTTCAACCTTTGATTAACAAATAATAAATTTCTAATGTCAGTACTTCAACTTACAGTACCAACACCTAAAACAGTAGTAGATTATAATAATTTTGACTTTGAGGTACCATTCCAAGACATTCATCCCTTGGACCAAATTGAATTCCACAAGCAAAGCTCATAAATGCTATATTCTACCATGACCACAAAAACATTGAGTGCCAAAAAGCTCCAGAATACTTTAACAAACATGAAAGATCAACTTAAGGTTGAAAAATATTCCTCATATTCTAAAGACACCAGAATCAAGTCTTTAGAGGAATTGGTGATTGAAGTAGGGTATGACCCTTATAATGTGAAAGCTGCAAAATAATTGGTGAAAAAAAAAAATGTTGATATTGCAACACTTAGAAAGAAATTGAAATTACCTCCTACAAAGCATCCGCATGCTAAGGAGATTGTATAGGAAGCAAACCAAAAGGATGAGATGATGAGTCTCATATTACAGATGACAGCACAAATCCAGGAAATGGAAATTGAGATGGATAAGCTTGTCCAAGAAAAAGAAGTTGCAAAGACACAAAATTTTCCTCCCATTATTATTTCTATAGTGACAACAACAGTGCCTTCAACTCTAGCAGAAGAGTTAGCTTAGTAAGGTCCCATTGGCCACAGTAGTGCCATTTACCTCTTCTACTACTTCTGCCACTGAATCTTCTACTTCAGCATTTCAACAGTCAGATGAAGCCAACAAATTGATAAAGGAAATGGATGAAATATCAAAATAAACTAATGAAATCAACAAGTTGAAAGAGCACATCAAAAATTGGAAGATGCCAAGAAGTTAGCACAGATCAATGCTAAAACTGAAGAACAAAAGTCTAAAATGTTAAGTGAACAACTCCAAAAGGCAGAAAAAGAGTTGACCTTGAAAGAGCCCATGGCATACATCAAAAATCAATTATGGACCAATATCATTGACTCAGTCAATGATACTTGGCCATCAATACTGGTGATATATGAACAGATGTATTTGCTAAAAGTAGCCAAGGAAGAAATTCAGAAGACTAAAGATGAATTGGGTACCAAACCTGAGGAAGCATTGGAAATTATTAAGTTCCTCAACAGTAAAAATAAGCAAGAATTGGATGAAATAGGAATAACTAGCAAGACAGAAACAATTCTTGAGGTAAGAAAAGTGATTTCCAAAAAGAACCTCATGAAACAATTGGAAGAAAAGTGCCAAAATATGGATGTAGTCATCACAAAATGCATGGTTAAGTTTGACACTTTAAGACAAAAATGTCTTCCAAATATTCTTGTTATCAATGATAAACTGATGAAACAAGAAGATTACAATAAAAAGATTAGAGATTTTTCCAAAGAAGAGGTGAATAAATCAGATTGGAAAGGAATTCCAACAGGTAAAGTTTTACACAATAGCATAGAAAATATATTTCATTTACAACATGAGTTAAAACACCTCTTTGTGGTCAAGCCAACTTTTATGAGATATATAGAGGCAGATGAAAACTTCAGGAAGTTAAAGAAGATCAAATTACTAGAAGAAGAATTTTGGCAGAAGCTCACAGATTTGCTATAAAAGATAGTTTGCAGTGAGAAATAATGAAAATAGAGTGTTGTTTTTTACACAGTAAAAACATATTTTCAGGCAGTAAAGCAGTCAAAATCAACAGGTTAAAGTGTATCAGGATAAACAGTATCAGTTGTTAAAAAGTATCAGGTGAAAGATAAAGTTCTAAAACATATTGAAGATCAGATTGCCAGCGTGGGTGACACCTCATCAGCCCAGCTGCAACCCAAATCCAACAGCAAGATATTTAATTTGAATAAATAGTACAGCTTGCAATTTGTTAGGGAGCTGTCACTATATTTTTATAAAAGATATTTTATTTTCCAATAATAATTCCTTAGATTGTTTTAGGATATTTTGTACTACTTTTTGTATAAATAATTCATCATTTGAAGTATTGAGTGTGGATAAATTGCTGAATATTTCTAGAGTCATATCTTCTGAACCTGAAGGGTTTTTGTACCAAGTTCAAGTTAGCAGGCTGGATCTAAGAAATAAAGCATCATATTTTAGGATTCATGTGTTGGGTCACTTAAGTGAAGTACTTTCTCTTGTTACTTGTTAATCTTCTTATGTTTTACATTCATTCATAAATGTGTTCTAAATTTTAATGTGAAATCAGGAAGTGTTATATCAGAATTTGTTAAAAGCACTCTGTTATTTACTGGTTTTCATTTAAATGTTTTCTGTTGATATCCAGACTAGGGAACCCTTAATTTTTCCCTAATTTCGATTGACCCCTACCTTTTCACTCCTTATCCGAATCAAAGAACCCTTAATTTCTCTTTATCCCGATTAAAACCACTTCAAAATCAACCTCTAAAGATATTGAGCGACTCACCTATCTTGCCCTGAAAATATTTGACTTTAGACCTTGATCCTAATCTGTCTGCTTGACACATTGACTCCATTTGCCCAATGGAAACCAAACCTATTACTATCCATTTCAGTAAGTGATTTTCCCACCAAACCAATCCAAAACTAAAAACCAATTTTCCCTATATAACTAGCCTAAAATCATATATAAAAACAAAGTTAAATTTTATAGAGAGAGCCCTCTCTGAGCCTTAGGAAGGCCAGATCCTAAATCTTGAAATTAGGTTTGTGGTTACCTCTAATATTATTTAAACTATAAATCAAAATCTCACAACTTTGAAAATTATTAGAGTGATAACATACTGGCGATTCCGTTAGGGAACTAACCAATCCTTAGTTTTAAAATATATTTTAAAGGAAATATTTTTCATTAATATCCTTTCACCTTAAGACTGTTTTATAAGTTGTGAGTATAATTTCATAAAAAATTGTAATTCTGGCTTCCAGAAGAATCTACTATACCAGGTCCAATCCAGATCCACAACCTGCTGCCATAGTAGATAATCCTGACATAATTGGAAAAATGAATAGAAGAGTAGAAGATTTAGGTAATAAATTTTCCTTAATCAGAGAAAATTCACTTCCAAAACAACTATCAAGTTTACAAGATTTAGAATTTGATATAAATTTTGAACAATATCTGTTTAGAACCAAATCAGAAAGTGAGTTACAAAGCACTGTAATAGATCTTGATTTTATTTCATTCATTGAAACTAAAAAGGAAATTGTTTCAGTAGATTCTGAAGAAAAGATTTTTGAAATTTATGATAAGCTTGATGCAATAACTGCTACTTTGATTAAAGAAATATATGAAGCTTATTTACAGCATTCAGTTGAATTAAGTTCTTTATCAGCCTATACCCCCAAGTATTCTACTTCTCATTTAGATACCAGCCTTATAGAATCTGTAGGATCATCATTATTCACTACCACCTCATCAATTATTTCCACCACACTTCATTCCACGGATCCATTTATCCCAAAGCAACCATTCCAACCTAGAATATTATTCCCATCCTCCACCACCTCAAGTCCATCCACTAGTTTTTCTTCTGCATTTTCCAATACATCGTTCTCATTCCCGAGCACCTCTTCATATATCCCAGTTTCATCTTCTAGCATCTCAACTACATTTGCTAGTACATCTTCTTATATTCCAATCTCATCTGCAACTTCTTTAACTACATCAGCAAGTACTTCTAGTTCTTCCCCAAGTACTTCCAACTTACCTCCTAGCCAAGCTAGAATTCAATACATGGCTACTAGATATGCTCCCTTGGTCCTTTCAGCCCAGTTACATGACATGCCCTAGGATTATCAAAGTAAAATACCTCAATTTGATGCAACCACTCAATACACTGCCCACCAGCATGTTAAGAAGATGACAAATTATTTTGAGCTTCATGAAATAGATGATTTTGATGTACAAATGAGACTTTTTGCGCAAACATTAACTGGTGAGGTGAAGAAATGGTTTAAAGGGTTGAATCCTGGTAGTATTGTTGATTTAGAAATTTTCCATAGATTATTTATTAATAAATGGTAAAAGAAGAAAAATCCACTTCAAATCTTATCTGAATTTGAAAGCATAAAAAGAGCACCAAATGAAACAGTCCAAGATTATTGTACTAGATACAACAACATTTATAATTCAATCCCTGCTAATCTCAAGCCCCCTCCATACTCTGTCCTTCTCAAATTCCCTGACGGATTTGATATAGACATAGCCTATCAATTGAGATAGAGGAATCCAAATACTTTAGAGCAGATGCAAAGTAATGATGTTAGTGTAGAGGAAAATATGTTGGCTAGAAGAGCTAGATTAAGAAATGAAAGGAGAGTAACAATAAAAGAAGAAGCATCTATTTCATATTTAAAAATAGATCAATTAGAAAAAAATTAGAGATAATGATGGATAGGTTAGATAATATGGAAAGGAAGCCAAAATGGGATAACCAATAACAAATTAGTAATCCCAATTTCAGGAAAAACACAAACACTGGAAAATATAGAGAGTCAACACCTGACCAAACAATAAGACCACCTTTCCAAGAGAACTATGCTAAAAGTTCTCATCAAGATGAAGATGATGAAGAAACCATAAATATAATGGGTATTAATGATGATAACACTATATTTCTTACACAAGAGGATCAAGATTTATATGAATTACAACAAATATAATTAGATTCTGGTGAATCACTTGATTACATGCAAGGTTATGAGTTTGTTATCAATGAAGTACATAAGCAATACAACCTTAGAAGAAAGAAAAATTCAGAGCCTTATATTAAGAAAATAGCTCAAACACCAACAAAGAAAACATTAGAGACTCCTACTATTAAAGTTCTACAAATTCTCCTTAGGGAAAACAAGCAAAACTCTAGTTCATCTTAGAAAGTTTCTAGCCCCAAAATTTCACCTAGTCCCAAAATTTTTGACATAACAGATAATGTTGTCCAAACATCAATAGATTCACAAAAATCTGTTGTTGTTAAGACAACTAATTCTGCTAAAAAAACAATTTTAGACTCCAAAACACCTACTGCTAATCCAAAATCGGTTGATTCAAAAGCTACCACTGCTAAAGCAGCTATTGAAAATAAAAAATCTTCAAAAAACATCTACTTCTTCTCAAACTATTCCTAAAAAGAAAACTAAAAGCACTAAGACAGTAGAAACTAAAACAGAAAATGAAAAGACAACTATAGAAAAATAAGATAAACCTACTCAAACTACAGTTACAAAATAAAATATAATTCAGCTAGCAAAATCACAACCTCCATTTAATATTCAAGCTGAAATTGCCAAATTAAAAATATCAATTCCTTTGACAGAATTGGTAAAACATAATTTATACAAAACACCTATCACTGAAACTTTGAATATGAATGATGGAGAAGATTCAACAAACTTGAATGATGATCAACCTGAATTAATTTTTGGTCCTAATGTTAATGGGAAACACCAAGATGGAGCAGTTCCACCGTTTTACATTAGCTTAATTGTTCATGATAAAATATTACATAATGCAATGCTAGATTCAGGGGCTTCACACAATTTAATGCCAAAAGCAATAATGGAAACCCTAAATTTAGACATCACCAGGCCTTACAAATATCTCTTTTCATTTGATTCCAGCAAAGTGAAATGTTTAGGTTTGATTAAATATTTATGTGTCACATTAGTTCAATATCTTGGTAAAAGCATAGTCATGGACATTGTAGTAGTTGACATCCCTCACAAGTATGGAATGCTCTTATATCGCTCATGGGGGGCCAAATTGCAGGGATCTCTACAACTTGATATGTCATATGCAACAATCTCAGTTTTTGGCCAAGGAAAGAAACTTTAGAGAGAAACATTGATGAAGTATATGGTGAGTAGTGTAGAAAGACCAATATATTATCCTATTTACTCTACACCTACTGACATGGATTCATTCATTTTATGTAACTCTAAAACTGGAATTGAAAACAATACTGAACTAAAAGAGAAAAACAAAGCACCAGACAGTGAAAACATCTTTCATGAATCGTTATGGCAGCTAGATTTTGATGGATCAATCAATAAATTAAGAGCAGGAGCAGGAGTCTAGATACATAATATGGAAAAAAATCATGCAGAAGGTCATTCTTTTAGACTGAATTTTAAGTGTACAAATAACATGGCTAAATATGAAGCTCTCATTTTAGGACTGCAGATTGTTAGGAATTTAGGAGGTAAAAGAGTGTCAATTATGGGAGACTCGGAGTTAATTGTGAAACAGATAACTGGAGAATATTTTGTCTATAATCCAAGATTAAGCCGATAAGAGACATTGTTTTAGATTTAATTAAGGAACTATTAGAATGTGTTTTTTTTGCAATACCAAGAAAATAAAACATACAGGCCCACTACTTAGCAACTATTTCTAGTACCTGTAATCTGCCATTTCAAACAAATCATAGATACACTGCAGAAGTTAAACACGGGCCTATAATTCCATATAATCTTAAACATTGGCAAATTTTCTCATAGGATGAACAGATTTATCATTTGATGAACAAGGAAGGAGAATTTCAGGGTTGTAATATAGACACAGATTGTACAATAGATCAGAATTTAGATAGTGAAATTGATTTGAAAAATGTAGATGTAAATAACTTCAAGTTTGCTAAATCTACTAAATTTAGTCAAGTAGATATAGATAATTTAGAGAAAGTAGATATTAATGAGTTAGTTTATGATGAATCTGATATTTTAAATCTCAAAGATAACTTTTTACCAAAAGTATTAACCCCTTTATAAGATTTATTTGACTCTAATGATGTTGCAAGAAAACCTAAAATTGAGCCACTTAGATCTGATATTGAGGAATGTAATATAGATACAGAGTTAAAACCAAAGATGATTAAACTTTCTAAAGCTTTAACTTAGGAAGAAAACTTAAAATGCATAGCTCTTTTTAAGGAATTTTAGGATGTATTTTCCTGGAGTTATGAGGACTTAAAATCCTATGGCACTAGCATAATACAACATAAAATACCTATAAAAGAACACCAAAAACCTTTTAAACAGAAGCTAAGAAGGATCAATCCTGTTTTGATGCCTTTAATTGAGAAAGAGGTAAAAAGAATGTATTATGCCCAAATAATTGCACCAATCAGATATTCTGATTGGGTTTCTAATCTAGTTCCCACTAGGAAAAAGACATGAAAAATTAGATTATGTGTTGATTTTATAAATTTAAATAATGTGTCATTAAAAGACAATTACCCTCTACCAAATATGGATCACATTTTATAGAGGGTGGTTGGTTCTTCCATAATTTCACTGTTAGATGGATTTTCAGGGTATAACCAGATTTTAGTCCAACCAGAGGACCAAGCTAAAACTGCTTTTACTACTCCATGGGGTACTTTTATGTATGTCAAAATGAATTTTGGGTTAATGAATGTAGGAGCCACTTTTCAAAGAGCTATGGATATAGCCTTTGCAAAGGAAATTCATGAATTCCTTTTGATTTATTTAGATGACATTATTGTATTTTCAAAGACTGATAATGAACATTTGGATCATCTCAGACAAGTCTTTCTTAAATGTGGAAAATTTGGCATCTCTCTAAATCCTAGAAGATTTTATTTGGATTAGAAGAAGGTAAGTTACTAGGACATATTATATCCAAATAGGGAATTAGAATAGCCCGGCCAGAATAGAGGCCATTCTTAACATTAGTCCTCCCAGGAACATTAAATAATTACAAGCTTTCCTACGTAAAATTAACTTTTTAAGAAGATTCATCTCAAATCTAGCTGAAATAATTAGAAAACTTAACAATATGCTGAAAAAATACTCAGTTCTTAAATGGACTATTGAGGCAAAGCAATCACTTGAATCTATTAAGCAAGCCTTAACCAAAACACCAGTCCTTATAAGTCCTGACTTTAAAAAAGATTTCATTATTTTCTCCTTTGCTTCAGAACACACTATTGTTGCAGTTTTACTGCCGAAAAATGAGCAGGGCTATGAGCAACCCATTTCTTTCTTTAGAAAATCACTCAGAGATGCTACTTTAAAGTATAATATAATGGAAAAGTGGGCACTAGCATTAGTGAAAGCCATCAAATACTTTAGAGCATATATTCTTTATTCACATATCATTTCTTATATTCCAAATGCAGTTGTGAAGGACATTCGGACATAGAATGGGCCTGATGGTAAAAGAGACAAGTGAATTGCCACAATTTTGGAATATGACATAGAAATCAAACCCACCAAAGTCATAAAAGCTCAAGGTTTAGCCAAACTCATGGCTGAATCAAATTGTTATGCTTTAGACATTAATTTTATTGCCCAAATAGATGATTAGGAAGAGATGGCGACTCCAAAGATTAGTGAAGCCTTTTCATATTCACCATGGTATGCAGATATTGTATTTGTATTACTAAATTTACAAGCTCCTCCTCGATTATCAAGAACAAAATCTAGATTTTTAAAATTAAAGGCAGTAGGATATTGTATCATAGACAATGTACTCTTTTGGAAATATCATGGTGGAATTTTATTGAATTGTTTGCTTAAGGAAGAAGCTGACAAAGTTTTGGAAGAATTTCATGTAGGTGATTGTGAGGGACATCTCTATTGGAAGACTACTGGAGACAAAATATTGAGAGCTGGTTTTTACTGGCCTACTTTTTTTGCAGATGTAAAAAAAGTATGTGACGTCATGTCACAAGTGCCAAATATTTGAAGGAAATAAAAAGATGTTACCCTTGCCCTTAAAACCCATCTCAACAGAAATTCCTTTTCAACAATGAGGTCTTGACTTCATTGGTGAAATTCACCCTCCATCCTTAGCTCAACACAAGTGTATTCTGACAGCCACTGACTATTTTACTAATTGGATAGAAGTCGTACCCTCCAAGAAAGCCAGTAATACTGTCATAATCTGTTTTTTAGAAAACAACATACTCTCAAGATTTGGATGCCCCGAAAATATTATCACTAAAAATGCAGTTGCATTCAAATCCAAAAAGATGATATACTTTTGCCATAAATATCACATTGCCCTTGGCCATTTTACTGCATATTACCCTCAAGGTAATGGCCTTGTTGAAGCCGCCAATAAAAGCCTTGTGAACATCATTAAGAAATTACTAGAAGACAACAGGAAAACTTGAAACAAAATGTTAGTTGATGCCTTATGGGAAAATATACTTACCACTAAAAAATCTATTGGTACATCCCCTTACCAGCTTGTTTATGGAATGGATGTTGTTTTTCCATCTTCCTTAGGAGTACCAGTAATGAAGATAATCCAAGAGCTACAAGTTGAGACCAATGATATTCAAAGAAGAATTAACCAAACCATTCACTTGCAGCAAACAAGAGAAGAGGTTTATCTTAAGTCTCAAGTTATCCAAGACAAGATTAAGAAAAAAATTGACAATAAAAGTAAAGAAGATGATTTCTATATTGGTGACAAAGTTCTAAAGTGGAATTCAAGGAGGGAAGAGAAAGTTAAACATGGGAAATTTGATTTCTTATGGAAAGGACCTTATGTTATTTATGGTTACAGAGGCAACAATGCTTTCTTTTTGAAAGAGATGGATGGATCAGATCTGCTAAGTGGACCTGTCAATGGCAGAATGTTGAAGCATTACTACTACTCAAAAATAACCAATAATTAAATTTTTTTACTTTATCAATTGTACATAACAACCCAGGTTTTAGATTGGATTGTATGTTTTCCCTAACAAAGTTGAAGCCCAGACAGAAGGCCCTAAGCATTGAAGGTAAAATATCATAAGTATAAAGAATTGCAGAGCTCAGACAACATTTACAAGGCCAGCACAGTCAAAATTCAAAGGCTACTAGTGTCAAAGTTCTTGACATTTCACCAGGAAATGCCATCTCCATGTGCAGCCACTGTTAGGGTCCTATAATAATAGGATTCATAAATTTTTAATTGACTTTGATTAGTCTTGTAATATGTACATACTTTGCTTTATGAAAATTATTTTCCCATATAATAAAATAAAAAATGTCAAGAGGGTAATAGTCCTAAAAGAAAAATCAAAGGACTTGAAAAGAAAAAGATAAAAAAAGAATAGAAAAAATGGACCCCAAAAACAAAAAAGAGATAAGAATAAGACATGAAAGTGATGCAAGTCAAAATGCCACTACTAGTTACTTTTCACTGCAAATAAATGATTATGTGCAACTTGTTCAAAATGCCATAATCCAGGATGAGTTAAATAGTTTAATCTTAACTTTTTCATGCTTTGAATTTTATGTTTATAGATAGAGAATAAAAATCTTCTCAAATAGTTTAAACTTGACAAATCAGTAGTTAGGTAGAGAATAAATGAAGAGCTCAACAGTTTAATCTACGCTCTCAGATGAAATAAGCTTAGAATTAGATAGTTTCATGTTTTAAAAAAGAAAAATGGATTAGGGTTTGCAAGTTTAAGTGTACCCATACAAATAAAGGAAAAAATGGTAGAATAAATGATGGGTAGGTAGAAAGCAATTGTACAAGGCATGCATAAACATCATCTGGCAAATTACTAATTTCCCTCCCCACAATGTGCTCCAGTACTAAAACCCATCAGTTATAAATACTCAGAGCATTTCTCTAACTTCTGGTGGGACCAGACCCATGTCTTAATGACTGATTAGCACTAATTATTGGATCCTAACTTATTAAAACCCTTCCCATTCATAAAAAACCATTTTCCCTTAATATCACTCATTTTTCCCTACTCAAACCCCTTTTCCTAAGTTAAAATACCTTTTTTGCTTAGGAAAAGTAAAAAACCCCTTTAAATAATTTCCATTTCATTCATAAAAACCCACAAAATGCTATTTATCCTAAGTATTAAGTGTGAAATGTTAAAATGGGGCCACCATTATGAAATTCTGCCTAAACAACATGATAAGACACTTTACTTGGTGTATTTATGCATTCCCACATTCACTTTTTCACTTAACATTTAACTTATTTATTAATTCCTTATATACCCTTATCCCATATTAATTAAACCCTTTATGTTAAAAATCCCAACCCATATTTTATTGTTTATCCTATCATATAATATACCCAAATGATGATTTCCCCGCTCCCCATAGGTTTTAAACCATACTTTTTATATTAACCCACCCAAGATTCGCATTACAGGTCTGTATATCTTACATTTTCTATGCAATACATCAAAACCCACCTATTTGGCCTATCTCGTTAAACATTAAAAATATGAGTTAAAAACTTCATTTTAACATATAAATCTTAACCCGCCACATAGAAGACCCCGAGCCCCATGCCCATTTACCCCGCAACTCCATTGATCAATCCTGACCATTCACATCCACCCAACAGATCCAACGACCCATAACTCATATCACAAATTTAATGGCGCGCTCATTAAACAAAATAGGATTTGTGATATGAGAGGTTTGCCCTGCTCTTTCTCCTCCACACGTCATTTTTTCACTGGATCAAATCCGTTTGATAAAAATCCTTTACCACCTTCCGAAGATGCGATAAACTGCTAAGCGGTGAATAAACTCCTTGCGCTCAAACCACTTTCAAAGTGACTTGACTTTTATTAAATGCATACACTGTTTCAACCAAATCTCTATAAAACAACATATTTACGTGTTTCACACCTTTCTGTTGCTTTTTATGCTCATTAAAACCTTCCTGACTAAAGAAAAGACGTTGTTTCCATGTTTTCATCCATAAACAACAGAATTCAGTCAAAAATCACTATTGCGACTAATCAGAGCTTCCAGTTCATGTTTAAAATACCTCAACAAGATTTTGAAAGCTTCCAGTCTCCCAGAAAACCCTTATTTCGAGTCAAATGCCTAAATTTATAGGTATTTTTCAAGAAAAAATACCCATCCATCATCTGAAAAGAACTATATTGTTGGATTTAAAGCCTTCTTGAAGCCTGTTTGCCTAAGAAACACCCTTATTTTCTCATATATACATCTCTGTTGCAAACCCTGAAGATTTTCACAGTTACTGAAGACTATATTATTTTTTTAAAGAAAAAGTAAAGATAATTTGGCCATCTATAGATTTTTAGAAACCCTTTGAGTGGTTACAAACCTTTCTACATTGTTTAAAAGCCTTTTGTGCGTGAATTTGATTGTTTTAGGGCTGTTTTATCAAAGAAAAGTACAGTAAACCCTTGTCAAGCTTTTCCTGAATCTGTAAAAGGTTTAAAGATTGATTTTTGAGCAAAATTGAAAGTCTGAGGCAGAGAAACCATAATTTTACCTATTGCAGTCCAAAGGAAACCTCTGTCATACCAAAATACCCTCTGTAAATAGTCTAATCTTACAAAAGTGTATTTAAAACCTAAAGAACAGAGTTTCAAGACCTAGAAAGGTTAAATTGTCAAAAACAAACCCATAAATGGCCTCTAAAAGCACAATTGTCATCAATCCACTACAACCTTCTGTTTTAGATGTTGAACACACCCCATTAGCTGATGTAGACTATAAAATCACTAATCCAGTAACTGAATATAACCTTCTTGAGCTCCACTGCTGGAGCCAAGAGAAATCTTTGGATCAAGTAGATGAATTACTTGTTTGGGAGTCTTCCCAAATATGTATTCCCCCATACCCATCAGTGCCCTGAGGTCATTAGATTGTGTCAAGCTCACAATTCCCCATATCAAAGAGCAATTTTTAATGCTGAGAAAGAAGTATTATTTACTATTACTGCTGAATCCATAAACCAAATGCTTCATTTTCAACTTGAACCTAATGTTGTCCCTTTTTCCATTAAAGTTCTAACAAAGTCCTATTTGGATTTAGACTTTCCTCAAAGATTTCAAATCTTTCATACATTCATGCCCTCTTATGTTGAAATCCCCAAGCTTAACCCTCCATATTCATCCTCCAAATTCCCAGAAGGATCACGACACATTATCTCAATGTTGTCTTTTATCCTTGGTTACTTCACGGATGAACATACTGATGAATCTATACTAGGTTTCCTGTCTATTTTTGTGCCTAGTCAACCCCCTGCAGTCATCTATAATTTTGCTGAATATATTGCTGATGGTATGCATGAACAACTGGTAAAAATTCCTACTGAAAGTGTTTTTAGATATACCTCATTCCTATTCCATATGTTCCTCTAATTTCAGTCAGATAAGTTTCCAATAAATCTCCAAAAGATGGATGTAGAGGGAAATGAACAATCAGTTATTTTCCGGACTTCCTTAATCAGAAAGGATTCAACTGAGTTTAGATATGCAGACTTCACCGATTTTTTCATTCAACCATTGGTAAATATTCTCAAGAACAGTGTGCAACCTAGGATAAGTGATGAAATTAAGAAGGTTTTACAGTTATCAGAGCAGAGCAGAACCTGTGATTGGTATCTATACCAAAACCATATTGAGGTTAGAGTTTATGGATCAACTCTCCTTCCCTATAAATTTCCAAAGTATTTACCAATGAGATTATTTGCCTTAGAATATATTAGACAGATTCTGAACTCAAATTCAGTAAATTTTTTGGCTGCTAGAAATAAAACCCAGTTTAAATTGAAAAACCAAGTGAGTCCCTTCATATGCAATAGCAGAGAAGTAGGTGCAGAGGTTTCAAAATAGTTGTTAGAGTATAAATTCAGTGAAAGTTTTTTTTGGAACTATGATCTATGTGGCATAATCAGTATTATGAGGGTGAAATGTAAATTTCCCCCTTATATTCATGACAAGAAGCCTGACATTGAGAAGTTTTCAAACGAAATAGAGTGGTTAGAAAATCCATTGATTGAATTTGTCAAGCAGAGTGATACTATTCACATTATGCAAACATCAAATCAAGAAGACAAAGGTAAAAAGAGAAAAAAAGAAGAAGGCTCATATACTATTGAAACTACCACAGAAACCAAGTTTAAGCTAAGGTACACCAAGAAAACAAAGACAAATCAAGCAGATAAAGAAAAGGAAACAATTGAGGTTTTAGATGAAGAAAATCTAGAGAGACACTATCACTACTACAGTGATTGAAAATGAGGAGAAACCTGCTACTTCCAATACACAAATGATTCAGAAAAAACAAAGTATGGAAGCATCTTTATCACAGCAGGCAGAGGATAAATACATGGATATCAAAGAAAAGTATAAACAGATAAAGGCCAAAAATGAGGAGATCAAGAATGAAATCTATTCACAATAGTTGAAGCAGACTCCAGGGATTCAAAATAGGTTTCTTTCAGCCTTTGATTATACAAATAAGAAATTTCTAATGTCAGTACTTCAACCTACAGTACCAACACCTAAAATAGTATCAAATTATAAGAATGTTGACATTGAGGTACCAATCCAAGATATTCATCCCTTGGACCAGATTGAATTCCACAAGCAAAGCTCAGAAATGTTATATTCTACCATGACAACAAAAGCAATGAGTGCCCAAAATCTCCAGAATACTTTAACAAACATGAAAGATCAGCTTAAGGTTGAAAATTTGTCTTCATATGCTAAAAACACCAGAATCAAGTCTTTAGAGGAATCGGTGATTGAAGTAGGGTATGACCCTTCTAATGTGAAAGCTGCAGAATAATTGGTGAAGAAGAAAAATGCTGATATTGCAGCACTTAGAAAGAAATTGAAATTACCTCCTACAGAGCATCCACAGGCTAAGGAGATTGTAAAGGAAGAAAAACAGAAGGATGAGATGATGAGTCTCATATTACAGATGACAACACAAATCAAGGAAATGGAAATTAATATGGATAAGCTTTTCCAAGAAAAATAAGTTTCAAAGATAGAAAATTTTCCTCCCACTATTATTCCTATAGTGACAACAGCAGTGCCTTCAACTCTAGCAGAAGAGTTAGCTCCTAAGGTCCCATTGGCCACAGCAGTGCCAGTTACCTCTTCTACTACTTCTGCCACTGAATCTTCTACTTCAGCAGTTCAATAGTCATATGAAGCCAACAAATTGATAAATCCAATGGAATAAATAACAATACAAACTAATGAAATCAACATGTTGAAAGAGCACATCAAAAAACTGGAAGATGCCAAGAAGTTAGCACAGGTCAATGCTAAAACTGAAGTACAAAATCCTAAAAGGTTAAGTGAACAACTCAAAAAGGCAGAAATAGAGTTGACCTTGAAAGAGCCCATGGCATACATCAAAAATCAATTATGGACCAATATCATTGACTTAGTAAATGATACTTGTCCATCAATACAGGTGATATATGAATAGAAGGATTTGCTAAAAGCAGCCAAGGAAGAAATTTAGAAGACTAAAGATGAATTGGGCACCAAACCTGAGGAAGCATTTGAAATTATTAAGTTCCTCAAATGTAAAAATAAGCAGGAATTGGGTGAAATAGGAATAACTGACAGGACAGAAACAATTCTTGAGATAAGAAAAGTGATTTCCAAAAATAACCTCATGAAACAGTTGGAAGAAAAGTGCCAAAATATGGATGTAGCCATCACAAAATTCATGGTTAAGTTTGACACTAAGACAAAAAGGTCTTCCAAATATTCTTGTTATCAATGATAAACTTATGAAACAAGAAGATTACAATAAAAATAACAAAGATTTTTCCAAAGAAGAGGTGAATAAATCAAATTGGCAAGGAATTCCAACAGGTAAATTTTTACACAAGAGCATAGAAAATCTATTTTATTTACAGCATGAGTTAAAGCACCTCTTTGTGGTCAAGCCAACTATTATGAGATATACAGAGGCAGATGAAAACTTCAGGAAGTTAAAGAAGATCAAATTACAAGAAGAAGAATTTTGGGAGAAGCTCACAGATTTTCTATAAAAGACAGTTTGCAGTGAGAAATAATGAAAACAGAGTGTTGTTTTTTACACAGTAAAAATAGATTTTCAGGCAGTAAAGCAGTCAAAATCAGTAGGTTAAGTTGTATCAAGATAAAGAGTATCCTGTGAAAGATAAAGTTCTAAAACAGATTGAAGATCAGATTGCCAGCGTGGGTGACACCTCATCATCCCAGCTGTAGCCCAAATCTAACAGCAAGCTATTTAATTTGAATAAATATTACAACTTGCAATTTGTTAGGCAGCTGTCACTATATTTTTGTAAAAGATATTTTATTTTCCAAGAATAATTCCTTAGATTGTTCTAGGATATTTTGTACTACTTTTTGTATAAATACTTCACCATTTGAAGTATTGAGTGTGGATAAATTGTTGAAGATTTCTGTAGTCATATTTTCTGAACTTGAAGGGTTTTTGTACCAAGTTCAAGTCAGCAGGCTGGATCAAAGAAATAAAGCATCATATTTCAGGATTCATGTGTTGGGCCACTTAAGTGAAGTACTTTCTCTTGTTACTTGTTAATCTTCTCATGTTTTCCATTCATTCATAAATGTGTTCTAAATTTTAATGTGAAATCAGGAAGTGTTATATCAGAATTTGTTAAAAGCACTCTTCCAAACTAGGGAACCCTTAATTTCTCCCTAATTTTGATTGACCCCTATCTTTCACTCCTTATCCGAATCAAAGAATTCTTAATTTCTCTTTATCCTGATTAAAGCCACTTCACCAATCAGCCTTTGAATATCTTTAGTGAATCTGCTATCTTTCCCTGTGAAAAATTGTCTTTAGACCTTGATCCTGATCTTTTTGCTTGACACATTGACTCCAGCTGCCCAATAGATTACAAATTCACAGCTATCCATCTCATTAAGTGATTTTCCCACCAAAACAAATCAAAACCCCAAAACCAATTTTCCCTATATAACTAGCCTAAAATCAAACATAAAAACAAAGTTAAATCTTATACAGAGAGCCCTCTCTGAGTGTTAGGAAGGCTAGATCCTAAAGCTTAAAATTAGGTCCGTGGCTACCTCTAATATTATTTAAACTATAAATAAAAAATCTCACAACTTTGGGAATTATTAGAGTGATAATAGCAGTGATCTGTAGCACCAACTTTGCATCAAAGAGTTCTGATGGGTAATGGTTCTAATTTCGACTTGAAATTATAATATTTGTAGCACAAGAGTTGCAACAATGAGTTATGACACTAGAATTGCAACAAGTTGTGGCACCAAAAGTGCAACAACGAATAGTTGCAACAATGAGTTTTGGCCCCAGAGTTACAGTAGCAAGCTATAGCACTAGATTTCCATTAGCAAGTTGTAGCACTAGAGTTGCAACAATGAGTTGTGGCACCAATGTTGCAATAGTTATTTGCAACACCAAAATTGAGGCAGTGAGTTGCATCACCAAAGTTGTGGTAGCAAGTTGTAGTTGTGAGTTTTGCCACTAGAGTCACAACAGTGATTTACGACAATAGAGTTGTAGAAGTGAGTTGTAGCATAATTTTTGAGTTGAAGAAATGTCCTAGAGTTATAGAAACATGGTTCTAGAGTTATGGCACTATAGTTGTAGTAGTGAGTTGTAGCCCCATAGTTGAGGTAGTTAGTTGCAACACCAAGGTTGTGGTAGAGAATTACAACACTATGATTGAAACTGTAAGTTGTAGCAGTGAATTGTAGCACCAGAGTTGACACGATAAGTTGCAACACCAAATTTGTTGCAACAAGTTCTAGCACTAGAGTTGCACTTGTGAGTTGTGGCACTAGATTTGTAACTGTGAGTTAATAAACTATTAACGATGTTGGATACCTCCAACATACAGGGTATCTCCCCAATGTGAGGTCCCAATTAGAACTCAAACGGTTTGGCGTGGGAGTCCCATCCAGCTAGATGGTTCGGCCACGATTGCAAATGTTTTAGAGGTACGCCTTGGTTACAACACATACACAAGATATCACAAACACCTCTTTGTGGCAACAAGTATGTAAGATTTGTGTGACACTAAATGTGAGATGCACAGGGAAATTCCACCACTGGTAGAGGGAAATGAGCCTCCGGTTAGGGAAGTAATAGTACTATCCTAAGGGAGACCTAGGAGCGAAGAGAAAGGCTTTTTGACTCACCTTGCAAATTATTTCACAAGATAAACAACAATTGTGAAAACGTGACAACACTCATTCAAAAATATTCATATCTAAGAAACGACGTTGCTCATTAGTATTAGTATGTAATTAAGAAAACATATAAAAAAACATAAAAATAATAGTCTTACTACATCCATGATACATGCATGAAGAAGTGTTGGCTCATAGAGTTTCTTATTATAAATTAAAGATTCCAAGTACATTGTCACATAAGTGAAACACTAGATCCAGTAGTGGAACATGAAGCCACAACTTTCTTCTCCAAATAATGATTCATATACTATGCACTACAAGAGAATCCAAGGAAAGACTCTAAGAATCCAAGCCCTTTACTTGAATAGTGAGGAGATATTTATAACAATTGAAGATGACTTTTGAGTTTCCTCATAACTATTCAACTTCTATGACCTATGGACTTCCATACAGATTTTCACATTATATACATGAAATTTTACATTCCATATGTAAAATTTTTACATGTATCTCTTGGACTTCATTACATTTAACTTATTACAAAAGACAAAATACAAAGAAGACAATGGCTACATAGGAAAAAATTTATAATAGGACAAAAACACTAGTAGATTGACAAGTCATTTTTTTCTTCTTAGAGCTCATTGGTAATGTATGTGGGCAACACTCTGAAATATGTAGCAGTGACTTTGATCTGAACCGATAAGTCCGCTGCAAACCACATCTTCACCTCCAGTGATTTTTTCAATATGGATTTGGAGCTTGATCATACAATATTCGTCAGAAATTACATTTTCATGTGAGCTTTAGCTGGTGCAATGGAATATTGTAGAGTAATGTCTTTTGTGATATCCAAGCCTTATTTTTTTATGTTTTCTTGATTTTCTCGACGTAGTGCCTCACTAAGTGTAAGATGATTTTCCTACCTCTTATCTCTCCAAGTGATCCCATTGAAGGCATTCTGTGTTTGTGGGATAGAGACTCTAAACTATTGTGCATTCGACAATAAGTGGCCATAGTGCTAGCCAACTATTCTCCAAGACATATATAGTTCTTATAGTGGAGTCTCAGTTGTACTTCGTCTATTTTAGTGGAAATCCTATCCTTATTAATCAATTGTTGCAGAACATATGGATACTTGGTATCCCATTCTTGGATTTGATCACCTGCTCTGTTTTCCACTTTCATGAGCTTAAGGACTTCTTGAGATTTCTTATATATACCAACAAGGGGTGCCACTACTTCAAAAAGAAGTATCATTTCATCATACAATTGTGCCATTGTGTCCTCCATTGGCCCCAATTCTTCCTGTATGGCTAATTGCCATTCTGGTGTGTTGAAGAGGTGTGAAGATAACCATTGGTTTTCTGCAACAAGGTGTTCCATTTGTTCCTTTACTGCATTCAACTCTTTCCTAAAGCATGAATTCTCATTCAAAATATACTCTCAGTTATCCCGTGTTGTTGTAGCAAAATCAACATTAGCTGTCGTGATTTCCTGGGGATTCCTCCTAATATTGGAAGTTATCACTTTTTCTATAGATACATAGATTGAATTTTGGGGATCATTTGGAAATTATCTGCGCCTTTTTTTCACGATCCTTTTCTTAATATGAGCAAATGTGACATTACACAAATCCATGACTTGTTCTTCTAGTGGATATGTGATTCCCATCTCATCAAATGGGATATGGCCACCTGTGAGAGGAGGTTCTATCAGAGAAATTGGTTCATCATCTATGGGTTGGATGGCATTGTCTTCCTCTAATTATTCTTATATTTCTTGAGTCATTTATTCTTCCTCTGGCCTTTTTTCTGCTTCCTTCTCATGTGACTGTCTTTGTCGCTCTTCTTATATTCTATTTATTTCCTCCTCTTCTTCTTGTTTCTTTCTAGGAAATTCATCTTGCCTCCTCTTCTCCTCTTCTTCCTATTTCATCTTTTCCTCTAGTTCCTTCTTTTTCTATTCATCTTTAATAAATCACTTATTCAATGGATCATGTTGGAGCTGGGATCCCCGCTAAGTAAGCAAGCAAGGAAAGACTCTACAGATCGAGGAGCGGAGCGCACATCACAGTGTATATTTTGAGTCATAGGGGCTTTGGGGTTGTTCAAAGCCCCTTATTATCTAATGGGATTTGATATTTTGTGAACGTTGGACTCTGCCCATGGTTTTGGACCATGGTATTGTAAATGCCAAACCTATATAATGAGTCTAGATAGAAGTCATAGGGATTCAAGTAGAAGTTCAATGATGCATTTAGATGTAAGATTTATTTGAGTTAAAGTCTGTTTTGCGTTAGAGGAAAAGGCTCCTATAGCTCTGTGTGCGGAGACCTTAGGAAGTATGCATTTTTGTGCGCAGACCCCTGCAGTTGTGTGCGTAGGATGGAAATTGGATGTATGAGAAGGATCTTGGTGTTAATGAAATAAATATTGAGAAATATCTGAGTTATATTGATGTTTTTTTCTTTTACTTACTATTTCTAAATATTTATGTTGAAAAAATGTTTGATCTATAACTTAGTAGTGTAATCCTGTGTATGATTATTTACTTTTTTTAATGCAAGAATAAGTACGATAGCGCATCCTATGAGTAAGTTCAACATATGTGTTGAACCTTGCTATTATTACTGATAGATCTGGCTTGTGAAGTAATGTTAATAATGAAAATCCCTAAATCCACAATCTAGTGTTCCTCTAGATGTAGAAACCTAGTTCTAACATCCTCCTATATTGCCTCGGGTGAGACTTTGGTCTGCGCAAGCAGATCGTTGCCGAAAGGGCTGACAATAATGGTTTTTTTTGGACTGCGTAGTCACTTTTAACTTGGGTCTAGGCCCCATCAAGCTAATAAATGGTTTTGTTGCCGAGACATAGATCTAACTGAGAGATAGCTGGATGTGGAATTCGTCTAAGGAAGAGATTGAAAACTGGGTTGATCGAAAAGAACATGAATTTATTGTGCAAGAAAACAGAAGTCTCCGCATCTATATTGAAAATTGGCTACAAAAGTATATCTATGCATATCGGTACGAGGTATTTTTCACATCATTTGCTAGTGATTTTTACGAGTGGATGTCAAGAATAGCAGTGCAGGTGGGTTATTTCAATAATAGACCCACCGCATGGACCTCAGAGCTGATTGAGAAGCCGAAAAGGAATGATAATGAGATTGTGAGGGCTGATGATTATTAGATAAACAATATCCTCGGATGTTTCATCACTCAGTTCGCAATCGAGACATCAGTGTCTTATAGCATAGTAGGGCGCAAGTTCTTCAAAAGCCCTAAAGGTAAGTACCTGAATTCATTGATGTTTTGGACTAAAATTCTATTGTGTGAAAAGGGTATTTTAAGGATGCTCTCAGATTGATGGTTGAAGAAAGAGAGCATGGTTATACACAAAGAGGTAAGAGATTCAAAATAGGTTGTGTTACTTACTTTGAAACTGAATATTGACCACTATTTAAATCTAAAAAAGGAGAAACCAACCCGCTTCTCTGCTAAGTTTGTCGTTGAGATCTGAAAGTTAGAATAGTGCTAAGGAAATTAACCAGCCCTCCACCCCCCATCATCACTTCATCCCATTATGTTCCTCCACCTCCACCTCCACCTTCACCTCCCCCCATCACCCAACTACCAAAGATGCTCATGTTCAAGGGAACAGATGACCCTGAACAGTTCTGGTTTGTAGTAGAATCGATATGGAGTTCGCAGAATGTTACAGATGAAAGCATGAAGAAAGCATAGTTGATTACAGTGCTAAAAGATATAACATTGCCCTGGTACCTGAAATATGTTACGATGAATGAAAATTCTTCTTTGGCTGAGACTAAGGCCGTGTTGAACATTGAATTCAAGAAAACGAAGTCGCAGTTCTAGTGTATCATAGAGATAAAAGAAATTAAGAAGTTGAATACCCAGTCTATATGGGAGGTAGATCAGAGATTTAAAACATTGTTGAGCCAAATTAGTTTCAAGATCCCAGATGAACAGAATAGAGAATGGTCCATTGCAACTTTGTTGCCTCATCTCAGACTGACATTGTCTCAATAGAATATTGCAACACAGGCGAAAGCATTGGAGATTGTGATGAAGCTTGAAGCATCGCCTGTAGCTGATACAAGTATAGGTGTGAAACATATTCAAACTTTGTTGTGAAACCAACTCCAAAAATAGAAGAAAAGAGATATCAATGCCTTATAAATAAGCCACTTCGAGGGGGCAACCTCTAATACATTACATGAATGAACAATTCTTGGATGATACAAATTACAAAACCTCATTTCTATATATAGGAGTCCATGGGGCCACAATGTAATCCTAGTGGGGCTACATTAATGTAATCCTAGCTGACCTAACAATAATAATTTAAGGGCACAATAATAACAATATGGGGGTTACAGGGGTACAATAATAACAATAAGGGGGTTACACTAACAACAATAAGGGACTATACTAGTAATATAGGGACCTAATATGCCCCTCTCCTTCAAAAAAGTGTTGTCCTCAATGCTTGAGTAGCTCTGGGTGCTTCTGTATAAAATTCTCATCCTCCCATGTAGAATCTTCAGTGGGTAAGTTCTTCCACTTGATGAGATACTTTGAAATCGATCGATCTCTATAATGGTTTGTGTTCTTTGTTTCTATTACTCCAAGTTCCAATATGATTTTTCCTTCCTCATCAAGTTCTGGCAATATTGTTTGAACTGGAAGATTTTCACCTATAACCTTCTTTAAGCATGAAACATGGAAAACTGAATGCACTCGTGAAGAAGCAGGAAGCTCCAATTTGTATGCCATAGTACCAATCTTTTGCAACACCTTGTAAGGACCATAGTACTTTGGCGATAATTTATTATCCTTCTTAGCTTGCTTGAGGGACATTTGTTTGTATGATTTTAGCCTTAAAAATACCTAGTCTCGTACATCAAAACTTCTCTCGCTGCGATGTTGATCTGCCTGTTGTTTAATTCGATTTTTTGCCAAATTCAGGTTATCCTTTAAGAGTTGGAGAACTTCTTATTGATGCTCAATGTGATCTTCCACTGCTTGAACCTTTGCAGTGGAACCTTTGAATTTTATCTTAAAGATGATGTGATGGATGGTGGATGATATCCATAAAGTGCCATAAATGGGGTCATTTTTGTTGCAGCATGGAAGGAAGTGTTATACCACCATTCAACGAGAGGTAACCACTTGAGTCATTGTGTTTGTTTATCAGATACAAAATAATGAATATATCCTTCCAAAAATTTATTTACTATCTCAGTTTGACCATTGGGTTGAGGATGATAATTTGAGCTATGAGCTAATTGAGTACCCAAACAAGAAAATAACTCTATCCAAAAATTTCCAGTAAAAATGGAATCTCTGTCGCTCACAATAACCCTTGGGTTCCCATGTAGCTTTTGAATTGGGTTGATAAATGTAGTAGCAACTGTACTTGCTTTAAATGGATGAGATAATGCACAAAAGTGTGCATACTTGGTAAGTCTTTCAACTACCACCATGATGACACTCTTTCCTTTGGACTTAGGTAAACCTGTGATAAAATCCATTAAAATCTCCTCCCAACGTTGACTTGGAATGGATAAGGTTGTAGAAGACCCGCGGTCTTAATTGTCTCAACTTTATTCTACTGGCAAACCAAACATTCCGCCACAAACTTTTGAATATCAAATTTAAGGCCATCCCAAAAAAATTCTTTCTTCACCTTGTGGTAAGTTTTTAAAAATCCTGAGTGTCCTCCTAAAGGAGAAGTGTGCAATTCCAAAAGAATCTTTTGTTTTAGTTTGGAATTCTTACAAATATATAAGCGACCTTTGTACCATAAGGAATCATTTTTCCAACTAAATGTATCAGATTTACTAGGATCTTGCTGCAACTTTTGAATGAGTGTGCACACTTCTTCATCCTTCTTCCATTCATATCTTGCTTCGGTTATCCAATCAGGTTGGATAAAAGAAATGGCACAAAGCAATGCTTCCACCTCTTCATTATTTCTTGAGAGTGCATCTGCAACAACATTTAGCTTCCCTTTTTTGTGGATTATTTCAAAGTCATAACCCAACATCTTTGTGACCCATTTTTGCTGCTCTTCTGAAGATAGTATTTTTTCCAAAAAATGTTTAAGACTATCATGATCAGTTTTACCTTGAAGTGTCTTCCCCTTAGGTAAGTTTGCATTTCTTTAGTGCATGCAGTATTGCTAACATTTCCTTCTCATAAATAGGTTTTTGTAAATACTTTCCTTTGACTAGACGACTTTAAAAAGCAATGAGTCTTCCTTCTTGCATTAAAACAACACCAATTCCATTTCTTGATGCATCACATTCCACAATAAAGGTTTTTGTGAAGTCTGGTGTAGCTAAGACCGATGCTAGGCACATTGCCTCTTTAATATGTTCAAAGGCCTTAGTTGCTTCAGGAGTCCATGAAAATGCATCTTTCTTCAAGAATGTTGTTAGAGGTGTTGTTATTCTCCAATAATTCTTAACAAACTTGTGATAATACCCTGTTAACTCGAGAAATCCTCACAACTGCTTTATGGTTGTGGGGACTTTCCATTCCTTAATCACTTTAATTTTGTTAGGGTCTACCTTAACACCCTCGTTAGATACAATATGACCCAGATATTCCACCTCTTGTACTCCAAAGAAACATTTGGAAGTTTTGCATATAATTGTTTCTCCTGCAATAGTTTGAGCACCTTGTCAACATGTTGAACATGATCCTTCCAAGACCTACTGTAGATTAGTATATCATCAAAAAATACTAGCACAAATTTTCTAAGGAAGGGTTTGAAAATGGAATTCATCAACCCTTGAAATGTAGAAGGTGCATTGCTAAGGCCAAAAGGCATGACCAAAAATTCATAATGACCCTCATGAGTTCGAAATGCTGTTTTTGGAATATCTTCAGTCTTCATTCTAATTTGATGATATCCTGAACGAAGATCCAACTTGGTAAAATAAATTTCTCCATGTAATTCATCCGATAATTCATCAATCACAGGAATGGGAAATTTATCTTTAATGGTGAGCTTATTGAGCTCCTTATAATCTAAACACATGCACCATGATCCATCCTTTCGCTCTTTTAGAAATAAGGATATCTATAAGGCCTAATGTTTGGAGGAACACTTCTTGGAATCAAATGAATAGCATGATCATGATCACGAATAGGTGGGATCCCTTTGGGAGTTTCAAACACCTTGGAGTGATTGTCCAAGACTTGTTGGAGATCTGCAGAAATAGATGATTTTGATGTCGGAACTTCTAGTGAGCATAATTGTGCAATTACGCCTCGTTGTTGTTTCTTTAGAAGCTTTGTCATGACATTAGAGCTTATTATCCTTCCTGGCTTCCCTTCAATACCCCGTAATTCGACTTCCTTTCCTTCTGAAAAAAATTTCAAGAAAAGTTCTTGAAAATTAAAAGCTACAGTCCCCAAAGATTGTAACCATTGTACTCCTAGTACAACATCAACACCTCCCATAGGAATGGAAAGCATTGGACTAGTCAATACATATTCCCCCATGGTTAGCTTGATATTATGGCATTTTCGAGAAAAATTTATAGTTCCTCCATTTGCAACCATCACTTGACATTCTGGTGCTGGGTATAGGAAACAATTTAATTCCTTGGCTACCTTACAATGAATAAAATTATGGGTGCTACCTGAATCAATCAACACTATTACCATTTTCTTCTTGATATGTCCTTCTATCTTGAGAGTTTGAGGAGTGGTAATTCCTGCCAGTGCATTACACGATATGGTCGGATTCATTTCTTCCTCTTCTAGAGCTGGTTCCTGGTGTATATCCTCTTCTTGTTCATTTTCTTCTTCCTCTTCGCAATCTATGTAAAATAATTTCTTCTCAGCACACTTATGACCTTTAGTGTATTTGCTATCACAACTGTAGCAAAGCCCTTTTGCTCTTTTTTCTTCCAATTGTTGTGGTGTCAACCTTGTAGGTTGTGGAAATCTAGGCGTAGAAACACTTCCTTCTTTATATAAGTGAGTGGTAGGCTTCCTTGTCGCCATAATTTTACATTCAATTTTTCTTGCCAACCTGAATGCCTTCTCCAATGAATCAAGTTCCAAAACGCGAACTTCATGTTGGATGTTATCCTTAAAATTACCTATGAAGAGATCAATCTTGTGTTCCTCTTAAATATCAATTACCCTTATGTTCAATTTTTGGAAGTCCTCAATGTGCTCCCCCACTGAACACTTTTCTTTGAGATTTATCAATTGGCTAAAGAAAGTGTTGCTCTTTGTATCCTCATAATGTGCTATCATTTTCTCTGTAAAAATTGACCAAGTGACAATTCTTTTACGGGAGAAAAGCCATCGATACCATACAAATGTATTTTGTTCTAAATGTAAAGTTGCAATGCATACCTTTTGTGTGTTTTGTACATTATTGAGATCAAAATATTGCTCCATCTGTAGTATCCATGTTACAGGATCCTTTCCATCAAACTTCCTGATATCCATTTTTGGAATATGGTGGTTCTTCCCTCTAACATTAGAGTTTATGAAATCACGATTAACATTTATTTTGTTCTCATCATGAGTTTCCTCTACTATCTTTTCACCATTAGGAAACATTTCTTGTATCAAATTTTTTAAACCTTCCATGTTTGTTTTTAGATCATTCTTCATGTTTTCCATCTTAGCTTCCATGTCATCCATCTTAGATTCCATGCCAGCTTCCATGCCATCCATCTTAGCTTCCATGCCATTATTCAAACCATCCATGCCTTTCGTCAAACCATCCATCTTATTTTCCACGCCTTTCTTCAAAACTTTCATGTCATTTTTTGTTGCTCTTTGCGAGAGCGAAATTTGTTGCACTTGCTCTTGTAATTTTGATATGTCATGTTGCCATTCTTCGTCTTCATGAGTCATAGTAGAGCCTTCTAAAGGCTTAATGGGTGTTGAATTATTTTTAGGGGCCATTTGATAATCCAATACTGATATCTATTCTATAATATGCCCTTGGAATCAATTCAACTTGATTCTTCAAACAAGACTTATGCAATTCGGGAAAAAAAAAAAATACACACCTTTTACTTGCTTTTAAGGAGCTCGATATTGAAATTGACTTATCTATATACTTGCAGATCCTCAATATCTAAAATTTGGCCCTGTAGTAGTCCTCTGTAGCTTCTTTCAAATGCCACAGGTCTGACTTGATTTGGATTTGTCAAGACAAATCTATTTCCAATCTCCCACAATGACCTAATTATGGACTAGTTCAGTAGAGCAAACTTGTACGACTTGCCACGTGTCCCTGTTTGCTCCTTTGGCTCTGAAATTTATAAACAGGAAACTACAGTCTCTGTAATTCTAGTCACTTTTTACAGAATTCCAATCTGATACTTAGAGAGAGATTTATGAGGCTTTTCCCACAATCACCTCTTTGAGATGAAATTCGGGAGCCTGAAAAAGACCTAACTTCCACAGATCATATCTCCAAAAATATTGCAAAAAAATCTCTAAAATTTTGCGACGATGTTCCTCAAGATTTCAGCTTTGTGCTCTAAAAATTTCAGCTTCTAAAACTTTGTAGAAAAAAAGTTATAGCGACAATGCCGTGATGACCTTTTTAAGATAAATTCAGGAGCCTGCAAAAAGACCTAACTTCCATAGATCATATCTCCGAAAATATTAAGAACCAAGCTCTAAAATTTTGCGACGACGTTCCTCAGGATTTCGGCTTCGTACTCTAAAAATTTAAATTTCTGAAACTTCGTAGAAAAACAATTATGGCGAAAATGCCACGATGACCTGTTTGGAGTAGCAAAACCCTAGAATCTAAAGCTCTAATACCAAATGTTGTGAAACCAACTCCAAAAATAGAATAAAAGAGATATCAACGCCTTAGAAATAAGCCACTTCGATGGGGAAACCTCAAATACATTACATGAATGAAAAATTCTTGGATGATACAAATTACAAAACCTCCTTTCTATATATAGGAGTCCATGGGGCCACAATGTAGGCCACAATGTAATCCTAGCTGACCTAACAATAATAATTTAAGGGCACAATAATAACAATATGGGGGTTACAGGGGTACAATAATAACAATAAGGGGGTTACAATAACAACAATAAGGGACAATACTAGTAATATAGGGACCTAACAAACTTAGTTGGAAAGCTTGCATATGGAGCTCTAAAATCTAAATAAGTGAAAGGAGTTTCACCTAGAGATGAGAACGAAGGTCCGGTGTATCAATGAAAATCGGAGGGTCACTATAAAGAACAATGCCTTGTTTATAGAGATTATTTGAACACTGGGATGTCGATTCCATGGAAGCCTAGATCGAGTGCAGGGCCAAGTGTAGGGCCACTATATGGTGTAGCCTCTATGAAGTTGCAGGCCAACATTCCATGGAACTTTGTCATCTATTACAGAAAATTGTCAGATCGCTAAAGCAATTGTTTTGTAACTTCGAGATTTTGGTAGGGCATGATGAACAACATTGTAAGAGCTATGACTTGATGATGCAGAACATTCCTGGTGTGTATCGGATACAGGTAGAAGGGCGCGAAGCTTCAAGTTCATCGGCTGCATGAGGAGGTTTCCTAGGCCGAGGAGGAGGCGCAGGTTATGGGTTCGGGTAGATCATATGCTACAATTGCAGACATACTGGACATTTTTCCAGGGATTTTCAGAATCCCACAACAACTTCCTATAAGTATTTTCAATAATTTGGTCATGAAATTGAAGATTGTCCTCTTTTGTTAGCTAAAGTGTAGGAGAAGCATGAACAACATCCAGCTCATAATATACAAGTGATGAGGGATGAACCGCGTCGAGCAGATCTGAGTGTTAAGGTACTAACTTGCAGTGGTGTGAATACCAGAGGAGGCCGCGCAGAAGGAAGAAAGGTTGTGATGGAGACATGGGTCAAGAAATCTGAAGATAAAAATGTTGGCTTCAATGTGCAGCATGAGAAATAGACATTCATGGAAGCAAGGAAGATGTTTATGAATCCAAAAGCTTCACCACCTACCGCGCAGGTACAATTGTTTCCATTGGAGAACAATCCTAAGGAGAATACCGAAGTAAATAAAGTGGTTCAGTCTATCTTGGTGTCATTCTTGTAGAAATGTATGAAATTACTGAGGGAATAGAGGTTTGTAGAAGGGCTGCAGGAACTAATAGATAATTGTGCTGGTAAGGAAAGGT
Organism: Pinus albicaulis; assembly: GCA_034641835.2. Taxonomy (NCBI): domain Eukaryota; kingdom Viridiplantae; phylum Streptophyta; class Pinopsida; order Pinales; family Pinaceae; genus Pinus; species Pinus albicaulis. Next base: position 57,940 of record JAXQQM020064085.1, read on the forward strand.
TGTAGCTAGAGCAGCGCACAGTAAACAAAGTATACAAGAACAAAAAGAGAACTGGTTAGGTGATGTGGTTGACTCCACAGATTTGATATTATAATATGGACTGAGTCATTCTGGATCTAGGAATGTATGAAATTACTAAGGGAATAGAGGTTTGTAGAAGGGCTGCAGGAACTAATAGATAATTGTGCTGGTAAGGAAAGGTTGTAGCTAGAGCAGCGCACAGTAAACAAAGTATACAAGAACAAGAAGAGAACTAGTTAGGTGATGTGGTTGACTCCGCAGATTGGAGATTATGAGATGGACTGAGTCAGATGCCAACGTTCTTCCAAATAAGACATGAGAGAAGATGGGAAGGCCTATGCTGCAATGGTCGCCAATTCATCTGCAGATGGAAAATCAGCTAAAGATCATTCCTATGGGGTGATTTCATGGGATTAGCATGGATATTGATGGTGCTGGTGTGTTGGTCGACTTCGAAGTGATTGAGATCGTTGACGATAGTAACCCATATCCTGTGTTGCTGGGGTTTGATTGGGCTTATGAGATGGATGCTATAATCGTCCTTAAGAAGAGGCAGTTGATATTTGAATATAATGTGTTATAGGTCAATTTTGGAATCATCCTCCATGACCTGGTCAAACTGGACATCATCCCTAGGACCAATGAAATAGGGTATATCATCCCCTTACATTTTAGTTGCTATATGCCCTAAGAGAAGAAAAACTCATTCATGGCTTCTATTGTGAGATTTACAAGGTTTGAAGTATATGTTATGTCACCTATTGAATCACCAACACTACCTCTAAAGGGACTAACTAAGTTGCATATGCAGCATCCTCCATTCAAGGGTGCATTGCAATGAACTTCCCGACATTCAAGAGTGTGTTGGTCACTTGGGAGAAGAATTCTCATTGTTCTGGGAATCTCCACATGGCTAGTGCCTTCTAGAAGAGTCCATATGTGTCAAAATTTGAATCCATGTGTCCATTTAACACCTTTGAACTTGGAAACATGTCTTGCCTATTCTTAGAACGTCATTCATTGAGAAAATACCACCATATTCCCTATAAATTGAGCATATATCCTAGTGCTAGGGTAGGAAGAATTTGGTAAATAAATGTTGTTGGATTCTCATTTGAGAGAGTGAAAGTACTAATACGCTGCTGGTGTGATGTTGGATATGATAAGGCTGGGATGAAGCTGGAGCTGGTGGCAACAAATCGATCATTGGTTGTAACCTCCCCCTTCTACTCTTTAATAAAGATTGATGTTAATTTTCCCATATATATGTCTCTTTATGTTTCTATTTCTCATGCAATGTATTATTGAATGATATATATATTTCATATCTAATCGATTTGAGTGATTAAGATAAGTAGATATCTGTATATGCATGTTGTTTTTCATTCTTTGTTTGTATTTGCAGGAACCAATTCGAGGATCTGAGTTGGATTGAGAGAGACAAAAGCAATGACAGAAGGAGAAGGATAAGCGCTTGGATCACAAGGAAGTTCTTTCATCATTCTATGTATCTGTTTATTTTAAGAAAGTGATAGAAAAGTCTTTCTTCTATTGTTCTAAGTGCCTATCACCACACTTACGGAATTTGATTTATCCATAGATCATAAATCTGCATAACATAATGGTACCCAAGTTGTTGTGTCGTTGGATCATTCAGAAGGCGTGTGATATACAGAGCATGTCCAACATGAGTATGTTGGTGTTGAGATTGATCAAATATACTGCGCAAGATGAAGACTGGATTAATCCCACCGTGGATGGCAGGATATGTCGGGAGCATGATAGTTTGTGTGTGTCTGATTTAGATGATGAATTGGAGCACTGAAAGAACCGTTTGCATGAAGTGACTACTAAGCGTTGTAACAGGGTGACCAAATATCTGCGTTGTGTCAGATCGGAAGATTTACCTTTTTATGATGGAATGGGGAGTGTTTTCTTATTCTTGGAAGACTTTGAGAGAAAGGTACCTGAAGAACAAAGGTATGAAGCTTTGGAATTCACATTTAGTTCTACTCCAGCCCAATGGTGGGGCGTGCACAGGGAAATTTTCATAGGATGGAAGGTGTTTTTCAATATGATAAGGCTAATATTTGGTTAGGTTGACATGAATATCGCGGAGAGGATGATGGCCAGACGGATCCACGCAAGCACTTGGCTCGCTGGACTGAAGCTTGGGGTGCCACACTTCAGACATAATGGGTGCACATGTTCTTTCATTCCGTAGAGATGATACCTAA
>JAXQQM020079039.1:0-16136 GCA_034641835.2 Pinus albicaulis
CCATCACAAGCTCACGAGTTTCCCTGGTCGATAATTTAATGCAGCAATTTGTTCAAATAAATTGCCCAACACTCCTCGACAATGGTCTATCTGAGGTTTACCGTTTTTAATATTTGCACATCTGATATCTTTCCCAATGAGATAGGTACGATTACCTCACTGGTTTTGACATGATCTTGTGCTTGACTCTTTTAAGAAGAGCTTCCCAGAGCACAAATGCTACAATTGGATTTTCCTACAACAAGATTACTACTTGTTTGTTTGAACTATTTTGGAATGTTAATTACAACCTGTTAGAGTCAGTCTTTACATCCCTCCGTCAGAGATCATTTCTCTTATTGCATTTCATTTTTAGGTGTCTCATTCAGCTCATTCGTTTGCATTCTGTTAGGGGCATGCCATTATCTGACAAAAGGGCTTTGTTCTCTCATTCTCCCTCATGTTTGTACCTGTTGGGTTGGTCAAAATTTATTAAAATTCATCAAAGTTGATTTCAGTCATTTACAGTCATAGATGGTCTTGTGGTCAAACAAGATGTCATTTCAGTTTTTTAGGTCTAGGGTTTGGTCTTCAGAATGTCAAATAATGCCTGCAGGCCATGAGGATATCTTCAATAAGTTTTCATTTCAAAATTTTCATCATCAATAATGCTCAAGGATGTTTCTTCTTCAAAACTCTGTTTTGAAGAAGAAATCATCAAATTAATTGTTTGTAATAAATATGTATTTTTAAAGTTTTCCGCCATGAAGTACTTCAAATGCAGCCTCTGGTCATCCTTTGTCGAAGTCCAAATGCCACCATCCCTGCAAAAACCAACAAAGGAGCAATCCTTTTAGTCAGAAAATCGAAAAGGAAACTTAAAGAAAAGAGTTGTATTAAAATGTGAAAAAGTGCCGATGCCAAACATTACAAAATGGGTTTGTGAGAAACAAAAATTAAAATCCACCACTATAAGATATTTTCATTTGTTTTGAAACGTTCATTTGCATCCAAGAAGATCGATTGAAGTCGATTTGAGTGGTGATAGGGGGAAACTGCAATTCGAAACCCAGACTGTGTGTTGAGACTATGCGCGACGCATTGGGTAAGAGCGCGGCGCACACAGGTTGCGCGACACATTGGGCGGTTTGCCACAGTGCATTTTTCCACTGGCGCGGTGCATCCATGGGGCGTGGCGCATTGGGCTTGTGCGTGGCGCATAGAGCTTCCAAGGCAAAAATTCATCACGGCTCCATAAAAATCAAAATTATTCCATCTCCTCTGCTCCAAGTAAGTTTGAGAATGTTTGTTCATTTATTTTAGTCATGTGTGGTGTTGTTTGGAGGCAAAGACATTAGAGTTTTGGTTGGTGAAAAATAAGCCCTATATCCATATCAAAATCTGCTCCCTTAGGGTTTGACATGAAGTGCTGAAATTTGACCCATTCCATTGTTCATTTGTGTTCCCATCACTGTCATACTGTTATCACAGTCCTTTCCTCTTCCCTCTGTCCCAAAACAATCATATCCCTTGTACCCATTTTCCCTATTACTAAACCCTATTAGCCCTCCCACTCCCATAACACTTATAAAATCCCCAAATCCCCAAGTTACCCAAGCAGTCAAGTGACTGTCCTTGCACTCAAATTTCACTTGACAGCCCATTATACCCACTATAATATTTCCTCACAGTCTCTCATTACATACTTGGCACATTGGGTATTGAAAGACAAACTCTTGTTTTCACCACATATATATTAGCATATACTTGTGATACACCTTACTTTCAGCACCATGTCAGAAACAAATTCATCATATGAGCAAGAATATGAGCAGGAGAATGATTCAACCACAAATATTAATGTACCGAGGAGGTCCCATAAAATTGGCAGGCACATCAAAGAAGAGCCCACTTCCTTGACTCAGTTGCAGGCCTGCCCGCTTGCAATGGCATGCTTTCAGCAACATTCATGTTTTCAGTATTGTGAGATGATTGCTCAGATTCAACACCATCAGGAGTTGGTTCGCTTATTTTTCCTACATTTTCGTGATGGCCACGTAAACCTTGCTGGAGTGAACTTCACCTTGACACCAGAAACCATTTCTGAGGCAACCGGGATACCAAACATAGGTGAGGAGTGGAATAAGAGACAACAGCTAGATAGAGCATATTATTAACCTTACATCAGGCCTGGATATTTGAGTCAACTCAGCCGGGTATTCCCGTTCCGGTTTCTGAAGGAGTCCTATGCGCCATTAATGAAGCTCATCATCAGATACTTCAGCTGTGAGGGATGGTTCTCACGCCTTTATGCATATCACATCAGACTGTTGATGCATTTCACAAGAGTGATATTGATGAATATTCTATACTTCATGTGCCGAAACATAGAGCAGATGACTACCCTTGTGCAGAAGAAGACTCCAGAGCAGCAACATAACAACATTTATCATTATGCGCTCATCAAGATGATCGTGGTACATCAACTTGGATTGCAGGGCATTGCATGGGAGGAGTTCATTTCCCGTGAACATTTTAAAACCCCTCAGCCTCCTCCAGAGATTGTTCACGATGCAGGTGAGCCTTCAAATCAGTTTGAGGTTCCTGAGACAGAGCCTATCAGTGTTCCAGTGTGTGTTACCTATCAGAGAGGTACCAGAGCCTTATTTGCAACAACACGACGAGTACTATCTCCACTCGGCGTGGAAGGGGTCTCATTGCAGTCGACCAGCGAGCGTGATGATATATCCACTTGAAAGAAAAGTGGAAGGAGTATCACCTTCTATATCAGCAGTGCGGAATACGAGGCAAGAAGCCTATGCGGGATGAGGCCTCGGGAGGCCAAGATACGGATTTATATTGATCGATGTTGATTCGAGCTCTCCCGACTCAAAAAGTAGAATCTACCATCCTGGAAGGCGAGAATCTCAGATCGACACAACGATCGAGAAATTGTAGAGAGCTTCAGTGGGTTATAAATTACTTAGGCAGTGGAATAAACTGGAAGAGGATAGAGCACACACTCATGGAGCTATGAAGAATCATGAAGACCGTGAATTGGCCCGAAAGAGACCAGGTGACATGACACCATTTGAGCAGGAGACTTGCCTTACGAGAGTCAACGTTCATCTTGAGAAACTATTGGCGAAGGCCAATAGAGACAGAGACATGCTCAGACACATGAAGAACCACTATTGGGCCCGCACACACGTTTGCAGAGCCAGGATGAAGATCGTGAAGGCGAGGTTGAGGAGAGCACTGAAACGGCGAAAAAGGCCTGATCCACTCCAAATCTTGGCCGAAGCTTCCTTGGCTGAGAATAGGACATTATGGGAGACATTCACTCCAAATTTCAGCAAATTTGGAGAAAATTTTGTCATTTTTGAAATTTTTGTTGCAAAACAGGTTTTTCTGTCCGACGCGTCGCGTCACTCGACGCGCGCTTATGCTTGGAACATCTTCTGGAGGAAAAATTGATGTTTTTGGGTTTTTTATGATAAATTATGCATGCTCAGGAATGGTTGAGATATTTAATCAAGTTCTGGGTGGTCTTAAGGGTCAAAAACACTCCAAAAATGGCCTTTCTGCCACTTTTTGCACCAGCAGGAACCAGTCTTGGGAGATTGAATTTTTTGAGGGGAAAATGACCTCCAAATTGAAAAATTCCACTTGTGTTGGATATCAAACAGACAGGTCTTTCCAACAAGATATCATGAGCTCAATTTGAACTTCGGGAAGTGCCTCAAAAACAGGCTCAAAGTGGCGCGACGCATTGAGTTTTTGGGCGCGGCGCATAGAGAAATTTGGCCTCATTTTGACTCTTCAGCTCAGAAATTCGCCCAGTTTTGACTAGTTTCACTTTTTGATGTAAATATTGATCTATCTTGATGTAATTTGATGATTATGATGTAATTTTGGCTCATATTTACTTGTTCTAGAGGATTCATTCACTAAAAAGTGAAAAGTAAGTGAATGGATCAGTTTCCTTCCTTATAGAGGCAAGTTGTTTGGCTGCCTAGATTTCAGTTCCATGTTTAGAATTGGTTGAAACAGCTCCTAGAAGGATGAGCTCGACCCCTAGAGGCATGGGAAGGGGTTAGGATAGTCTATATATTGTATTTTCTGAGACATTTTTAGGGTTGGATACTTGGGAAAAGTTTGGCACCTCATTGTATATCCATTTTCAGTTTTTGGCAAAGGAAAGACCAGAGTTTTGCAGCACTTGTTGGGATCCTTGTGGCTTCTGAGTTTTGATGATGTTTTTCTCCATGTTATTGTAAGTTTCATTAATGTTATATGTATTCCATTTCCCTTCTCTTTGCTTCTGAATTAAACAAATGAGTAACTAAGGTAGAATTCATTAGTTTGTTGGTGCTCTGCCTTAAAATTTTGTTTAGTTTTATATGTTTTCCTCCGTTTGAAGAGGATCCTTGCACCTTCTTGCCCTCTTCAGCTCCTCAGCAGTCTTTTCTATCCATTCATTGAATCTAAGACATCAAATCCATTGCCTTCCCTGCCCCAACTTGAACTCTGCAAGAATTTGGCCTCATCCCCAAGCCCAAAATTGCCTTTCCCTTTTTCCAACAAAAAAACCCCTAAAAATCATTCCAAACTCCTTGATTAATATACCTAGCCTAAAATTAGCACTCATTTCAGTCATCTCAAGGCCTATCGATACATTTTTCCTGAGATTGACCCGGAGAGAGCCCTCTCCTGTTCTGGTAGGGCTAGCTACCAGACTGAGCGTGGTTTGGTGTTACCCTGAATCCCGCCTTCTTTCAGCCTGAGGTGGATTTAGGCAATAACATAGTGGCGACCATATTGGGGAAAAAAATAGTTTGCTTGTGGGTGTTATTTGTTTCATAAGCTACAGACGGAGCCTGAAGTTACGCCAGGTAGCCTTCAAAACTCTTTTGCTTTGCATTAGCGGAAGTAGATAAACGTTGCTTCAGTCAATCTCTGGTCTAGCTTGTGGACGTGACACTTGACTTGTGAATTACCCCAGTATATCAGATCGTTCTGGACTTTTGGGTGATTGAGTCTAGAATTTGATAGGCTGAATTAGATCGGTTTTGTCCTTTGATTTTTGAATAGATCAACACACTGGCTTCCAGAAGACATACTAGAGCTAATCCCGATCCTGATCCGCCTCCAGTGTATGAGAATCCCAATCTGATTTCAAGAATCCTCCGTCGAGAAAGTCCCATGATCCCTTTGTTTAAATCTCATTCATGCCCGACTGTATTTGAGTTCCTTGAAGATATTGAGTTTGATGATCAATTTGAGTTGTCGTTGTTTGAAACTAAATCTGAAAGTGCTACTGGTTCTACTGTCATAAATCCTGATTTTATCAAGTATCTTGAGATTGAACAAGCTAATAGATCCATTGATAGTTACATCTTGAACATTCAAAACTCTATTGTGGCAACGAATATTCCTGAGTTTATCGAATCTGCTTCTGAAACTCTTGGTCCATCAGCAGTTACTTCTGATTCACAAGTTCACGCTGAGCCTTCTTTCATTCCTACCATTCCCGTGCAACCATCTATATCTGATCAGCAATCTGCAGTAGTTCCTCCTCCATCTCCACCACATACACCTTGTACATCTACTACTCCTACTCCTCCCGTTTCTCCAAGACAGATCATAAATCCACCAAGAGCAATGGCTACTAGATTCACACCTCTTGTCTTGCCCCAGAACTTAGATCCCATGCCCGCTGATTATCAGAGTAAAATCCCATTGTTTGATGGTACTCCTCAAAGTGTGCCCGCTCAACAACATATTGATAGAATGACAGACTTCTTTGATCTCCATGAAATTGATGAAGAGAATGTCACCATGAGATTGTTTGTGCAAACTTTTGGAGGTGAGGTACGCAAGTGGTTCAGAGCTTTGCAGCCTAGAAGTATTAATACATTAGAAGAGCTTCAGAGACAGTTTCTAGATCGGTGGGAAATGAAGAAAGATCCACTTCAAATCACTTCTGAATGTACCAAGATCAAGCGCAATGCTGATGAGTCCATCCAAGGCTATAGTATCAGATTTAATGCGGTTTATAATGAAATTCCTGATGATTTGAGGCCTTCTAAGAAGTCAGCTTTGTTAAAATTCCCGAATGGTTTTGATCTGGAGATGGCCTATTCATTACGAGACAGAGATCTTCCCACCTTAGAAGATATGCAGAAAATTGCGGTGAGTGTTGAGGCAAATTTGAATGACAAGAGAGCTAGATTGAAAGAAGAAAAGAAAGTTGTGATAAAGGAAGAAGCTTTTGCATCTACATCAGATCAGCTACTTCGTAAAGTGGGAAAAATGTTTGAAAGGTTCACACTTGATAAGCCCGAACTGCAGATACGAAATCCCAACTTCCGTGGTCAGCAGCAGCCCCAATTCAGGATCAAACAACGAGAGCAGAGAGCACAAGAACCAGCAGTCCAGCAGCAAGTAAAGACACCTCTTCAGCAGAATTTTGTTGGTCAGGATTCAGATGATGAAGATGATGTAGTAGGGGAGGAAAATCACTTCTTTACTCCTGATGATTTGCCCATTTATATCACTGAAGATGAGGAGTATGCAGAAAGTTCAGCGGTACAAAGAGATGAGGATTTTATCTTGGCCAATGATGCAGCTCTTGAGGAAGAGTCGGATGAGTATCAGAGAGGTTATATGAATGCCTTGTCAGCCCAGCAGAAGCAATATTCTCTTAGAAACAGAGATGTGCCTGTCAACCCAATCCAAAAGAGAAAGGAAGTTTCAGCACCTAAAAACGATTCACCTGTTGCACAAAAGAAAGCAAAAGAGATAGTTGATCCCGCTGCCACCAAGTCATCATCAGCAGAAAAATCAAATCAGCCAATTACATCGAGGGAGAAGGCTGAAAAGAAAGATGTTCCAGCCAAAGAGATTGAAAAGACTTCAGCCTTTAGTTTGGAGAATGAGATTTCTAAATTAAAGGTATCCATTCCCTTGACTGAACTAATGAAGAACAACAGTTATAAAGGTCAAGTTTCTAGAATTTTGAATTTCGATCCCATGTCTGATATGGTGAATATTGAAGATGATCAACCTGAACTGATATTTGGACCAGCTTTAGATGGTGAGTCTCCAGATAGCGAAGTGCCTCCTTTTTATATCAGTCTTCGATTGCATGAGTTTGTGTTGCATAATGCCATGTTCGATTCCGGTGCTTCCCATAATCTCATGGCGAAGGAAATCATGGAGAAGTTGGGTTTAGACATCACAAGGAAGTACCATGATCTTTATTCATTTGATTCTAGCAGAGTGAGATGTATTGGGCTCATTAAAGACTTGGTTGTTAGTTTGGATCAGATTCCCACAAAGAATGTTTTGATGGACGTTGTTGTAGCAGACATTCCTCCGAGATTTGGTATGTTGCTTTCCAGATCTTGGGGAGAAAAATTGAAAGGGACATTACAATTAGATTTCTCCTATGCGACGATTCCCGTGTTTGGCCAAATGAGAAAGTTGTACCGGGAACAAAAAATGAAGTATATGATTACAACCAAGGAGAAACCGGTTAATCATCCGATTAATTATGTACATACAGATTTAGAGTCTTTTGTTTTGTTTGCCGATAGTTTCAATGATGTAGATAGTCAGTTAGTTCAAGCAGAAGATATTCCAGAGATTACTGAAAATTTCAGAGAATTTTTTCAGAAAGAAAGGAAAAAACTGGAAAGTACAGTTGAGCAATCAGCTAAAGATAGTGGACAGCAAGCAGAAAAAACAGAGCTAGCACAATTTCAGCACTTAGAAGATGATGAAGAGGGTCTATGGACCATGGATTTCGATGGTGCAGTGGGAAATGATGGTGTTGGAATTGGTATTTGGGTACGCAGTCCTTTTTCCGCTCCAAACAAGGTACCGAGCAATGTACGGGTATGTTCTTACAAATTAGCATTCGATTGTTCGAACAATGAGGCTGAGTACGAAGCTCTGATTGCTGGCCTAAAAATTCTTAGAAAGCTGAATGCTAAGAGAATTGCAGTCTATGGCGACTCCGAATTGGTGATTAAGCAAGTAAAGGGTGAATATCAAACGAAACATCCCCGAATGCGTGCTTACCGGAATGCTGTTCTTGATATTTTGAAGCAGTTTTCAGATTATACCTTGACTTGTATTCCTCGCATTCAAAATGGAATTGCAGATGCACTTGCTAAGGTAGCAAGTAATTTGAAGATCCCAATGAATTCAAGTAATAATTTCGAAATCCATGTGAAGCACCGTCCTACCGTCTCGGATAATCAAAGATGTTGGCAAGTTTTCCAAGATGATGATGAGATTAATGATTTTCTGCAAAGTAAAGGTAAGTTCAAAGATACCTCAACTGATGTAGAATATGATGATGGTGAAGCTGACATGCAAGTAAATCAAATGGAAGTGTTGCAGCTGAAAGATAACGTTATTCCTAAAGGTTTGATACCTTTAGAAGAGCTCTTTGATCAGGATGATGTGGCTAAAAAGCCAACCTTACGGCCGACTGAAAAAGGAGTTGAAGATGTAAATATTGGAACAGCTGAAGACCCCAAGATGGTGAAGTTATCCAAATCATTGCCACCGGAGGTAAAGGCTAAATATGTGAGTTTGTTGTCTTCATTTGTTGATGCTTTCGCTTGGGATTACTCAGATTTAAAGATGTATGACACCAATATAATTCAGCACACTATCCCAATCAAGCCTAATCAGAAGCCTTTCAGACAAAAGCTAAGAAGAATCAATCCGAAGTTGCTGCCATCGATTGAGAAGGAGGTAAACAGGTTGTACAAAGCATGAATCATTGTTCCCATCAGATTTTCTGATTGGATTTCCAATTTAGTGCCAGTGCGGAAAAAGACAGGTGAGATTCGATTGTGTATTGATTTCCGAAATCTGAACAAGGTTTCATTGAAGGAAAATTATCCATTGCCTAAGATGGATCATATATTGCAGCGAGTAGTTGGAGCATCTCGCATGTCACTACTCGATGGTTATTCTGGATGTAACCAAATTTTGGTCCATGAGGATGACCGTGACAAAATAGCGTTCACCACTCCGTGGGGAACTTTCCACTATGCCAAGATGCCATTCGGTTTGAAGAATGCTGGTGCGACTTTCCAGCGGGCGATGGACATGGCTTTTGCGAATGAGAAAGATTTTTTCCTTGTTATATACCTTGATGATTTGACGGTCTTTTCCAATTCAGATGAAGAGCATATGTATCACTTGAAAGTTGTTTTTCAAAAGTGCAGAAAATATGGTGTCTCGCTTAATCCTAAAAAGAGCTTGTTTGCCATGGATGAAGGAAAATTACTTGGTCACATTATTTCAAAAGATGGCATTCGTATTGATCCAGCACGTGTTGAAGCAATTCAGCAAATTGACCCTCCCAGGAACAAGGAGGAGATTCAGTCTTTTAATGGTAAGATGAACTTTTTACGCCGTTTTGTCCCTAACCTTGCTGAACATTTAAGAGAAATAAAAAATATGCTGAAAAAGGACAGCCAAGTGAAGTGGACTGAAGAGGCGGTAAAGTCCTTTAATTTGGTGAAGTTGGCACTATCTTCAGCTCCGGTGTTAATCAGCCCGGATTACACCCAAGATTTTATTTTGTTTTCCTTTGCTTCGGAGCATACCATGGCAGCTGTGTTAATGCAGAAAAGAGATGGGCATGAGAAGCCAATAGCTTTTTTCAGTCGAACTATTAGAGACACAGCCTTGAAGTACAACATCATTGAGAAGCAAGCTCTGGCATTGGTAAAAGCATTAAAGGATTTCCGGGTATACATTTTGCATTCCCATATTTTGGCTTATGTTCCTAATGCTGCCGTGAAAGATGTTTTAGTACAGACTGATCCGGAAGGAAGACGTGGCAAGTGGATTGCAGCTTTGCTGGAATATGATGTGGAAATAAGGCCCACGAAGCTTATCAAGGGACAGGGGCTGGTGAAACTTATGGTTGAATCGAATTTGCACGCATTAGACATAAATCTGATTGCTGCTATGTCTGATGAGGATGAGGAGAATTCGCCACTTCAGGTATCGGAAATTTTTGTTGCTTCCCCATGGTATTCAGATATCATGTATGTTCTTCAAATTTTGTCATCACCGCCCGGCATGACTAGAAACAAAGGTAGAACTTTGAAACTGAAGGCTGCAAAATTTTGTATTTTGAATTCTGCACTTTATTGGAAAGATCCGGGTGGTGTTTTGTTAAATTGTTTGGTGGAGGAAGAAGCGAAGAAGGTAATGGAGGATTTCCATAAAGGAGACTGCGGGGGTCACCATTTTTGGAAAACAACAGCCAATAAGATTTTGAGAGCGGGATACTATTGGCTGAAATTGTTTGCTGATGTGTATAAAATAGTCAAAGGCTGCCATGAGTGCCAGATTTTCGAAGGAAGACAGAAATTATAGCTTTTTCCGCTTAAACCTATTGAGGTAAGCGCCCCTTTTCGGTAGTGGGGTTTGGATTTCATTGGGGAAATCCATCCTCCTTCTTCAGTACAACATAGATGGATCCTAACAGTGAATGATTACTTCACTAAATGGATCGAAGCAGTTCCCACAAGGCAGGCTACCGATTCGGTAATCATTTCTTTCCTTGAGAACAACATTTTGTCTCGTTTTGGTTGCCCGAATAAATTGATCATTGACAATGCAACAGATTTTAAATCAAGAAAGATGATTGAGTTTTGTGCCAAGTATAAAATCATTTTGGGACATTCAACCACCTATCATCTGCAAGGCAACGGATTGGCAGAATCTTTCAATAAATCTTTAGTCAACATCATTAAAAAGTTGATGGACATAAATAAGAAGAGTTAGCATAAGAAGCTGGTCAATGTGCTATGGGCTGATCGGGTGAGTCAAAAGAAGTCCATTGGTATGTCCCCCTTTGAGTTAGTTTATGGAGTGGATACAGTGTTTCCTACCTCTCTTTCTGTTCCGGTGGTCAAGCTTTTTCAGGAAGCTGGTAGTGAAGAAAGCCATATGCAGAGAAGGATAAATCAAATGATTCATTTGCAGCAAACGAGAGAAGAGTTTTTCCAGAACACATTCAAGTTGCAGGAGAGAATCAAGAAGATCTATGACAGGAAAGCGAAGGCGGAGAAATTCCAATTGGAGGAAGTGGTTCTGAAGTGGGATGCTAGGAATGAGGACAAAGGTAAGCACGGTAAGTTTGAAAATCTCTGGAAAGGTCCATTTAAGATTGCAGCATATCGAGGTTAGAACGCCTTTCTTTTGAAGGAGATGAACAGTGAAGACTCTCCAGGAGGGCCGGTCAATGGTCATCTCTTCATGTGATACCATTTCTAAGATGTTTTCTACTGATCACATTGTCATTGTACATATCATTTATTTCAATTTCATTGCAATTGTGCACTGTGGTCTTTTCTTCAGTTTGGGGCCCGAAGTGAAGGCTATAATTCTAAAGAAGGATTTCAGTTTCGGTTTGAGTCTGTCTAGTCGGTTTGGTTCAGTCATTTCTGTTTTAAAAGTTGAGTTAGTTTGAGTCAAAGTTTTAGTCAAATAAATTCAGTCAAAAGTCTTGAGTTGCTTTGTCAAAATAATGGACTCCATAGCCTAATGGATGAAGGCACTGCCTATCTCTCCCAGAGATCGGCCGTTCTTGGCCCCTCCAAGGAGCCACCATCCCCATTGGAGCCAATGTTATAGTCGTTCTTGTCATCCCTCCGTCAGAGATAATTTCTCTTATTGCATTTCTTTTTTAGGTGTCTCATCCCTCTCATTCATCTGCATTCCATTAGGGGCATGCCATCATCTGACGGAAGGGTCTCTTCACTAATTTCCCTCATGGTTGTACCTGCTGGGTTGGTTAAAATTTTATCAAAATTCATTAAGGTTGATTTCAGTCATTTACAGTCATAGATGGTCTTGTGGTAAAAAAAGAGTCTTTCAGTCACTATGTCTAGGGTTTGGTCTTCATAATGTCAAATAATGCCCGCAGGCCATGAGGATGTCTTCAATAAGTTTTCATTTCAAGATTTTCATCATTAACAATACTCAAGGATGTTTTTTCTTCAAAACTCTGTTTTGAAGAAGAAATTGTCAAATTAAGTGTTTGTAATAAATATGTATTTTTAAAGTTTTCCGCCATGAAGTACTTCAAATGCAGCCTCTGGTCATCCTTTGTCGAAGTCCAAATGCCACCATCCCTGCAAAAACCAACAAAGGAGCAATCCTTTTAGTCAGAAAATCGAAAAGGAAACTTAAAGAAAAGAGTTGTATTAAAATGTGAAAAAGTGCCGATGCCAAACATTACAAAATGGGTTTGTGAGAAACAAAAATTAAAATCCACCACTATAAGATATTTTCATTTGTTTTGAAACGTTCATTTGCATCCAAGAAGATCGATTGAAGTCGATTTGAGTGGTGATAGGGGGAAACTGCAATTCGAAACCCAGACTGTGTGTTGAGACTATGCGCGACGCATTGGGTAAGAGCGCGGCGCACACAGGTTGCGCGACACATTGGGCGGTTTGCCACAGTGCATTTTTCCACTGGCGCGGTGCATCCATGGGGCGTGGCGCATTGGGCTTGTGCGTGGCGCATAGAGCTTCCAAGGCAAAAATTCATCACGGCTCCATAAAAATCAAAATTATTCCATCTCCTCTGCTCCAAGTAAGTTTGAGAATGTTTGTTCATTTATTTTAGTCATGTGTGGTGTTGTTTGGAGGCAAAGACATTAGAGTTTTGGTTGGTGAAAAATAAGCCCTATATCCATATCAAAATCTGCTCCCTTAGGGTTTGACATGAAGTGCTGAAATTTGACCCATTCCATTGTTCATTTGTGTTCCCATCACTGTCATACTGTTATCACAGTCCTTTCCTCTTCCCTCTGTCCCAAAACAATCATATCCCTTGTACCCATTTTCCCTATTACTAAACCCTATTAGCCCTCCCACTCCCATAACACTTATAAAATCCCCAAATCCCCAAGTTACCCAAGCAGTCAAGTGACTGTCCTTGCACTCAAATTTCACTTGACAGCCCATTATACCCACTATAATATTTCCTCACAGTCTCTCATTACATACTTGGCACATTGGGTATTGAAAGACAAACTCTTGTCTTCACCACATATATATCAGCATATACTTGTTATACACATTGCAAAGCACCATGTCAGAGACAAATTCATCATATGAGCAAGAATATGAGCAGGACAGTGATTCAACTGCAAAGCTAAATGTACCGAGGAGGTCTCATAAAAGTGGCAGGCATGTCAGAGAAGAGCCCACTTCCTTGACTCAATTGCAGGCTTGCCCGCTTGCAATGGCATGCTTTCAGCAACATTCATGTTTTCATTATTGTGAGATGATTGCTCAGATTCAACATCATCAGGAGTTGGTTCGCTTATTTGTCCTACATTTGCGTGATGGTCATGTAAACCTTGCTGGAGTGAACTTCACCTTGACACCAGAGACCATTTCTGAGGCAACCGGGATACCAAACATAGGTGAGGAGTGGAATAAGAGACAACAGCTGGATAAAGCATATTATGAACCTTACATTAGGCCTGGTTATATGAGGCAGCTCAGCAGGGTGTTTCCTTTCAGATTCTTGAAGGAGTCCTATGCGCCATTAATGAAGCTCATCATTAGATACTTCAGTTGCGAGGGTAGATTCTCACGCCTTTATGCATACCACATCAGACTGTTGATGCATTTCACGAGAGTGAGACTGATGAGTATTACATATTTCATATGCCGAAACATAGAGCGGATGACTATCCTTGTGCAGAAGAAGACTCCAGAGCAGCAACATAACAGCATTTATCATTATGCGCTCATCAAGATGATTGTGGTACATCAGCTTGGATTGCAGGGCATTGCATGGGAGGAGTTTATTTTCCGTGACTTCTTTACAGCCCCTCAGCCTCCTCCAGAGATTGTTCACGATGCAGGTGAGCCTTCACATCAGTTTTAGGTTCCTAAGACAGAGCCTATCAGTGTTGCAGTGTGTGTTACCTATCAGAGAGGTACCAGAGCCTTATTTGCAGCAGCACGACAAGTACTATCTCCACCCGGGGTGGAAGGGGTCTCGTTACCTTCGACAGCAGCGCGAGTAATATCTCCACATGGCGTGGAAGGGGTCTCACCTTCTACATCAGCACAGGTACAGGACAGAGGCAAGAAGCCTATGCACGATGAGGGACCCTCAAGAGGCCAAGATACTGATTTTATATTGATCGATGTTGATTCGAGCTCTCCCAGCTCAAAGCTGAAAGAAACCATCCAGGAGCAGAAAGCTGAGATTGACACATTGACAGAGAAATTGCAGAGAGCTCAGTGGGTTATAAATTACTTGGAGCAGCGGAATAAACAATTGGAGGATCAACAGACACTCATAGAGTTTCAGCAAATCCGTGAAGACCGTGAATTGGCCCGAAAGAGACCAGGTGACATGACACCATTTGAGCAGGAGACTTGCCTTACGAGAGTCAACGTTCATCTTGAGAAACTATTGGCGAAGGCCAATAGAGACAGAGACATGCTCAGACACATGAAGAACCACTATTGGGCCCGCACACACGTTTGCAGAGCCAGGATGAAGATCGTGAAGGCGAGGTTGAGGAGAGCACTGAAACGGCGAAAAAGGCCTGATCCACTCCAAATCTTGGCCGAAGCTTCCTTGGCTGAGAATAGGACATTATGGGAGACATTCACTCCAAATTTCAGCAAATTTGGAGAAAATTTTGTCATTTTTGAAATTTTTGTTGCAAAACAGGTTTTTCTGTCCGACGCGTCGCGTCACTCGACGCGCGCTTATGCTTGGAACATCTTCTGGAGGAAAAATTGATGTTTTTGGGTTTTTTATGATAAATTATGCATGCTCAGGAATGGTTGAGATATTTAATCAAGTTCTGGGTGGTCTTAAGGGTCAAAAACACTCCAAAAATGGCCTTTCTGCCACTTTTTGCACCAGCAGGAACCAGTCTTGGGAGATTGAATTTTTTGAGGGGAAAATGACCTCCAAATTGAAAAATTCCACTTGTGTTGGATATCAAACAGACAGGTCTTTCCAACAAGATATCATGAGCTCAATTTGAACTTCGGGAAGTGCCTCAAAAACAGGCTCAAAGTGGCGCGACGCATTGAGTTTTTGGGCGCGGCGCATAGAGAAATTTGGCCTCATTTTGACTCTTCAGCTCAGAAATTCGCCCAGTTTTGACTAGTTTCACTTTTTGATGTAAATATTGATCTATCTTGATGTAATTTGATGATTATGATGTAATTTTGGCTCATATTTACTTGTTCTAGAGGATTCATTCACTAAAAAGTGAAAAGTAAGTGAATGGATCAGTTTCCTTCCTTATAGAGGCAAGTTGTTTGGCTGCCTAGATTTCAGTTCCATGTTTAGAATTGGTTGAAACAACTCCTAGAAGGATGAGATCGACCCCTAGAGGTATGGGAAGGGGTTAGGATGGTCTATATATTGTATTTTCTGATACATTTTCAGAGGTTGGACTCTTGGGAATAGTTTGGCACCTCATTGTATATTCATTTCAGATTTTTGGCAAAGGAAAGACCAGGGTTTTGCAACACTTGTTGGGATCCTTGTGGCTCTGAGTTTTGATGATTTTTTTCTCCATGTATTTGTAAGTTTCATTAATTTTATATGTATGCCATTTCCCTTCTCTTTGCTTCTGAAATAAAAAAATGAGTAACTAAGGTAGAATTCATTAGTTTGCTGGTGCTCTGCCTTAAAATTTTGTTTATTTTTATATGTTTTCCTCTGTTTGACGAGGATCCTTGCACCTTCTTGCCCTCTTCAGCTCCTCAACAGTCTTTTCTATCCATTCATTGAATCTAAGACATCAAAGTCATTGCCTTCCTTGCCGCAACTTGAACTCTGCAAGAATTTGGCCGCATCCCAAGCCCAAAATTGCCTTTCCCTTTTTCCAACAAAAACCGCTAAAAATCATTCCAAACTCCTTGATTAATATACCTAGCCTAAAATTAGCACTCATTTCAGTCATCTCAAGGCCTATTGATACATTTTTCCTGAAATTGACCCAGAGAGAGCCCTCTCCTATTCTAGTAGGGCTAGCTACCAGACTGAGCGTGGTTTGGTGTTACCCTGAATCCCGCCTTTCTTCATCCTAAAGTGGATTTGGGCAATAAAAAGCC
>JAXQQM020068337.1:0-78809 GCA_034641835.2 Pinus albicaulis
ATATCAAATGGCAAATATTCCTAAAAGCGGGCCGTAAAGAGATAAGGTAGTCAAATTCGCATGCATTAAAGCCAATAGAATAAATAAAGCAACGGGCGGAGTGTAAAATCATAAGTAAACAGGGGGTATAAAAGGTAAAGGGGACGCAGCGTTGATCATATAACTGATATATTAAAAAGAGCCGCTGTCACGTAAGAAAGCACGTGGGGAAAGTCCGAGGGGGTCGAGCAGCGGGGAAAGGACAAGACCCATACCCCCGCGGACTGGTGACTCGTGGCATGGTGAAGACTTAACGTTGGAAGGGGATAGTAAGAACATGCCGCGAGATGTGATTACGTGGCAGAGCAAAGGTGGACCCGAGCAGCGGGGAAAGCCATGTGTTAGCTCAGCGTAGGAAATCACGCGCGGTAAGAATTGGACAACATATGTGGATAAAAGGTAAGGTAAAGTTCATTAGATCAGCTGGTACTGAGACCCGTACCAGCCTTTAACCTGACACGAGGCGCGCACCTACACCTTGACATCCCCAATCCCCACGCGCCACGTGTCTCATTGTCAGTGTCCTTACGACACTTGCCTTCTGTCATCCCACTCATCCGCCTTTTTAACTCGAACAGCCTGCTCTAGTAGTAACAAACTCCCGTATTTCTCTCCAGTAGAAAGAAACAGGTTACTTTCTACGACAAATACCAAGTAGGGACGAGCACCTGGTATACCCCAATCACTGTCAGGGTTCCTCGCATCGCTTTCCCGAGCATTGTCACCCTCTGTTCAGGTATTCCATTCTCCATTTTCCCTCTGTTTCCTTTCTCTTTTCGAAATTGTTAAAATGTCAGCCATGGGGAGAGGAACGCCCAAGAAGAACGAGCCTGAAACCCCCCAAGTCCGTGAGTCTAGGAACCCCCCTGGTTTTGAACCCCTCTACGACTTGCAGTCTGGTATCTGCGACCCAAAATATCCTTTTGACATACGAAGTATCAAACCCCTGCTTTTTGGCCGCCATTACAAGAATGCAGACCATTTCCGAGTTATCATGTCTGGCTTCTACCACCAAATCACCCCCGAGGTCCATTCTTGTATTGATTTTATCACCTGGCTCAGAGATGCCTATGATATACATCGGGGCACTTTCGTTTCTCCTCAGGGGAATAAATTTTTTTCCCTATCTCCCGATGTTATCAGACAGGCCCTCCGTTTTCCTGCCAGCGACACATATATCAGTTTCAAAGACGAAACCTTGACAACCCAGTTCAATAAACAGTCAAGGGAAGCCCGCCGTGCCTTCATATCCTCCATAACCATTGACCAGGCAACTTCCCTACCTACATTAGAACCGTTTTCACTGAGTCTATTCGTCGAAGAGGTTCGACCCGTTCTATCTCTCATCGCTGGCCTTTTGGGGATAGGGAGCCCGGAAGACATTTCTATGGTATGCATTCGCTTTTTATGGCTCATGTCACAGAATGGGGTTGTATTGGAAATTCCTGGTTTCCTCTCCTCAACCATCCTAACCCAATTCCAAGAGCTCGCACAAGCCCGCCAGTTTCGCTTCTGCTCAATGGTGTTCTACCTCTTCCTATTCCAGCATGCAGATAAGTTCGACCATTTGGGGTTAGATAGGGTCTATTCTGAGAATTCTCAACCCAGACCAGTCTTTGACTGGAATTTCTCCGTCCGTCATTTACCTAGGGGAGAGGGTTATGCGAACTTCGTGAACACTTTCATGTCCATCGCCTACACCATCATTCACGACATGCCTTCCCCTAGGGTTTTCCCAGAGATGAAACGTTGGCTGCAGGCTGGGAAATACCAGTGTACCGGAGATTGGTTCCTTACTGAAGATTGCACTGAAATTCGGGTCTATGGAGCCGAAGTTGCTCCATACCGATTGCCAGTTTTCCCCGTCCGACGAGTTTACGCCCTCGAGTACATCCGGCAAGCCCTCAAAGCCGACCAGCTCCATTTTGTCCCTGCTAAGAAAGGCTACATCCTAAGGCTTCCTGTCCAAATCGGCCCCTTCATGGTAAACTCTAGATATGCCCTCCCAATTGCTGAAAAAATGCTGCAAAACATGGACCTGACGTTGGGGCAAAGCTGGGCTTATGACCCACGAGAAATCATTTCAAATAAAAGAAAAAGAAACAGGTCTACGCCCTACATACATGAGCTGAGGCCATTTATGGAATGGAGGGCTAACCTCGAAATTTGGCCCATGTTTTCGCAGATGGAGACAAACTCATCTGCTACAGGGGAAGAGGAGGAAGTGAACGGGGGCGCCGGTGGAGAAGAGGTAGGTACCTCCGGAGCAGCACCACCGCCCAAGAGGCAGAGCGTGGCCACCAGTGAAGCGGAAGTCATAGGAGAAGGGAAATTACTGGAACCCTTCACGAAATTTGGCGAATTCGATAAAGGCAAGGCGGGGATAACAGTGCTGAGAGACAGCGTTGCCTCCTCCGATTACACAGAGGTTATGCAGGCCATCATTGAGCCCACTTCATCCAAGGCGAGTGAAAGGGAGCGGACAAATAAAGCAATCCGAGACAGATATAAGGCTGAATTAGGGGGTTACGTGGAAAAATACCATACCAGGCTCTTCGCCTCTATCAATGCGGACACTGAAAGCCTGGTACTGTCTATGGCAGAGGCCATCCTGGACCCAAATTCTGATGTCCCTACTTATAAGGTGCTCGAATTGGCCATTGATATGCAGAAGGTACCGGTCAACGACATGTGCGACCTGTTCCAAACGGTTTGCAACATGATGAAGGATAAGCTATCGTAGCTCACCCTCGCATTAAGGAAGATAGAACAGAAATATGACCAGTTGAGGGCATCCTTTGTAGCGGAACAAGTGTCTTGCCGTGCCAACGCACACCAGGTGCGTGACCTCCAGGACCAAATCAAAAACTCAGATGAAGGAGGGAAAGGTGCACAAGCAGCACTTATAAGTAGGTTGCAGAAGGATATCGCAGCCGCAAAGAGACAGGCTCGCATACCGGCTTCGCATCATGTGCAAATAGCCAAATTTCTACAGGCGGAGGAAGAGAAAAAGAAGCTGTCTGCCAGGCTATTCAAGGAAAGGGAAGAGAAAGAAAAAATGGCAGAAAGGATCAGCGAGTTACAGAACAGAGCAACAGAATTGCAAACCAGGTGGGATTGGCACAGCTGTCAGACGGCTGAAGCGTCAAGCGGAGCCAGCTCGTTGTCAGCACAACTGTCCACTGCCAGAGCGGAGATTGAAGTGCTGGAGAAACAAGCATCCACGGCCAGGCAAAAGATCACAGAATTGGAGAGCTCCCTGGCCGAAAATGCCAGAACAGTTGAGGGGCTACAGAGGGAGGTCGAGGAAGAGAAAAAGGTCACGGCTGAGCAGCACAAAACCATTGCTGACATGAAGAGTCGAGCAAAGGGGAATCTCACCCTCCTCGAGGCTAGAAGCATAATCTGGTCAGACATAATCACGACGGTAACCGAGCAATGGGAGTTCTTGACAATGATAGGGGAGCTCAAGTCTACTATTCCTTATCTCAATAGAAAGTTGCAGGAGGCAGGGGGTGATCTGCCTAACAGAGCTCAACACGCTGGGGATTACATCTCATTCCTTTATGCACTAAGGGAAAACGACTTGGGGAAACATGGTATCTCCAGCCGATTTACAGAGGTCATCGAGTGTTAGAAGATCATCGATAAAGAGGAAGCCCGAGCAGCGGCTTCAAGGGCCCTTCAACGGGTGGTCGACAGTGTCAAACAGTTTGACGAGGTATGGGATGAGATCACCACAGCCGGACTCCCTTCCTGCTGGGAACCAACAGCCCCTGCCGTGCTTGTGCTTCTAGACCAATACACAGCGCGTTTACAAATGGAAAGAGATCGGACTGACCTCCAAATGGGGAAAGCGACCCAGCTCAAAGCCAGTACAATTGTTACAGTCCTCAAAAAGGAGTTTAATCTCCTTCACATGATCAGACACCGGCTTCCTACTGAGGCAGGTATTCACGCTCTCGGTGAAGCTTTTATCAAGGTGGAGAAGCTCTCAGCGATGCCCGAACCAACTTCCGAGAGTCAGCAGAGACTGACACAGTTTATGAGTCAGCATACTAGTTCTTCCGCAAACGTGCCTCCGCCCGAATCTGCAACGGCTTCCACTCAGCCTCGCCCGTGACTTTTATGTTAACTCATGATATGGTCTAAACGGCCTATTTCACTTTCATTTGGTTTATTTCTTTTAAAAGTTCCGAGTGGGTTGTTTTCCCCCCACTCTTGCATTTTAATTTTTACATCAAACATTTGTTTAAATTTCTGTTTTGAAAATGGCCTGGGGCCTGTTTACACATGATGGGAGTTTTGATTCCCCATCATGAAATTTTGCAGTTATGAGAATGACATCTAACAAATTTTTCCCATGCGAAGAAGATATTTCCCCGAAATATCTTCTCGCTGAAATGGGAGGAATCCTATATAAGGTAGATCAAAGAAGAAAAAAAAGGGTTCCAAAATTTTGGAGGAAATAATGTGTAGTGTCTTCTTGTTTAACATTTTGTGAAAGTCTCAATATGAATGCAAAGAGCCCGTAGGGCCTCAATGAAAAGAAGTTCTGTTTCGGATAAGGATTCTGGTCTTGTTTCTTCATAGTGTGTTATTCTCTCTGGTGTGCTGTAGTGTTGTTATTCGTTTTGCTTTTATCCATATATATGATATTACATTCTAGAATGCGAGTAGCTGGCTGCTTTTCTGTTATGAATTTATCCTTGTGGATACTTATTTCAGTTGCTTCTCGGCACTTTAAATATGGCTCAGATGTAATATGTCGTTCCATTTTCACCTCATTCGCATTTCTGCTATGTTGAATGTTATGAAGTATTATTTACTAACGTGGTTGCCATGTATGGATTCTTAATGTTTAAGCCCATCACATGCTAACGTATGTTCCTGAATACTGTCTTTATATCAATTAATATCTCCTCTTTTCTACATTCTCAGTAAATACTTTTATACCATCTTTCTCTGTGAACTATTCGAGAATCCAGCCCTTGCTACAAACGGACTGTCTTGAAATTGTCTTGTGCATTTATGTTGGGACTTAATATCTTGCTTATTCAAGATTGTCTCTTCAGCTTTAAGCTTCTGAAATATTGGATACCACTGAAATTTTAGTTTTCTCATTTGACAAGAAATAGTCCGAGAGCTTGGTTTGATGAGATTCTTCTCACTACATAATCATGTCTCTCTGCTATATAAGATGTCCTAGGCACTGGTCTATGGCAACTCTAGGCTGTCTCTAGGAGTTACAACATCTTTTTGGCGCCGTTGCCGGGGAACGAAGTTGAAGAAATTTAAATACCTGGGCCTCGACAAAACCCATCCACTTTTCAGTTAGGTGAGCACGAAGAGTTGAGAGTTGTGCACCCCTCATCTTGGCGACTCCACATTCATATTACAGTTAAACCTGTTTGCAGTCCTGGCTCCCCGTAAGCCACACCTAGGGTCAGATACATCTCAGTCAAGGACACCCTCTGTGTCTGACCCAAAGAGAATCCCACATAGAAGAGGCTGGAGGGAAAGGCAGTCAGTTCATACCGAAATTCCTGAATTCTCCCTCGAAAACTTTCCCTATCTTCAGTCCTCTTCTTCCCAAGTCGCCCAAATACAAGGCTCTAACCCTATTATAAGAGATACTGGTTACTACTCAGAGAGCCCACCTCGGGGAGGTGTCCATATCAAAGACGAAGCTGAGTCTAGTTACACTCCACATTACTCTTTTCACCCTACCCCTGAAGTTGAAGAGGTCAAGGAAGTTACTGAAGTATCTGCTGTTGACAGCCCGACATTCTCATCAACCCCCCAAGATGTTGTTCACTACATCCCCATCATTATTCATACTTCACTTCCACCCTCCCCTCCACCACTCATAGCTCAGGCTCTCATTCTACCACCGCCTCCCCCAATGGCGAATATCCCTGGCTTCTTGCAAAATAGATACGCTCCTTTACAGCTACCTGTAGTACTAAATGACATGCCACAGGATTATTTAAAGATTCTACCCAGATTTAATGGTGAGAATGGTATTGAAGCACAGAAGCATGTCGAAATTTTCTGCTCCTTCGCAGAGAATTTCAATGTTGAGCATTTGGACGTAGTTCTAAGGTTGTTCGTGCAGTCCTTAGATGGGGAAGCCAGAAAATGGTTTAAAACCCTTGGAGTTAATTCCATCAACAGCTGGGAGGCTATGGAGGATGCTTTTGTCAAAAAGTGGGGGGAAAGGAAGGATCACGGGGATGTTCTTACCGAGTTTAACACTCTGAAAAAGAAGCACAATGAAGGGGTATCAGAATTTATCAGAAGATTTAACAAATTGTACCTGAGCCTCCCAACTGAGATGAAGCCTCATCAGACCGCTGCCAAGGTCGTTTTTGTCGTAGCATTTGATTCTGAGTTTGGTTTCTCACTGAGAGAGAGAAAGCCAGCCACTCTGGATGACGCACAGACAGATGCGTTGGAGATAGAAGCAAATATTGTCTCAACTGGCAAGTCCAAAGGGAAACAGGAACATGATACTAGAAGAAGGGGCAAAGAAGAAGTATCCACTTCAAGCCAAGATAGAGATTCAGCAAATGACAAGATTGAAGAAATGAATAGAATGATCAAGAATCTCTCAAATAAGTTGGTCAAGTTGGAGATGGAGGCCAAGAATTCACCCCCAAAGAACTTCCAGAATGCTCCAAACAGGGGATTCAATCCTCAGTACCGGAAACCACCCTTGCAGATCCTGCAGAGGGGACAGAAGGAGCAACAAGATCAGGTACCACATCCTTTATACCTGGAGGGACAAGTGGAAGCTTCTCCTGAAGATCCTGCCTATGAATAAGAAGATGCATGCCCCGTCTTCTCAGACAGTGATGACATAGAATGCCCTGTACAAGAAAGTGAAGAAGGGGAGCTACAAGCTCACTCAGAAATGAAGAACAACGAGGATACTGAAGAGCCAGAGATCGATGACTACTGTAAACAATTCATTGACTTCATGAAAGCCCAGTTTAACAAAAAATATGATCTCAGGTCATCCAGAAAAAGAACCCGCACTCAAGATGAAGAGGAGGACACACCCCAGAAATTAGCATCTGCACAGAAAGAGGCCAATACTCAAGAACCCCTAGAAAAAGGTAAGAGGCCCCTTAACCAATCTCTGCAATCTGATATTCAAATGCCTTCGTCTTCACAAGTAGATGTATCCCCTGATAATAAACCTTTAGTAAAAGAAGTTAAGCCTCCTCTCCAAAGTAAAGAGTCAAAAGAAAGAGAAGTGTCAATAGATAAGTCTTCATCTGTTTTCTGTCTGCAAAAAGAACTCGAAAAAGTAAAAATACCAGTCCCTCTGTCTGAGTTATTGAAACAGCCTGCCTATCAGTCACAGGTCTCTTCCTTCATCTCCCCTCCTGATGTACCACACATTCCAAATAGTCTTAACCTGCAAGAAGAAAGGCCTATGGTAGTGTTCGGTCCACACGTTGAGGAGTTAGATCCCTCCACCCCTCCCTTTTATGTGTCTTTAGTGATCCATGATCTATTGTTGCATAATTGTATGTTAGACTCAGGAGCGTCTCACAACCTCATGCCCTTGTCTGTCATGGAGCAATTGGGACTCCAAATCACTCGCCCATATAAAGACCTCTATTCTTTTGATTCCAAAAGAGTGAAATGTTTGGGCATGATTAAAGATCTAGCAGTTACTCTGGCTCAGATCCCTGCCAAAAGTGTGGTGATGGATATCGTAGTGGCTGACATCCCAGCCCGCTTCGGTATGCTATTGTCAAGGTCTTGGGGGACCAGGATCGGAGGATCAATTAAGCTGGACCTGTCCTATGCCACTATCCCTGTCTTTGGTGGCCAAGAGAGGAGATTGTACCGAGAGACCAGATTTGTTAAAACAGTCACCAAGACAGGTGATTCAGTTAATTCCCCATTCTACAGCCGAGATGGGGATTTCTCCTGTCTGATGTTAGAGGAAGATCAGGAATATGCCCATGAGCCCTCATTCTGTCAGATAAAGACTGAATCATCAGTGCAGGACTATGGATCTGAAATCTGGACACTCCACTTTGATGGAGCAAATTCCAGGGAAGGAAATGGGGCTGGAGTGTTGCTTATTTCACCTATGGGTCAATGGGTCCCCTTGTCTTTCAAATTGGAATATGAGGCCACAAAAAATGTAGCTGAATATGAAGCACTCATATTGGGGTTGCAAACAGCAAGGAGTATGAAAATACCGAATCTAAAGGTGATGGGAGACTCTGAATTGGTGGTTAGACAAGTGAAAAACCAGTGTCAAGCCAAACATCCTAGGCTAAAGGCCTATAGAAATGAAGTTTGGGATCTCATAGAGAACTCTTTCTTAGCATTTAACATTCAATTCATGCCTCGAGAACAGAAAAGAATGGCAAACTCTTTGGCCGTGGCTGCTAGTACCTTCCGCCCACCTCAGAACCCTCTTCTGAGATATGAAATCGAAGTAAGGTACCGGCCTTCAATCCCTGATAATTTCAAGCACTGGCAGGTCTTTGAAGACGAGGAGCAGGTGAAGAGGTTCCTAGAGACTGTTGGAGAGTTTTCCAACCTAGAGATTGACAGTTGTGAGGAGGAGATTGGGGACATTCCAGAAGATAAGTTGGAAGAGAGGATAGCAGGTCACAGATTTCTGCAGTTGAAAGGGAATGTCATTCCCCGAGGGCTGGTACCTTTGGAAAGGATGTTCAATAAAAACGATGTTCCTTTACAGCCAAATAAAGTGGTGGCGGAGGACCAGGTCGAAGACCTCAATCTGGGCACTAAAGAGGATCCAAAGATTGTGAAGCTGTCCAAGAAAGTCCCGGATGAATACAAAAAACTGTACCAAAAGTTATTCCAGGCCTACAAATATGTGTTTTCCTGGTCATATCAAGACCTGAAAACCTTTGATGTCAGTGTTATGCAGCATAAAATTCCACTGAAGGGAGATGCAAAACCCCATAAGCAAAAACTCAGACAGATTAATCCCCTGTTGTTGCCCTCGATTGAGCAAGAAATAAAGAAACTGCTGAAGGCTAAAATTATAGTGCCACTAAGATATTCTGAGTGGGTGGCCAATTTAGTCCCAGTGCAAAAGAAGAATGGCGAAATCAGGTTGTGTGTGGATTTCAGAAACCTGAACAGGGCGTCTCTAAAAGATAACTACCCACTACCGAAGATGGACCACATTCTGCAGAAGGTGGTAGGGGCCTCTAGAATGTCCATGATGGATGGATTCTCGGGCTATAATCAAGTGGCTGTACGCCCGGAGGACCAAAAAAAGACTGCTTTCACCACGCCCTAGGGAACATTTATGTATGCTAGGATGCCATTCGGTTTGATTAATGCAGGGGCCACGTTTCAGAGAGCTATGGACATAACCTTTGTTGGAGAACAGGACAAGTTTCTGGTGGTGTACCTAGATGATATAACAGTCTTTTCTAAGGATGATGCTGAGCACATTCAACATTTGTGGAGGACTTTTGAGAAATGCAGGAGGTATGGACTTTCCCTTAATCCTCAAAAATATTTATTTGCATTAGAAGAGGGTAAACTCCTAGGACACATAGTAACTAAAGAAGGGGTCAAAATCGATCCCAAAAGGGTGGAAGCTATAAATTGTATCTCCCTCCCCAGGAATAAAAAAGAAGTCCAGGTATTCTTAGGGCGTATCAATTTTCTCAGAAGATTTATTCCTAACTATGCTGAAATAGTTAGACACATCACAGATATGTTAAAGAAAGATAATGAGGTGAAATGGGCACCAGAATCAAGGCAAGCCTTTGCCAGGATCAAGAACGCATTTGCTGAGGCTCCCATGCTGGCAAAGCCTGATTTCACTGTACCTTTTATGATTTTCTCTTTTGCATCACCTCACACGGTAGCAGGGGTTCTCTTACAGAAGAATGGAGGTGGGTATGAGCAACCCATTGCTTTCTTTAGTCAAGTACTTCATGACGTAGAGCTAAAATACAACATACTGGAGAAACAGGCTTACGCCCTGGTAAAGTCCCTCAAGGAATTTCGCATGTACATTCTGCAGTCCCACGTTACTGCTTTCGTACCCACAGCAGCAGTTAAGGATATCCTCGTTCAGGGTGACAGTGAAGGCAGAAGGGGCAGATGGATTGCAAAGATACAGGAATACGATCTGGACATCAGACCCACCAAGTTAATTAAAGGACAAGGGCTAGCAAAGATTTTGTCAGAATCAAATCACCAAGCTTTGGGCATCCACTTATCCATGGTTGAAAATGAAGAGTCTGAGGAGCTGGCAGGGAGACAAGAGGTGGAAATGGCTACTCAGAAAATACAGATGAAGTATCTTACTAGCCCTTGGTACAAAGAAATAGTTGAGTACCTCCTAACTCTCAGCTGCCCACCCAGCTGTGACAAGTCCAAATACAGAGCCTTGAGGCTGAAATCGCAGAAGTATGTAGTTGCCAATGGTCAGTTATATTGGAGAGATCCTTCAGGCATACTGCTGTTATGCCTCATAGAAGGTGAGGTGAATAAAATAATAACCGAATTCCATGAGGGAATCTGTGGAGGGCATTATAGCTGGAGGAGCACAGCTCAGAAAATCCTGAAGGCTGGTTTTTACTGGCCTAAATTGTTTGGAGATGTCTTCACTTGGGTCAGAGCATGTGACTAATGCAGAAGTTTGCTGAAAAACAGAAGTTAGCAGCTCTACCCCTGATTCCTGTGCATGTTGATGAGCCTTTCAAACAATGGGGAATTGACTTCATAGGTGAGATTCACCCACCTTCAAGCGGGCAGCATAAATGGATCTTGACTGCTACAGATTACTTCACGAAGTGGGTGGAGGCCATACCTGCACGAAACACTACAGACACGGTGATCATTAAATTCATGGAAGAGAACATTATCTCCAGGTTTGGATGTCCTGCTAGAATAGTAACTGACAATGCCCAAGCTTTCAAATCTGCTAAATTTGTGAATTTTTGTCAGAAATATAACTTCACTTTAGGCCATTCTATAGCTTACTACCCACAGGGAAATGGTTTAGCGGAATCATCAAACAAAACGCTGGTCAGAGCTCTAAAGAAGACAATAAATGAAAACCAGAGGAACTGGGATTCCCAACTGAAGTTTGCTCTATGGGCAAATAGGATAACTAGTAAAAGGGCAACTGGAAAATCCCCTTATGAGCTAGTAAACGGGCGGGCAGCTGTATTCCCTATACAGTTAGCTTTACCTGTTGCTCGTTTCATGCAGGAGACTCAGGAAGAACGAGATGGTATGACCAGAAGAATCAATCAACTGGTAGAACTCGAAGAAACGCGTATTCAGGTGAACCAGAAACTTGTGGATTACCAGGAGAAGATGAAAGAGTTGTTTGATCAACATACTAAGGATAGAAAGCTACAGGTGGGAGACTTAGTTCTCAGGTGGGATGTATGAAGGGCCGATAAAGGTAAGTGTTGAGGAGGTAAATCCCCTCTGCGGACAGAGGCGATCCCTACTAGCCCAGCAGGGGTCTAGCAACAATCAAACAATGTTATGACGCAAGCTCCTAGTTACGAATGAAAGACTTGGGATAGTTCTACCCTGATTCACCCATGATCTCAAGAAGGGAGCGCCCCTATTCCTCAAACAAGTACATCACAATCCCTCCATGATCTCCAAGGGAACACCGCACATGGAAGAAACTGCACGATACAAGCATAGAAACCAAAGATAATGAATTCAAAACATCACGTAAAGGACGTTAACATTAACATGATGGAAAACGGAGTGGAACCATAATCATAATCATCTATTAGATAATAAACGAAGAGAGATTACAACTAAGTTCTGACGTCGCGGTCTCCTTCGGACGGGTCTCCAGTCGTCCACGTCTCGCAAAGCTCGCCAAGGAAAGGGAAAACCTCTCCAGAGTCTCTTGACAATGGTCTCCTTACTTGAGTCGGCCTTAAGGGAAAGAGAGGATTCTTTACAGCACAAAGGCTCTTGGGAATATGGAGATTCAAAGCTTAGGCACTTCAAGACTAGCTTGCCATGGGATTGAGCAAGCTTTTATAGATGGGGAAGGAGGGAGTTGGGATCCCTATTATTATGGGATTGGCCCTATCAACAAGGAAGGTTCCATGGGAGGTGGCAAAACCACTTCCCTTCCATAGAACTCCCGCAGCCAAATCTCCCAACTCAAGATAGGCAATGGTTTGTGAGTTTGTTGGAATTCAACTTCCGCCATATTTATTTAAATAAAAGTCCCTAAATTGGGTGGCGCGTTTGCTGCTCTATGACAGAGCGCCAGTTGGCACGACCTCTTTGCAGGATTTTCCCCATTGGTGCGGGTACTGAACTGCCTGCCCGCGCCAATGCCAAAAGGGATGTTTTTCATGATTTTTGCAAGGAGGTGTCTCAAGGGAAAATAAAGCTCATGCTTAGAGGAATGCATTGATGATGTTTTCAAGGCATGACAATGTTCACAGGTCACAAAATGGGTCCTCCAT
This sequence comes from Pinus albicaulis, assembly GCA_034641835.2. Taxonomy (NCBI): domain Eukaryota; kingdom Viridiplantae; phylum Streptophyta; class Pinopsida; order Pinales; family Pinaceae; genus Pinus; species Pinus albicaulis. Next base: position 12,522 of record JAXQQM020068337.1, read on the forward strand.
TGTGCGGGACGGGGAATGGCAGGGACGGTGACAAATTACTGTGTAACAGATGCCCCCTAAAGTATGAGGCCCGAGAGAGAGAGGGGTGAAATGCTTTATGAGAACATGTTCAACTGAAGGCCCACCGTCGGAAAACCTGCGCAGAAAGATACAACTGATAACTCAAGTACATGATGTATAAGTGGTATGGACGCAGCCATCCGAAACAGAGTATGCTATAATCCGGATCCAGGGTATGGGCGCAGCCATCCAACTAAGATCAAACAAATAGACTCAGGTATGGTCGCATCCATCCAATCAGTGAGTCATGTACATAATGATAATAATCCACAATCGCAGCCTAGATTACAACAGACACAATCCAGGGTCTTGCGCTCCATCTCGATCCAAACAAAGTACAAGTTCAGGCATGTGAATATGTGAGTTGAAGTCGAACATGCAAGAACATCGTCTGATTACCAGCCAATGATGAAAGCTGTTAACAGACGCGAGAGAAACCACCAATAACGACAATGGTCCTCAAGGTACTACAGGTACAATCTATGACGTGCGAATAAATGAGTTGACGTCGAACACCCGCAGAATCACTCGATCGGAGGCCAATGATGTAAACCTCACATCGAATGCGACGAACCTGCCATTGAGGCATGCAGGCTCCAAGGTACCGTAAGGAGTCTCTAGACCAACTTTCCTGGATAATGAGCTGAAGTCGACAGGAAGTGACCTTGATCGAAGGTGGGCCATAATGATTCCCACATCATCGACACGAGACAGAGGAACATGATGTTTTATTGTGAATCAATATTGTATGAGAAATAGAGGAAGGTTGATATTTGCAGAGGCCAACTTCTCTTGAACATATAAATGGCACGACAGTGGATTTGGCAGTATTTGACATCAACGGATCAGAGGTCATGGTGACGAGGCAATGAACAGATGAGAGGTCAAAAGGGATTACCCAAACCCACGGAGGTAAAGTGAAGCAATGAGATGAGATGTCCCCAACCCGACACGAACGCAGACTAGTGCCATGTTCAAGAGCGACATACTGCCGATGACAACGACGATGGTTCCATTTTTCCCCCACCATTTCTGGCAAGTACCCCAATTATTTTTAGTAACAAGCTTGAAGGGGATAGCATATGCTTGTAATATAAGTCCGCCTTTTAGGCAAATCCATCCTAGTGCATTTAACGAGTCCTAGGAAAGAGGAACTCGGAGAACGTCATTTCGACTGAATCCGATGTCATCAGGTTTTAACGAGTCTGACAAAGGAAGAACTCGGCGTCTTTTCATATTTAGAGAGTTTGAAAAGACAGCGGAAAAGAAAACTCCACAAGTCCCTTTTCGTAAATAGTTCCCCAGATCCGAAAAGGTAGAAAACAATATCCGGGAAAACCTCCTAGTCGCGATAGGCTAGGGTATTCCTTTTCGTAATCAATCCATCCCAGCCCGAAAAAGGGTTAAACTTATACTGGGTGGATGTCGATTCGTGTCCATTTTAACGAGATCGAAACGACAAGGGCCTCGGCAATCTTTTCATATTTAGAGAGTCAGAAAAGAGCTGAAAGATGACTCCAAAGTGACTTTTTCGTGTATTTACCGAGTCCGAAAAAAGTATAAAATACAACTCGTTTCCATCGTTTAAGTCGCAAAAACCTGCTGCTGCACATACCAAGCAAGCGTAAAATCCATTTTCGACATAACATATGCAAATATTTGATAAAAATAACTTTTAAAATTCATTTAACGTCGAAAAAGTTATAAATATGTCAAATTGGTAAAAATAAAATTACTTTTACTATTTACCTTGGTAGAAAGCAACAGTGGTCCATTTGGAGCAGAAACTTCCGTCGACGATTGCGACCAATCCAGGCAACCATTCAGCTTCTCGTCTGTCACAGGTAAAAGGCGTTCCCTTGCTCTACATTTTCATTCATTTTTTTAATGATTTTCCCTTAAAAATCAGTTCTATGAGGCCGCTTTTAAAATTTTAGGGCTGCGCCCATTGGCGCGGGTTTCGGGCATGGACCCACGCCAATGAGCTCTTTTCCACAAAGGGCCCGCTCCACGTGGCGGGACTGTTCACGAAACAGCCGCGCCAACGGCCGAACCTAAGATTTAGCCCAAAATTTCGATATCTGTACCAAATTGCATGGAATTTGAAGCTCATCAAAGATCTAACTAAGGGTTTTTGACCATATGAATGCAGGTGATCACTCGAAATGGCAATTGAATGGAAAGAACGAGAGCACGGAGAAGAGGATGAACAGGCCATGCAAAGTCAAGCTTGCATGAATGCACTTAGAGACTGTGGATTGAAAAAGTTCTTCCTCACACCATGTTTACGAGCTCAGCCCGAGCTCCTCCAATATCTAATCAGCATCTGGGATGAAAATGAACAGGTGTTCAGGTTACGAGACCAGGTGTTAGAACTGGAGGTCACCGATGTTTATTTTATCACTGGATTGTCTCGCAGAGGTCCAATCCCTGTATTGACCGGAAGCAGACCATCTGGGGAAAAGATGGAAGAAGTGATGGCACGGGTGTGCCAAGGGGCACAAACAGGATCAGGAAGCAAGAAAGTGGACATCCACACTATCCCTGATCTGGCACTAAGAGTAGTTCTCCATACCATCACGTGGGCTGCTAGGTCATAGGCACCGCACGAGGCCACAAAGGCCCAACTCTTGCTGGCCTTAGAATGCATGGGTCCCCGACTGTATGACTGGGCAACAGCAGTGACGATCAACATGAAAAGGCAGCTCACAAAGTGCAAACAGGGGAAACTGAAACAGTTCGGTTATGGTTCCATCTTGGTATCGTTCATTCTGGAACGCTTACCAATCTTCCAGGCCAAGGGGCCGCAGCAAGTAGTCCGATACCACGAGAGCCAAGAATGGCTGGCCACAAGCATTGATGCCCAACCGGAGGTGGCCAAACAGATGTCCCGGAGGCCGAGTTCTTTAGGTAAGATACGGTGTCACTCGATCGTCAGAAGATTGGCCCTATTCGGAGACCGACGACTGGGACCCGATTCCCCATCGCGAAGGAGACGATCGGACGAGGAGTCGAAAGACCTCATATTTTTAATTTTATGTTTATATGTTTTTTTTGTTAATACACATCTGCCTTAACACAATCATAAAAGCATGCAACATGTGGGACCCGAGAGAGCAAATTTTTATGAGCCAATCACCCTGGAGGACACAACTCGCCCCTGAGATCCAGGGAGAGGGTACCGGAGGAGAGGAGTTGATCCAGAACCTCGAGGGTATCGCCCACGGGATCCCAGACTATGCCCGGTTGGCAGACGTACCGCTGGCATACCAGCGCCATACGGTGGGAGTTCCGAGTCGGATCCACCGAATCCTGAGACGCTTAGTGCATGCAGTGACGTGCTATCATGAGCACCATGCGGATTAGTCTTTAGGATTTATAGCACACCTATTTTTTGAGAGACATAATGTCTCCGGATGTACTAAGACGATTATGTATATTTTTTGAGTTTTATGTGACACACTCTTATGTAAACATTTCGATATCTATATATATGCATATATATACTAAGCGAACAATTGCTAGGTTTTGGTCACTATGCTTCAGCGAACAGTTGGGATTCATAACTCCAATTGGCATCTCCAATTGTTCTCAGCTCTCTGGGCATACCGAACATCTGCTAAGAGTGCAACCGGATTCACACCATTCCAATTGGTGTACGGTCTGGAAGCTACTCTGCCGGTTGAATGTGAAATTCCTTCGCTTAAATTAGCTGTGGAGCTCTTACCGGATACTTCTGCTGAGGAAGAACGTCTTCTTTATCTCGAACGGTTGGATGAAACCCGTCGTCTAGCTGCTTTGATCGTCGAAGCACAAAAGAAGCGGGTCAAGACTCATTTTGATCGATCTGTTTCTCCCCGTTCTTTTGCCGAAGGAGACCTCGTCCTTCTGTACGATCAGGCACATGATAAGCTTGGAGCCGGTAAAGTCCAGCCCATGTGGCACGGGCCCTATATAGTAAAGCGCGTTTTGAAAAATGGGGCCTACGAGCTTATTGATTACGAAGGAGTCCCGCTGGCGCAGCCCAGGAATGGGCTGTACCTTAAAAATTACTATGCCTGAAGTGATTTCTTGGTGTGGTGTGTGTACATAGGTGTGTGATTGTCATTTGTGTGCATGGTGTGGTGTGATTTGTAAACATCTTTCTGCTGATCGGGTCTTCCTGGTTGTGCAGATGTCTATTCATCCGTTTGTTGGTTTCGCGGATGGTGCCTCCCGCAGTACCAGGAATCTGTCTTCCGCAGCCTGGGTAATCTACGATCCTGCTGGTGAGTTGATTGACCTGCAAGGTGTGTGTCTAGGACGTACGACAAACAACATCGCGGAATATAGTGCCGTGTTGGAATTATTAACCGAGGCAGTAAACCTTGGTATCCGCGAATTGCTCGTGTACCTAGATTCACAGCTCGTAGTGTTACAACTGAACGGACACTATTCGGTAAGGAACCCGTCCATCTTACGTCTGTATTTGCGTATTCGATTACGGGAAAGGTATTTTGACTACATTACATATCATCATATACCCAGGCATTTGAATACATTAACAGATGCAGTAGCAAATTTGGTATTAGACAGACATTTGCGTAATTTATAAATCATCATCACATGTAAAGAAGACTCATCCAGAAATAGATATGCATATATATAGATATCGAAATGTTTACATAAGAGTGTGTCACATAAAACTCAAAAAATATACATAATCGTCTTAGTACATCCGGAGACGGTATGTCTCTCAAAAAATAGGTGTGCTATAAATCCTAAAGACTAATCCGCATGGTGCTCATGATATCACGTCACTGCACGCACTAAGCATCTCAGGATTCGGTGGATCCGACTCGGAACTCCCACCGTATGGCGCTGGTATGCCAGCGGTACGTCTGCCAACCGGGCATAGTCTGGGATCCCGTGGGCGATACCCTCGAGGTTCTGGATCAGCTCCTCTCCTCCGGTGCCCTCTCCCTGGATCTCAGGGGCGAGTTGTGTCCTCCGGGAGATTGGAGACATCCCGGTTGGTCTCTCAGGTCCCACATGTGCATGCATTTATGATTGTGTTAAGACGAATGTGTATTAACAAAAAAAACATATAAGCATAAAATCAAAAATATGAGGTCTTACCCAGCTCTTCATCCCAGTCGTCTCCTTCTGGAAGTGGGAGATCTGGGTCCCCGGTAAAGTCAGTTCCCGAATAGGGCCAATCTTCCACGACGATCAGCTGGTGCCGTAGCCACCTAAAGAACTCTGGCCTCCAGGACATCTGTTGGCCACCTCCAGATCTGGGCATCCATGCTGCCCAGCGAGCCATTCTTGGCTCTCGTGGTATCGGTCTCGCCATTGTGGCCCCTTGGCCCTGGAAGATTGGTAAGTGTTCCAGAATGAACGATACCAAGATGGAACCATAACCGAACTGTTTCAGTTTCCCCTGTTTGCACTTTGTGAGATGCCTTTTCATGTTGATCGTCACTGCTGTTGCCCAGTCATACAGTCGAGGACCCATGCATTCTGAGGCCAGCAAGAGTTGGGCCTTTGTGGCCTCGTGCGGTGCCTGCGACCCAGCAGCCCGCATGATGGTATGGAGAACTACTCTTAGTGCCAGATCAGGGATAGTGTGGATGTCCACTTTCTTGCTTCCTGATCCTGTTTGTGCCCCTTGGCACACCCGTGCCATCACTTCTTCTATCTTTTCCCCAGATGGTCTGCTTCCGGTCAATACAGGGATTGGACCTCTGCGGGACAATCCAGTGATAAAATAAACATCGGTGACCTCCAGTTCTAACACCTGGTCTCGTAACCTGAACACCTGTTCATTTTCATCCCAGATGCTGATTAGATATTGGAGGAGCTCGGGCTGAGCTCGTAAACATGGTGTGAGGAAGAACTTTTTTAATCCACAGTCTCTAAGTGCATTCATGCAAGCTTGACTTTGCATGGCCTGTTCATCCTCTTCTCCGTGCTCTCGTTCTTTCCATTCGATTTCCATTTTGAGTGATTATCTGCATTCATATAGTCAAAAACCCTTAGTTAAATCTTTGATGAGCTTCAAATTCCATACAATTTGGTACAGATATCGAAATTTTGGGCGAAATCTTAGGTTCGGCCGTTGGCGCGGCTGTTTCATGAACAGTCGCGCCATGTGGCGCGGGCCCTTTGTGGAAAAGAGCTCATTGGCGCGGGTCCATGCCCGAAACCCACGCCAATGGGCGCAGCCCTAAATTTTTAAGAGTGGCCTCATAGAACTGATTCTTAAGGGAAAATCATTAAAAAATGAATGAAAATGTAGAGCAAGGGAACGCCTTTTACCTGTGACAGACGAGAAGCTGAATGGTTGCCTGGATTGGTCGCAATCATCGACGGAAGTTTCTGCTCCAAATGGACCACTGTTGCTTTCTACCAAGGTAAATAGTAAAAGTAATTTTATTTTTACCAATTTGACATATTTATAACTTTTTCGACATTAAATGAGTTTTAAAAGTTATTTTTATCGAATATTTGCATATGTTATGTCGAAAATGGATTTTACACTTGCTTGGTATGTGCAGCAGCAGGTTTTTGCGACTTAAACGATGGAAGCGAGTTGTATTTTATACTTTTTCGGACTCGGTAAATACACGAAAAAGTCACTCTGGAGTCATCTTTCAGCTCTTTTCTGACTCTCTAAACATGAAAAGATTGCCGAGGCCCTTGTCATTTCGATCTCGTTAAATTGGACACGAATCGACATTCACCCAGTATAAGTTTAACCCTTTTTCGGGCTGGGATGGATTGATTACGAAAAAGGAATACCCTAGCCTATCGCGACTATGAGGTTTTCCCAGATATTGTTTTCTACCTTTTCGGATCTGGGGAACTATTTACGAAAAGGGACTTGTGGAGTTTTCTTTTTCGCTGTCTTTTCAAACTCTCTAAATATGAAAAGACGTCGAGTTCTTCCTTTGTCAGACTCGTTAAAACCTGATGACATCGGATTCAGTCGAAATGACGTTCTCCGAGTTCCTCCTTCCTAGGACTCGTTAAATGCACTAGGATGGATTCGCCCGAAAGGCGGACTTATATTACAAGCATATGCTATCCCCTTCAAGCTTGTTACTAAAAATAATTGGGGTACTCGCTCGAAATGGTGGGGGAAAAATGGAACCATCGTCGCTGTCATCGGCAGTATGTCGCTCTTGAACATGGCACTAGTCTGCGTTCGTGTCGGGTTGGGGACATCTCATCTCGTTGCTTCACTTTACCTCCGTGCGTTTGGGTAATCCCTTTTGACCTCTCATATGTTCATTGCCTCGTCACCATGACCTCTGATCCGTTGATGTCAAATACTGCCAAATCCACTGTCGTGTCGTTTATATGTTCAAGAGAAGTTGGCCTCTGCAAATATCAACCTTCCTCTGTTTCTCATACGATCTTGATTCACAATAAAACATCATGTTCCTCTGTCTCGTGTCGATGATGTGGGAATCATTATGGCCCACCGTCGATCAAGGTCACTTCCTGTCGACATCAGCTCATTATCCAGAAAGTTGGTCTACAGACTCCTTATGGTACCTTGGAGCCTGCATGCCTCAATGGCAGGTTCGTCGCATTCGACGAGAGGTTTACATCATTGGCCTCCGATCGAGTGATTCTGCGGGTGTTCGACGTCAGCTCATTTATTCGCACGCCGTAGATTGTACTTGTAGTACCTTGAGAACCATTGTCATTATTGGTGGTTTCTCTCGCGTCGGTTAACAGCTTTCATCATTGGCTGGTAATCCGACGATGTTCTTGCATGTTCGACTTCAGCTCACATATTCACATGCTTGAACTTGTACTCTGTTTGGGTCGAGATGGAGCGCAAGACCCTGGATTGTGTCTGTTGTAATCCAGGCTGTGATTGTGGATTATTATCATTATGTACATGACTCACCGATTGGATGGCTGTGACCATACCTGAGTCTATTTATTTGATCCTCGCCGGATGGCTGCGCCCATACCCTGGATCCGGATTATAGCATACTCTATTTCGGATGGCTGCACCCATACCACACATACATCATGTACTTGAGATATCAGTTGTATTTTCTGCGCAGGTTTTCCGACGACGGGCCTTCAGTTGAACATGTTCTCGTAAAGCATTTCACCCCTCTCTCTCTCGGGCCTCATGCTTTAGGGGGCATCTGTTACACAGTAATTTGTCACCGTCCCTGCAATTCCCATCTCGCACAATGGAGGACCCATTTGTGACCTGTGACATTTTCATGCCTTGGAAAACATCATCAATGCATTCCTCTAAGCATGGCTTTATTTCCCCCTGAGACATCTCCTTGCAAAAATCATGAAAAACATCCCTTTGTGCATTGGCGCGGGCAGGCAGTTCAGTACTCGCGCCAATGGGGAAAATCCTGCAAAGAGGTCGCGCCAACTGGCGCTCTGTCATAGAGCAGTAGTCGCGCCACCCAATTTAGGGACTGTTTTTTAAATAAAGGTGGTGGAAGTTGAGTTCCAACAAACTCAGAAACCATTGCCTATCTTGAGTTGGGAGGTTTGGCTGCGGGAGTTCTATGGAGGGGAAGTGGTTTTGCCACCTCCCATGGAACCTTCCTTGTTGATAGGGCCAATCCCATAATAATAGGGATCCCAACTCCCTCCTTCCCCATATATAAAAGCCTGCTCAATCCCATGGCAAGCTAGTCTGGAAGTGCCTAAGCTTTGAATCTCCATATTCCCAAGAGCCTTTGTGCTGTAAAGAATCCTCTCTTTCCCTTAAGGCCGACTCAAGTAAGGAGACCATTGGCGAGAGACTCCGGAGAGGTTTTCCCTTTCCTTGGCGAGCTTTGCGAGACGTGGACGACCGGAGACTCATCCGAAGGAGATCGCGACGTCAGAACTTGGTTGTAATCTCTCTTCGTTTATTATTTAATAGATGATTATGATTATGGTTCCACTCCATTTTCCATCATGTTAATGTGAGTAACGTCCTTTCTGACTGATGTTTAGTTACGTATGCTGGTTTCTATGCTTGTATCTGTTCGTTTCTTCCATGTGCAGGTGTTCATCCGCGGAGATCGTGGAGGGATTGTGATCTGCCGAGGCTGAGGAACGGGGACGCTTCTTCTTCAGATCCTAGTGTTGGAATCCAGGTAGACTTCTATTCCAAGTCTTTCATTCGTAATTAGGAACCTGCGTCATAGCATTGTTTGATTGTTGCTAGACCCTGTCGGGCTAGTAGCGATCGCCCGTCTGCAGAGGGGATTTACCTCCTCAAAACAATCTAGCGGATGCGCCATAGTCACGCATGTCACCTACTCACCAGAATCACTATATGGCTGATCCCGAGCCAACCGCGAAGACTAAGGACTAGAGGAAAACAATGTTAATAAACGGTGGAACCTTAGATAAGAGAAAGGAAATCTGCTCCTAATCTCAATCTGCATACGTGGTCCGAAAAGGGCCAATTGAACTCAACTGGTCCTCCAAAGGGTTGCTCGGCGAGAACTGGTCCCCCGTCGGGAAACTCGGAAACAACAGGCTGCTGTGGTTCAACAGAAGGCTGAGAAGCTTCTGAAGAATCGTCCGTGTAAGGACTACTAGTAGACGAAACCGAAGGTTCCGCCACCGTGGCAAAATACTAGAGAAAAAGAGCAAACACACACACGGGCTGAAAACGAGTTAAGACACATGATCAAACGGTCAACAAGCAATGTCTAAACGGGTGTGTAATCATGGGTGATTAATCTTACCACATTGGAAAGTAATAAATTCTACCGTTTCATATTTTAAGAGTCGAGAAACGATAAAAAGATGACTCTATCTCTTTCAGAGTTGACACAAGCGTGAAAGGACAAGCGCTTGACGGTCTTTTCAAGTTTAGGGAGTTAGAAAAGACCAAATGACTGCTCAGGAAAAAACTAGGCACAAAGGGTGTACCAAATATCCGTGAACTGCAATATACACCTTGGTTTCAATAATGAAACAAAAATCGACCAAGGACTTTCCGTACGTGCAGGTAGTCTCCCCGAATGCTGTGTTCGGTGTATCACGGGTATAGGGCGGCAGACTCAGCTTCCTGTGGATAAAGGATTAAAAACCTATAGGGGTCTCCCTTTATATACGCGACGGTACGGGGAGCGCAAGTCCGTACTAGCGCTGTCTAAAGCCAACAGGCGAACGACAGCTGCCAGGTTTAACGACGCCGGAACACGTCTCTAGCCTAGACCTTCTAAATATGTTTCGTTAAGTTCCAATGTTGCCTTAGGTTAATTGAATAAATTTTACAGTTGATCTTCAATTAAGTTTCAATTTCCAGGCCCTATCGTATGTAGTGTCTCCTAAATGCAAAGCTATATGCCACAGTGCAACATTTCGTTCGATGAAAACTAGTTAGAGAAGAGTTGAGAGCTTTTATACAAACGAAATGAACGGAAGACAAACAATGAGATCTCTAATGCAACTAATGAAATTGAAAGCTTTTCATTCAAAACACTAATCACTAGCGATATGGAAAACATCACAATTTGCACTAATTAACAAAAGCAAAAGAGATTTTTTTTTTTATTTTCAATGTTTAATGGCTAATATGCACTAAACAAACTTGAAAACAAATGGAGAAACTTGAGAAACGATATTCAAGAGAGCGAAACAAACACATTTCACTCAACAACACAAGCAATCAGATCCCCAAATCGACCAAAGTCTCTCAAAGAAAAGAAAAGACTCAAAAGCTTCCAATGGACCGTGTGATCTAGGTCCAAAGCAAGACCAAACGAATTTCGAATGAAGGAATGAAAAAATTACCCAAAAGTCGCAATGAAACAACGAACAACTACTTAGAGGATGCGGAGAATCAATCAGATAGTTGACAGGATCATCAAAACACCAAAACTCCCAAGGAGGGCTCGATACACTAAGCCACTAGATGCCCTAGGGCTTAAAACGTGAAATCGGTAGATAAAAGAAAACAACCAAAGGACAGAGGTGAATTCCCAGTCAAACAGGACTCCAACACACTCAGGCAGTCGTAAAATCAAGAAGAAAAACACTGATCAAATCCAGAGAGCTCAAAAATGAGGAAACTCAAAAAACCTACAGGGGTGGCGCGACTGTAAGTGTGAAACTGGCGCCAGAGGTTAATTGGCGCGGGCTGGACAAAGGCAACGTGCGCCAATTGGAGCGACTGTCGGGTTATAAACCGCGCCAGTCGAGTTTCTCAAGGAAAATTAAAAACAAGCTGCTCCAGAAGCAGACCAATGCAAGCTAAGCAAACCAAGGAGCAAAAACAATGAAAGAATCCAACACAGAAGGTTCATCAAGCAAGGAAAAACATAAAACAATCAAAGCGAGACAACACAAACGAGATAGTGAAATCCAGACGAATCCCCAGCGGAGTCGCCAAATTGTTGAGGAGGTAAATCCCCTCTGCGGACAGAGGCGATCCCTACTAGCCCAGCAGGGGTCTAGCAACAATCAAACAATGTTATGACGCAAGCTCCTAGTTACGAATGAAAGACTTGGGATAGAAGCCTACCTGGATTCCAACGCCACGATCTAAAGAAGGAGCGTCCCTGTTCCTCAGCCTCGGCAGATCACAATCCCTCCACAATCTCCGCGGATGAACACCTGCACATGGAATAAATGAACAGATACAAGCATAGAAACCATCATACGTAACTAAACATCAGTCAGAAAGGACGTTACTCCCATTAACATGATGGAAAACGGAGTGGAACCATAATCATAATCATCTATTAAATAATAAACGAAGAGAGATTACAACCAAGTTCTGACGTCGCGGTCTCCTTCGGACAGGTCTCCAATCGTCCACGTCTCGCAAAGCTCGCCAAGGAAAGGGAAAACCTCTCTGGAGTCTCTTGACAATGGTCTCCTTACTTGAGTCAGCCTTAAGGGAAAGGGGGGATTCTTTACAACACAAAGGCTCTTGGGGATATGGAGATTCAGAGCTTAGGCACTTCAAGACTAGCTTGCCATGGGATTGAGCAGGCTTTTATAGATGGGGAAGGAGGGAGTTGGGATCCCTATTATTATGGGATTGGCCCTATCAACAAGGAAGGTTCCATAGGAGGTGTCAAAACTACTTCCCTTCCATAGAACTCCCGCAGCCAAAGCTCCCAACTCAAGATAGGCAATGGTTTGTGAGTTTGTTGGAACTCAACTTCCGCCATCTTTATTTAAAAATACCTTTAAATTGGGTGGCGCGATTACTGCTCTGGGACAGAGCGCCAGTTGGCGTGACCTCTTTGCAAGATTTTCCCCATTGGTGCGAGTGATGAACTGTCTGCCCGCGCCAATGCAGAAAGGGATGTTTTTCATGATTTTTGCAAGCAGATGTCTTTAGGGCAAATGAAGCTCATGCTTAGAGGAATGCATTGATGATGTTTTCAAGGCATGAAAATGTTCACAGGTCACAAAATGGGTCCTCCATTGTATGACTCGGGAATGGCAGTGGACGGCACAAATTATCAAAAATGCAAGCAGCATGGTAAATTTGACCCCCTTTGGTTCGGCCCCTTCAAGATTACAGAGCAGGGAGGAAATAATACCTTTAAGCTAGAGAATTTGTAGGGAGATCTGTTGGATGCCCCTGTAAATGGGCAGTTCCTCAAACCGTATTTTCAATTCTGAAGCAGGCTGAAAAAGCCTGATTGTATTATATTGTACATTAGCTGCTGTTTTTCATTTTTTTTACCAAGTTATGCATGAGTCATGATGATCTGTCCAGGGAGAAGCCTCAAGAACTGGAAAAGTGGTGTTCAAAGAAGATACATAGGCGGTCTGCGTAGTTCTCGACACGTTCGTGGACAAACGTGTCGTCCCCAGGTGGAGCCAATGTTGTTCAATCTTTAGCATTAGTCACGGGTGTATTAAAGGATGGACAAGCCACACATTAATGTTTTATATCAAAGGGGAAAATGTTCCAAAAAGTGGGTCGAAAAGAGACAAGGTAGTGAAATTCACATGTATTAAAGCCAATGGGTAAATAACGCAAAGGGTGGAGTGTAAAACCATAAGTAAACAGGAGGTATAAAAGTAAAGGGGACGCAGCGCTAAACACATGACCGATGTATTAAAAGGAGCCGCTGCCACGTGAGAAAGCACGTGGGGAAATTCCGAGGGGGTCGAGCAGCGGGGAAAGGACGAGACCCATACCCCCGCGGAATGGTGACACATGGCATGGTGGAGACTCAACGTTGGAAGGGGATAGTAAGAACAGGTCGCGTGATGTGATTACGTGGCGGAGCAAAGGAGGACCCGCATGGCGGGGAAAGCCATGTGTTAGTTCGGCGTAGGAAATCACGTGCAGCAAGAATTGGACAGCATATGTGGATAAAAGGTAAGGTAAAGTTTATTAGGTCAGCTGGTACTGAGACCCATACCAGCCTTAAACCCGACACGAGGCGCGCACCTACACCTTGACACCCCCAATCCCCACGCGCCACGTGTCTCATTGTCAGTGTCCTTACGACACTTGCCTTCTGTCATCCTACTCACCTACCTTTTTAGCTCGAACAACCTGCTCTAGTAGTAACAACTCCCGTATTTCTCTCCAGTAAAAAGACACAGGTTACTATCTACGGCAAATACCAAGTAGGGAAGAGCACCTGGTCTACCCCAATCACTGTCAGGGTTCCCCGCGTCGCTTTCCCGAGCAGTGTCACCCTCTGTTCAGGTATTCCATTCTCTATTTTCCCTCTATTTCCTTTCTCTTTTTCGAATTCTTAAAATGTCAGCCATGGGGAGGGGAACGCCCAAGAAGAACGAGCCAGAAACTCCCCAGGTCCATGAGTCTAGGAACCCCCCTGGTTTTGAACCCCTCTATGACTTGCAGTCTGGTATCTGTGACCCGAAATACCATTTTGACATACGCAGTATCAAACCTCTGCTTTTCGGCCGCCATTGCAAGAACGCAGACCGTTTCCAAGTTGTCGTGTCGGGCTTCTACCACCAAATCACCCCCCCACTCTTGCATTTTACTTTTTATACCAAACAGCTGTTTAAATTTATGTTTTGAAAATGGCCGAGGGCCTGTTTACACATGATGGGAGGCTTGATTCCCCATCATGAAATTTTTCTATTATGAAAGTGACATTTAACAAATTTTGTTCATGCGAAGAAGATATTTTCCCAAAATATCTTCTCGCTGAGATGGAAGGAAGCCTATATAAGGTAAATCAAATGAGGAAGAAAGGTTCCAAAATTTTGGAGGAAATAACTATGTAGTATCTTCTTGTTTAACATTTTCTGAATGTCTCAATATGAATGCAAAGAGCCCGTAGGGCCTCAATGAAAAGAATTTTTGTTTCGGATAAGGATTCTGGTCTTGTTTCTTCATAGTGTGTTATTCTCTCTGGTGTGCTGTAGTGTTGTTATTCATTTTGCTTATATCCATATATCTGGTATTACATTCTGGAATGCGAGTTGCTGGCTGCTTTATGTTATGAATTTATCCCTGTGGATACTTATTTCATTAGCTTCTCGGCACTTTAAATATGGCTCAGGTGTAATATGTTGTTCCATTTTCACCTCATTCACATTTCTGCTATGTTGAATGTTATGAAGTATTATTTACGAATGTGGTTGTCATGTATGGATTCTTAATGTTTAAGCCCATCACATGTTAACGTATGTTTCTGAATACTGTCTTTATAGCAATTAATATCTCCTTCTTTCTACATTCTCAGTAGATACCTTTATATCATCCTTCTCTGTGAACTATTCGGGAATCCAGCCCTTGCTACAGCAAACTGTCTTGGAATTGTCTTGTGCATTTATGTTGGGGCTTAACATCTTTCTTATTCAGAATTGTCCCTTCAGCTTTAAGCTTCTGAAATATTGGATACCACTGAAATTCTAGTTCTCTCATTTGAAAAGAAATAGTCTGAGAGCTCGGTCTTGCTGAGATCCATCTCATTACATAATCGTGTCTCTCCGCTATATAAGATTTCCTAGGCACTAGTCTATGGCAACTCTAGGCTGTCTCTAGGAGCTACAACACATGAAAACTTCTGACCACGAGGATGCAGTCTCGAAAAATAGTAGGCCAAAAGTAACCTGTGTGGAGTATCTTCTACATTGTAGCATAACCAGATAAATGTCACCAGAAGCCCCAACATGACAATCATTTAACACTTTTTCAGCCTCCTCATGAGTGAGGCACCTCCTTAAAATGGTATCGACACCACGACGATAAAAGTGTATCACCAACGATCAGATAATATTTTTCTTGGTATTGAATCCATCACTGTTCAGAGCGAGAGGTATCAGGTCGAAAAGTTTGGGTTTGGAGATAAATGATGAAATACCCATACCAAGGATCAGATGATCCGATCAAAAATAGAGACCTATCAAGAATTGATGGTTCCAACGTAGTTTCAGTACTATTAGAGGGAAGGTCACAAATAAGCTTAGCCAGAACTAAAGACTTCTTTGACTTGGATTTGATGAATTCCAAATCAAATTCCTGCAAAATGACAATCCTTTTTGAATATTCTCCCCCCAAAAATTGACGTGATAAGATATAAGTCATCGGGTTTCAATCTGAAACTAAAGTAGTTTTTCAGAGCAGGATATAATGGCAAAATATTTGGACAGCTTGAATGGCTGCCAAGGAAATATTTTCTACATATGGATACTTAACTTCCATATCATTGAGATTACGACTCAAATAATATATCAGATGTTCAATTACATCTTCTATTTGGAATAATACCATAGCAATAGTCGTTTCAACCGCGATGATATATAGGAAATAATCATTTTGATAATTAGGGGGATACATTAATGACGCTTAGACAAGAGTGTCCTTGACAGCATCAAAATAAGCTTGCACAACTTGGTCCCAATGGAAGGGAATCCCTTTTTTCAATAACTGAGTAAATCCTTTAGCCATTTCGGCATAGTTTGGAATAAGCCATGAACCTTCTTAGGAAGTTAGCCTTTCCTTGAAGTTTTTGTATCTGAAGTAAGTTTGGTGGTGCGGACAAATAAAAAATGGCCTGAACCTTCAATGGGTCTATTTGAGTTCCTTATTTTGAGACTACGAATCTAAGAAAACCACCAGAACCAACACAAAACACACATTTATGTGGATTGAGGCGTATTTTGTAGTGTCGACAGCGTAAGAAAATGGCTCTCAAGTGCATCAGGTGATTATTCTGATTTCATGAATGCACTGGTAATCATCTAGATATGGTTGAACAACATTCTTGATGTCATTGAAAGCATAATCTATTGCTCTTTGAAAATTTGCCCCAACGTTATTTAAACCAAACAAAAATTTCCAATAAGCGAATGTACCCTAGGGATAGATGAATGTTGTCTTATGTTTATCCTCTGAGAAGATATTGATTTGATTGTAGCCGAAAAATCCATCCATGAATGAAAATATTTCACATTCAGAACAATCGTCAATAATCTGGTCGATAAAGGGAATAGGATAATTAGCTTTTGGAAAAGAATGATTGAAATCCTGATAATCGACGCACACTCTAATGGTTCCTTGCTTTTTCATGACAAGAATGATATTGTAAACCCACTCAGTCAATGGATAGGGTATATAAAACCAGCATGCAAAATTTTTTCAACTTCTTCTTTGATGGAAGTGGCTTTCTTTGGATGAACAGGACAAAGCCGTTGATGCACCGGTTTGACAACAGGATACATATTAATAGTGTTCAACTATACTAGTATCTACGCCTGGAATTTCCTCGTGATACCAAGAAAATACATCACTAAATTCACGAAATAGTGAGCGATATGATTTGAGTTCTAATGGAGAACAAGATACACAAAAATGAATATTTTTTACAACGCCAGGTTTGGTCGAAATATTGATAGAAATGGTTTCTTAAACATTTGATAGATTTCTCTCGGAATCAATTTCACTAATAGGTAAATAATTCAAAAAGAAATTTTTGATGGATGGGTGATATATTTCACTATGATAATTTTATTCATAATCAGGAAGATGGGAATGATGATGATAATATTCCCATGGTTCTCCTTCTAATATCATGGCTTCCAAAATATTCTCATATGTCAAGAACATTGAGGAAAATGGATCAGATGGAGTACCAAAATGTAAGGAACGATCAACCCAAGCATGTGGTGACACTGATTTTGGATTTTCCACCCAAGCCAAATAGATTGATTACTATGCCAGCTCAATAGGGTTGGGCAGTAAAAAATCATCCAATGTAGAAATATCAGAATCACCCGTACTCTCCCTTAAGCCAGATAGAGTGGAAGAGATCATGTAGCAGGTCTCTATACTTTCAATTTCTGTCGACGTCATAAGTGGCGGTAATGCAAAGCTTCCCATGAGAGTGGAATCATTTAAAAGTCCTACACCAATGTTTTGAATTTCTAGTTGGGGTATGTGAACAAATGGAATGCTTCAAGTTACCTGCGAAGTGGAGGCAAAGAAGGATAGTTAATTAATGAATGTGATAGTACCTTTATGTGGAAACGAAATCATTCTAAAATATGTAGAAACAATTGCAGTCATCTCATATACCCATGGCCTTCTAAGTAAAATTTTATAGTCAAGGGGTCCGTCAACAACCTCAACATCAATACTTACTGTTTTCCCCCTAGTTCAATATGAAGGTTATTAATAAAACCACAAGGTTTATATGTACATCCATCAAATGCCTTCAACGTCATTGATGATTGTGATAAGCACGGCAAGCCAAGTGACTTCCAACAATTTAGATACATAATGCATGTATATTCTCCCTCGTCAATAATAGTGCGATGAACAAGGTGATTGAGAAAATTTATCTATATGGAGAATGCCAATTCTGCTGTTAGTTGAGGCACATAGCCCGTATGATTAAAGATGACAAGACTAGAATCATTTGGACAAATTCCACCAATAGCCGACAATAAAGCCTGTTTTTGGGAGGGAAAATTTTGTAATACTTCAAGAGAAGACATAGCTAAAGGGGATTGAGCCAAATATTCAACTATATTATAATTTTTTTTAGCTCTTGCTCGAGGATTATATGTCGATTTGTGAATTACTCCCTTTGGTGGCTTGATTATCAGTTCAGGAATAGTAGTAGATGGTACTGATTCCGTAGACGGATTCATTGTCGAGGTAGTAGGTTGATCAGTGGCCTGAATACCATAATCTTTATTACGCATTGACACCAAAATATTTGTTGAATTTTTTGTGATAGATAACATTAACACTTGGGAACTAAGAGTTGGATCTGTAGCAACCATGCTTGTGTCCGGATTTGGAAATGGGTCTGTCAACACAACTGGTGCATGGGAAGTCTTGATGATTTTTGAGACTTCAACGTGGTGATAAAAATCCCTAACAAAGTGTTCCTAATTACAGATTATGCATGGATAATGAGGTTTCCTAGGTCCAGACAATTGATCAGATGATCTTTCCTACTGGTTAGAAGTTTGATTTTTATTAGATTTCCCATTTTTATTACTTCGAGGTTGCTTGTCACTTTTTCCTTTGTCAAATGACACGACATTAATTTCGGAAGCAAGAGCAGGATCATATGCAGTAGCATGGTGTGTGCTTGTAGTTCCAATCAATTTTTCTCCAACTTGAGACTCCTTTAATTGAGGAGGAACAGTAAAATTAGATATCGGCATGTTAGGAATTTTTTGATAGAGTGTGCCAGATTGAGTATAAATCAAGTCTAAATACTGGGCACGAGCGATAAATTTCTCTTCTGTGACGACTCCACCCTTAGCCACATCCTCAGTTATAGATGGTAACAAGGACTGAATGAACCATTCAGCAAGGAGATGATCCGGAACAAAGGTCTTAACCATTCGACGACGAAGACATCAGCGATGTGAGTAGAATTAGTCTGTTTGAAATTGGTCAAGAGTTACGTTCCAGTTTCATATCTAATAGGGTACTGGAAATGAGTCAAAAATATAGTAGCTAGGGCTGTGAAATTATAAGAAGAAGCTCTAGGTAATTCACTGTACCATTTTGCATCTAGACCTGTGATCGTATGCTGGAAATGATTTAGTCGAACAAAATCATCATTGATGGAGTTTGATGAACACCATAAATGATAATTCATGACATGAGTCGATGGATCTTCTCCAAGGTTTCCATTGAAATTAGGAATATCTGAGGGTAATTTATGAGGTATCACTAGCCACCAAGGAGCATAGTTAATTGGATCATTAGTTAGCCGATTTAAATCTAGTAACTCTAAAGTTGCAACAAAGGGCAACTGTCGATTAAGGTCAGGTTGAGCATAGACAAGGTAAGATGGAATTTCTTGAGCAATAGGCCTTTGAGCACCAGCATAATGAATCTGTTGTTGATAACCCAGATAGGGGTTGTTTTGAAAAGCAAACACATGAGGATTCTATTGACCAAATTTTGGATATGATACTTGTTGAAATGAAGTTTGAGTCATTTGTTCCTGTGGCTGCCAAGGGGTCTATCCACCAATGTTATAACCCAAATTAGGATAACTTGGATTCAGTTGATAGGTATAAATAGGTTGCAGTTGTGACATCCCATAAAATGGTAAACGAACTTGTGAATAGATGATTCGGGATACAGGTTGTTGTAAATTAACCGAAATATTTGGAGTCTATGGACCCAACATTTGATGATATTGAGTTGAAGGATCCACTTGATAAGGTTGTACAACAGTTTGATTCTATAACAAGGGTAAAGTTGTATTGACAAGTGGTAATGATGTGGGTGTAACATGTTGAACTGGTTGGTATGATTTATAACTGTTTGTGGTTGGATAGGAAGAGTGGGTTGCCATTGACAAACATTCATTTCGACATTAGGCTAACCAAAAAGTGACGGATTACTGTCATATTGGGTGACCAAAGGTTGACCCCGGGCATGAGGAGGAAAATAGCATGGAAAATATTTCTCTCCAAATTATGGGAGTCCAGTTGATATGGTACTTGAAGGAATAGACCCAGAAGTATCAGCTTGATATTTCCCTGAAGATGTGTATAATGAATCAAGTATTTCAGTACTTACTATAGGATTACCAGTTAAAATACCGGATGATGAAATTGGTAATGTCCATGGATTCAAAGATGCACCAGAGAAAATTTCAAATAATTATTTGTAACCTGATGGGACCAAAGGGCCACCATGAAAATATGACTATGGTGAAGTTGTAAACATCGACAGGGTAGCTAGGGAAAGAGCTGCCGTAATTGGAATAGATGGCCCAACCGAAGATGTTGGTTCAGACATGGTTACTTGACCAAATGTATACCCTTTTGAATTGACAGGAGTTTGAAAAGGAAAAGGATCAAAAAAAGCAGATGGAAATGATTGAGGAAAAGACTGATACAGGTAAAGGTCCTCCCCAAAATGGGTTGGAGGTAAAGGTGTCTCGTCTTGTGGGATTTCTTCAATCGCAATTAAAGCAGGGGGAAGTATTTCATCGTCAATCCCAAAGTATATTTTAGGTGGTTGACTGTGTGATATGGGAGATTCAATAGCTACAGAAATTTGTGGGATGACCAAGGTAGGAACAAATTCTAGTTGTACGACTTCAGGATTCATATGTTCTGGAAAAGAAGAGACAGGATTTGGATCAATTTCTGGTTGAACAACATCGGGTCCAAGAGGTATGGTCTCATTGATTGGATGGATCATGACCACGGGTAGTTGTGAAGACTCTGTTTCGACAATAGTAGATGAATGGGGATGTGTAAAAAAAACTTGAGCTAACTCTGGTTTATTAAAAGATGATATTTCACCAGAGGTACAAATTGTACTTGATTCGGTAGATCTTGATCGCCTTCGCCTACCAGAAGTAACTTCTGGTGGTAAAGGTGGTTTTAATGCTAGTCTATGCGAAAAACGAGGGAAAGTATTTTGTTCTTCCACAATTACTGATTTATTTTAACCAAAAAAAATAAAAAAATAAAAGGTTAATGCTAGGAAAAACGGTTTACCCAGAAACTGTGAACTACAGAATACCTCCTGGCAAACCAAGAAGTATGGGCAGGAAATCTCCTCGAATGATGTGTTTGGTGTATCATAATTTACAAGAAATATGACTCAGTTTGCTATGGATGGATAGCACCTAAATTTTTTCCTCCCAAATATACCCAAAGGTACATGGAGGCCCAAGTTCGTATTAGCACTGCATGATGCGAAACTGCACAGTGAGAACACCGCTTTATACTTATCGTACTGTAACACTGCCCGATATCCCAAAAGTACGTGGACGAGCTACGATATACTTATGTACATGGAATGAGGTATCACACTCAGAATGTATCGCAGACAAGTTAACGATAGCTTCTATGTTTTACGACATCAGAACACGTCTCTAGCCTAGACCTTTTAAATTTTATTGTTATGGTTCCAATGCTTTGTTAGGTAAATTGAGATTAATTTTATGTTAATATTGCTTAAAAATTTTCCTTTCAAAGGTTCACCACAATGATGTATTGAAAATTCCTAAAATGTAACTAGGAATGATAAGCAATCTTTCACTTTTACTTTTTCAATGAAAATCCTAGATATTAGAGGGAAAGAGTAATCAATTTGTGAGAAAAAAAATCAAAGGACACTAACTAAATGCAAATTTCCTAATTGTTCCTTTTTCAAAACACACAAAATACTACATGCAAATGTATATTTTTCTTTTCAGTTCCTTTAATGTTATGAATGCAGAAAATAAACTAAGTGCACTAAATCAACAAAAACAAATGCCTTTTACTTTTGAGAAATGAGGAATATAAACAACTATTTCTCTTTTGAAGGAAAAATGAGGAATGAAACAACAATTTTTCCTATCAGGAAACGAATATTTTATGAAAATTTCCTTTTTCAAAAGCAAACGGATCTAATGTGAAAATAAAAATACTTTTAAATTAACTTGCCAATGATAAAGAAAAATGCTTTAAACAAACGTTGAACAAATTTTCTTTCAAAGGAGGAAGAGGTAGATGAATTCACTGGTCAATATGAGGCTCATGATTTTCAAAACACATCAGCAAACAAACTGAAACAAACTGAAAATACAATTTAAAGGGAATTTGGATGGCTTTTGGAGGCAATGCAGCCTCTAAAGAGAGACAGTGCTTTGCAATGCAGGCCTGAAAGGGAGACAGTGCTATGCAAAGCACTATGTACTGTCCAAGAGTGCATTAGGCGCAATGTATAAAGAAAAACATAGCTATTTAACACACTTATTTTGAAATTTTGGATCTCAAAAATCCTAATATTTGTGAGTAACAACTACTGGGTGAATAAATAGAGAAAATCAGAGGCTAAAACGCCTAGGATAAAGAGTAATCTCCCCAGTGGAGTCGCCAATTTGTTGGAAAGAATTGTGAATTATGGATAAAAAATGCTTCCCTAGATAGGTGACAATCTATAACAATAGGTTAAAGACTATACGACTACTTTTACTAACTAAGAATAGACACACATAATGGATTAGATTCTTACTTGGAATCCAAGTGCTTCCAAAAGATTCCTTCTTTCCCTTTCGTTGTAGCTTCAAATTCTAGTCGACTGTGAAAAATATTTCCTGCAAGAATGAACACTAAATAGCAGAAGATAGCAATAATACAAATGTCTATTCAAGTTAGTTTTCTAAATCAGTGAAGCGTAAGCCATATACATCAACTAAGATCTTGCAATATGGAAAATCAAAGCCAATACAGATTAATATAGGGAAAAGTAAGTTGTATTCTTTATTAATGATAGAAGGGGAGGTTACAACCAAATGACTGATTTAGTGTCACCATCTCGAGTAGCATCCCAGCCTAATCAAAATGCAGATATCTCCAGCAAACTATCACTCAAATCAATATCCTCAATGAAAAATCCACTAGCATTTCTCTACACAAATTATTCCTTATCAAACACTAAGATCTGTGCTCAATTTATACAGTAGTTGAAGTAGTTTTACAATCAATGAATTTCCAATAATAGGTAAGACATGTTCCCAATATTGTAGATGTCAAATGGACACATGGATTCAAAGTTTGACACATGTGACCTCTTCTAGAAGGCATTGACCAAGTGGAGATTCTGGAACAATGATAATTTCACTCACAATGTGACTAATGCTCCCATAGATGTTGGGAAGTGATTTGCAGAGTAGCCTTGCATAGGGCTATCTACATATGCAACGCAGTTAGTCCCTTTAGAGGCAGCGTTGGTGAGCTCTCATATGATATATTATAAACTTCAAAACTTGGAAACTTTTTCAGATGAAATTCTTTGATTGATTTGTCTTATTCTTTATCTTAGGGCATGTAACAATTGAAATGTTAGGTGATGATAGACCCTATACATTGGTCCTGGAGATGATGCCTAGTTAACCAGGTCATTAGGAATGATGCCCAAACTGACCTATAATAGTATGGGGTGAGAAACTCATTTTATTATCCCAATTATTTAATTATGATTTAGTTATCTCATCATTTATAAAAAAGATCTTTATTTTAAAGGATTTTTTGGTGGAGTTTGATCCTCATGCTACGACTATGGGTCGATACAACATTGGTAGTAGAGTTTATTTTCCATCTGAGAGTGAGTCAACGGTCACTGAAACCAATACAACCTCTCAATCACCCACAACATGATATGCACCCCTTGAACAACATACACCACGATCTATACATGATGTTGTGGATGCAAAGCATGATACAATTTCAAAACTTGAAATTAGCTTTCCTAGATATTCCCATGTTACTAGCACAAGATCACTATTGATCATGGTTTTGGTAGATGATGACAATATCCTTATGAAAATAGAGAAATTTTCAGGTATTTAGGAAGTATTTAAAATATTAATTACAACCTAAATGAAATTAACGTATAATCTGTGATTATTTTAAACTAATGAAAATATCGTTTTGCGGGAAACGATGTATTTTATAAGCATTTTTTAGACATAACCTTTGAAATATTTGGCTCTACCATTCAAACGAACTCAAAATCCCAAATTTTAATGTTAAAGAAGGAATTTATTAATAGGATTGTTCACATGTTCGGTGATGGTTCCTTCAATAAATATAGAGTTACCTCAAAGGTAGGCCTACATTAAAAATATTTGCAGAAGCAATTTAGGTCTCAATTAGAAAGGGGCAGGTCCCATGAGTGCCCTCCATCGATTGCATAGATGGAGTGGAGAGTGCTCATGGTAGATGCACATGAGAAGGAACTTCGAAAATCAGGGTGACTCCACCTAGACCAGGAAGTGTATGTTCATCCAAGCCCTCATTTCAGGAGTTCCCAACTTTCCCATTATGGTGTCAACAAAGCCTTAGCTTGATGAAAATTCTTGAAACAACCTGAAGAATGCATAGCCTCTCACATCACTAGAAAAACTCCAAATGTAGGATTATTCATTTTTGTAACCTTTGTATTTTCTTTATTATATTACTAAATAGATCCATTTTTTTTTAATATGGGGTTTCCCTTTTAAGACAATATCTAGATACTTGATCTAGATATCTTGTACAGAAAAAAATTATTTGTGAATTTAAATATTTGAAATTTATTGTATCCAAAACTATTGATGAATATTAGATCTAGATCACAGAAGTTTAAGATGTTTGGATCTCATGTCACCTCCCAATATATTGTTATTTATTTAGAATAGGATAATTGAATGGGATGTGGGGACCACATTTTAGAACTTTTAAGTGTTTAGTTATCAATAGAATCATGAAGTGGAATGGTCAGTGTGGAAATTTGGATAATTTCGGTTTTGAATTTGAGTTACATTTTTTATGAAGTACAGATACATTTCTCATCCTTTGTTACTCCTTTGATGTGGAAGTCTAAATGGGACCTTAAATTGGGTATTTAGATAATCTAGAAAATATTGTCTCTCTCCTTTATCAAAATAATGGACACTAGATCAAGCTTTTACATAATGGATAATAACCAAAGACTTGGGGTTGGAAATTTAGTATTGAAATATGTGAATAAATATAAATTTGGATGATTTTCAAAAGTTTAGATGTCCCACCTCACTGTACTCTTCTTCAAAATTACTAGTTTTAAGAAACTCATAAATGTATTTGCATTATGGATAGTTATTTAACCTTGCCTTGTAGGTGGTGTCTAAAAAAAAAATCTCTATTTTGGTTCCACTCTTCATTGTATTCCTTATCCTTAAGGTCTTCAGTCATCATTTTCTTCTCTTTTTTATTAATTTCAAGGGATTTAGTTTTTTTATCCTTTCCTCTTATCAACATTATTCCTTTAACAAGTCAAATTCAAAAGAAATTTATACATAAATGTTATCCCAATTTAAATAATTTTAGTTAAAAGTGCCGAAAAATCAAGAGAATATTTTTACCAAAGAAAAGTGGAACCATAAAATTACTTTGTAAAATCGATGTTAACTTAAACTTGGTGATTAAATATTTTGAACCAATAGAAATCAGTTTCAGTTACTTTGTCTAAGGTGGATTAATGTCAAAATTCAAAATTATATTGCACTTCCATTTAATATAGGATATATGTTAAATCCACACTTAGGCGTCTATGTAGGTATATGAAGGCTTATAGGAATTCAATATACATATGTAATATGGAGTAAAAAAAAATATAATTATTTTTTTTTAACTAGGATTGTGATGTAATTTATGATTAAAAATGTATCTAGTATCCAAGAATACAAAAGAGAGTGATGAATGGGGAGTTCCCTTAACCAGAACAACCTTAGTTCATATGATAAATTTATTTAAAATTTATGATGTCCTAGTGATCCATTAATTGGATCAACCCTAAGTTTTTGAAGAAAATCTTAGTCCTCTCTGTTATAACAAAATTTGACTTGATTGGCTGCTAATCAGACAACTCTATGTAACTGTTTCAAACTAGCTTATGACTGAAGGTTAGCCTCTTCAGTCTGAGAGGGCTCTCTCGAAGGGGTTTATGATATTAGATAATGATGAAACTACATGGCTAACTCTATTTGAAAAGTAACTTGATTTTGGTGTATGTAGGTTGAAAAGAGTTCAAGTCCACAACCATTGGGCTTATGGAGTCAAAAAATCAATAGGTTCAGTGGTAAGGTCTCTTGACATGGAAGTTGAGGCATGTAAGAGTTTTTAAAAAAGGTAAATAACTCCTAGAACATAAGGCAACACAATCATTTTGTAAATAAAGGAAGTTATAGCATAAACATATCAATTTTGAGAAATAAAGATGAAATATACTGCAAGTACTACACATAAGAATATAGATCATAAAGGAATTAAAAAATCCATGACAATCTCAGGTCCATCAAGAAAAATTCCTCTGTATTAATGATATCAGTCAAATTACATAAAGCTGCATTAGTGCAAAAAATCTCCAAGCCTTTACAATTTCGATGATATTTCCTTTAATAGACCTTCTTACATCAGAGATGATCTGCCTCTTGGCTAGATTCATCAAACTCTTCCTATGACACCTTGCATAATAGGAAAACATGTGCTTTAATCAAAAAATGATTGGTACACTCTAAAACAATCCTTTTCCTAATAGGACACAAACTCCTATTTATTACATCAAATACCTTATCTCTTAAAACAGTTACATATCTAACAACTAATGCTTCACATGTTTGAATGGGCTATGTCATAGCTCATCACTACTTGACATCTTAAATATACTCCTCAACATATGGAAACAAACCCTATTTTTCAAGAAAACATGACGCTATCTTCAACAAATGCTTCATCTGATGATTTGTCCGCATTTCAACGTATTCAAGTCATGGATGATTACTGGAAAGGTCCCTTGACCTGTTTCATGTGTCCAACTATCTAAAAATTCTCTTAAACTGCTCAAAAACCTTCAAAGATAACTCGCTACGAAAATAAGATAGTTTCGTAGCGTCCAAAAAATGACTTTTTCAATCAAAATTTCTACTTCTTTGTTCTTGCATGGTGCCCATCATGACCTGACACATCATCACTATCGTTCTCCCCCCTTGAAAGCTAGAAAAAGCGGTTTTAAAGGCATAAAGACAACTACATATATTTTCATAGCATTTCCTGGCTTCAAGCCTAGGAAACACTACGAAACTATGGAAAACTATGTAATTTCGAGATTTTGAACTTGTTTCAAAAAGGTACCTTCTAGTTGTATAAACATGGTTTTAAACATGCCATTAACCTCTTAAAACATAATCAAACTCAATTTAAGAGCCTTGAGGTGTTTCCTCTTCATTAATGATGAGTTGAGCTATGGGTTCCTCAACTACAGTCATCTTTAAACCCTTCTTCTCCAACTCCTCATGGACAAATTCTAACTACTCTTGGAGGTCTTTGACTTGGTCCTTCAATTTTTTGTTGCTATATTTTAATGCAAGGATTATACTATAAAACATATCCTTGCGCATAATAAAATTTGTGCTTCCTTAACATGGAATCCTCAATTAAATTCTTCCTTAAAACCACATTCAATTCAACTCAAAACATATTTATAGAAGAGAGAGGCAACACAAATAAAATACGAGTATATAATAACACAAGAAAATTCAGATTCAAACGAGTTGCCTGAATATTACATTTCTGGGCCTCTCAGCTCTCGGCCTTCTCAAAACTCTCACACCGTTTCTCTCTATCTCTCTCTATATTCCTCACTATTTTTCATCTTCACACAATCTTCATATTTATACATAGTTATGGATCAATTTGAATCCATGATTTCCTCCACACAAATCTCAACCAAATCCTAAATTATATTTATCCCTTCTTCGACTCAACTAAGTTCCATTTAAGGAATTCCTAATCCCTAAAATATATACCCAAACCAATTCCACTCATATCCTCAATTTATTAAGAGAATATTTACAATAAACCTCACACTCAAATATTTTCCTCTTAATTTATTTAAAATGAGTATAATAATTTATAAAATAATTAAAAATATATCACCCCCCAATTACACAATATTTTAATGAAAAGCAAGCAGGATGCTCCTGCATCAGACTCCTCATGTAGAGAAGTTTCCATAGACTTTTGTCTATGAGGTCTGCCACTTTTCTGTAATAATGTGACAGCCACAAGTCTCGATGACTTGTTCCCTCCAAGATTCCAAACCATGTTTTTTCATTGGTATTTTAAATTATCAACTCTCTTTTGTAATTCATCACCAACATCACTCACTCTGTCAATAGGATTCCATATGTCAATTCCTCAGAGTAATTCCTCTTTGTTTGATGTTTCCATCTGTAATTGTGTTGAACGCTCAAATTTCTGAAATGAAGAATAATCAAGAACTTCTTCTTGATCGCAATTATTTTCATCGATTACCCTTATAGTAAGAATTTTCTCACTCGGTGTTGTACCTGCATTCATAAAAAAATTGTTATTTTTAAAAATATAAGACCTTTCAGCCTCTTTTGATGCTTCAAGCACCCATCTCCCATCATAGACCTTCTGGATTTTAGTAAATCATCTTTGGAATTGCTGGCTGCTTTCATCCTGTTGGTTCAATAATTTTGTTTCTTGTAGGTCTATAAAGACATAACTTTCTTGCTGTTCCTGATCTTTCATCTCGTCTCCAAATACTTTATGATCAATTTCTCTGATTTCAACATCATATTTATTAATTTTTCTTTCTGTACCTACAACCACATTATTATTTGAAAAGTTATAACATTCACTCAACTTTATAAATGTTAAAAACATTTCATCCCTATCATGCATGGCAACTGCAATCTCTTCTGTATCAGGTTCTGGAAGCTTCACTTCTCCCTCAAGTTCCTTAATCCATCGTTCCAAGAACTCTATTTCCCTGTGAAGTCTTTCTAGCATTTCATCACAACTTTCATTCCCAACTTCATTCTTCTTCTGGAAATCTTCCTGAGTTATCCTGGTTTTTGTATCATCACATTGCAAAATTTTGTCATCAATTTCATTAAACAAATTCATTTGTTTACCTCCTTGGAATGTCATTTCGGCATTTTCATTATGCTTCTACTCCATAACAGCTTCAACTAGTTGTCTTACACCAAACAGGAATTCATCTATGATCTTGTTCTGCTTCAATAAATCAATACCTTCCTTCTCTGAAAGTAATTCTTCATCATACTTCACCTCAAGAGATTCATTCATCTCTGTAACAGTTTCACCAGACTGTCCACCATCTTCTGCACATCCTGCAAACATACACAAACTATGACATTTAAAAATACAAGGCTTCATAGCCTCATCTGATTCTCTTGTCAACATATCTTCCAATTATTCTGAACTATTCCAATATTCCATGAGATATTTCTCATTAATCTTGCCACCCATAATTTCACCCTGTTCTTGGCCACAACTGGAAACTTCCATTTTCAAATCAGCTTCTCTGAGTTCTTCACATCTCAATTGCACACTCATTATCTGCTCGAGCTTCCTCATCTCTTCTGTCAACTGTATGTTTACCTGTTGTTCTCTCTTTGCATTTAGCCTTTGGCACTTCACTTTCTTCCTCATGGTCCAACCATGTCTCTGGTCTTTATTTCTCTACAACAATTCCATCAATAAATAAAGGTGAAATGTCATCTTAGCTTTCTCTCTCTCATACTCTTCATCAGTCAACTGCTTACATATGCCATTTTCCTTGGCATATTCCTTCTTATTTTTCTTGTTGCGGTCTTTCTCAGACCCTCTGAAATAACTATCAACAGTCATCTTTTCCTCCTTTGTGAACTTCATCCGTTCACGTGTGGACTTCATTCAATCCAATTTTCAGAAAGCCTCCATAATTTCCATTCAGAAATACAAGCTCTCTTCCTACGCTTGACCTCTTTCAGTTCTCTGTCCTTAAATCATTTATGGCAACTCTCTTGCTCCTCTTTTCTACAAAAAAAAACTTCAGTAATTCTTGTGTTACAATGACCAACTCTTTGGGTTTCGGGCTCCGCCGATCATGCAACCAATTACATTCAAACCTTTGACTTGATTTAAGACTCTTTGATTCTAGACTTGACATCAACTCTTCATCCTAGATGAAAAATGCAAATTTTTGTACAATAATTCAATGATTTAACTTGACTCAAGCTATTCAAATTTTAATTTGACTTTAACATCTGATTTGACTTCAAGGCTTGACCCAACAATTACAATAGTGGATATTTTGACTCTAATTCAAGTTATACAACATACCAATGAACATCCACCCTTAATACATTTTCATGATGTAAAATCTTCACTCTCTCTCATACTCCATTCTTATGTAAATATCATCAGTCTCCCATTATCACTTCACATGATATTGAAGCCTTTAAATCAAAATGCAATCGACTTTTCCCAAGATTTATTTTATGATGAAAATAAAATAAACCATTTCATTTTCAACATTCAAAATACCTTTTTGAAATGAATGATCATACCTTATGCTCCCTTCAAGGTTATTTAATAAACCTTCTCTTCGCAATTTCAACTCTCCGAATTTCATTCGCATGCCCTTCATACCATAATCTCTTCAACACGCTCATCATCCTAGCATAGAAAGTCCTCCTGCACTTCCATGCAGCTCATTATTTGCAGTGACGGCTCTCATGACACACCATCTCTTCTCCACTACAAGAAAAAAGGACATTGGTGAGGGGAAAAAATGGTCACCATAAGTTCATTGGTGAGGGTCAAAAGATCCTTCTTCACCAAAAATTGAATGTCACCAAAGGTGGCATCGCCAAAACTATAGGTGTTGTGGTGACATTCAAGGTCTGCCGCCAATAATTTTTTATAGTGACGGATAGTGACCGTCACCATTTCATATGAGAAAAAGTGATGGACAATAGCCTTTGTCACCAAAAAATTGAACGTCACCAAAGGTGGCGTCACCTAAAGTATGTGTTGTGGTGACATTCAAGGTCCGTCACGAATATTGATTGTAATGACGGATAGTGACCGTCACCATTTCATATGAAAAATAACGATTTTTTGTGATGGACGTTTCATGGACGTCACTATTGGTACGTATATATGGCGACATTCATTGACTGTCACCATAAACTCATTGGTGACATCAAGGTCCATCATGAATAATGACTATAATGACAAACAGTGACCCTCACCATTTCATATCAACAACAAAGATTTATGGTGACAAACCTTTAATGGTCATCACTATTGATGCATATATATGGTGGTGTTCGTTGACCATCACCATTTCATATTTTGGCGAGGGTCGAAAAATGTCACCATAAGCTCATTGGTGATGGTCGAAAGAGCATCCGTCACCAAAAACTGATCGTCGTCATTCCCTATGAATATTAGGGCATGATGGAATCGAACCACCAACCTCCTGCTTCTAAAGCAGGTGCTCTTCCATTGAGCTAGCACCCTTTAAAGAATTAGACTTTAAACTAGCAATTGCCCTAAAGGTGCAAAGATACACCAAAGGAATAGAAAATCTAGGAAGATCAAAAGTTGCTATAAATAATATTTTCAATATACATAATAAAAAGACAATAAGAATAACTTTTGATATAATCTAACAAAACATGTACTACGTAGGAGAATAACTGGAAAGCACAACTAGAAATTTGAATCACAACATAACAATATAAAAGAATGTGCAACAGGAAAGGAACAACTCCACAGTTTGAGAAATATGAACAATCCATGGGCCTATTCATATATATTGATAAAGATAACTAGATATAAATCTAGATTTATGAAATTCAAGTATCACACAATAATTTCTTAAACAAATATCAATATGTAAAATAGTATTTTTTTCATTTGGATTTACCTTGCAGAACCTCAGGAAAAAGTTTCCACGGAAACAACCAATAAACATAACAACATGGACCTCAGGAGGACTAGAGAAGTATTTAAAGAAAATGATGAAAATCATATCTAGAAAGAACTGAGAACCCTCTGAAGTAAACCACACATTTATCATCGTGAATAGTACACTTGCAAAAAAATATCAGAATAAATTATGAACCATTCCACCAAAAAAAAATGAATTTTTCCACTAAAATACAGTTTCAAATTAATTACTAGCATGACGCTAACTTCTCTGCAAAAATAGGGAAGTTTCAAGACAATGTATAATAGCTTGCATGGAAATCGTGTTGATAAAACCTTCCAAGGAATAAGACCACAGTAGTCAAAAAGAGTGCCATCATACTTAATACTATCAAAGAGTGGTCAATAGAAAAAGTGAATTGACAGACCTTCATAACTTGCAGTGGTTCCTTATCCTTCATCCAACCCTAAAATTTTAGACCGAGGTTAAAATTTTGAAGGAAAATTAAGAAAAGTCACATGATCTTGTGAAATAAGATTTTTATCACTACCATTAACTATCATGCAACAATTTTTCACAAACAAAGCATCCTTGTCTAAAGTGAAGTAGTCAATGATGATTAAGACTAATTGTTGGCTTATAATTGTTTTTCCATTTTTTTTTGAATTGTTAGAATTACTATACTTAGTAGCAGAGGCATTCCCACCATGGATTTGGAAGTCCACAACAACCACTTATGTAACTGGGATTGTTGACTATAATCATTTTAACCTTCTCCTTCCCTTTTCTCAGCCACTGAAATATGTGTTGAGAAATCTTTGCTTAAGACATTCCTCATTAGAATGGGTAGACCATTAGTGATAATAGCAATATTCTCGTAACATTTCCACTATCATTACAATTTCTTTTGGGCTAAAATATAGACTTATGGGTATATTTTTCTGCCTTGTAAACAAATGAAGATTACAAGGGGAAGGAGCAAAAGAAGAGGGATTAGAAAACATCCACTAAGAGGAGCTTGAATTGTTGTCAATGATGCTCCATATTTAGGGATCGCTTTTGTAACTTGCTTTTAATATTCAAGGCAAGCTAGAAAGCCTTGCTCCAATGAACTGAGTGCATGTAAATTCCATCTTGTGTTGAATATGAAACAAGAGACACTTGATAAAATTGAAACATTAATCCCCGAGGATGGATTTTTCAATGTACTAATAAACAATCAATACCAGCAATTGTCAGAGAGGAAGCCACTGCTAAGTAGCTGCTTCCTAAGAGGTTAGAAACATTGTCTAATAACTAGTTTGTAGAAGCCATCGAAATCACCCAACAGGCACCACATTGCACACAACATGTTGAGTTGTAGGAGAAAGAATCTTAAATTAGAATGCACCCTTTTGCGAGAGTAATGGCATTTTGGAGAAACAAAAATTTGTATGATAAGTGATATACTTGTTGGAGGTATAGAAATGCTACCAGCAGATCAGGAAATTCGTCCAAACCCCAAGAGACATCTAGGAAACAACCCCAAACCCGAGTATCTATGAGGTTATGGCAGAAACGTTAGGAAGGAATGTGAAGGCAAAAGTCTTGCAATCAGACTAAACTCACAAGATAACTACGAACCAAGAGTGACAAATTTTGGGACAGTTCCTTAGTCTAAAGAGGCTAGAAGCTCATGCAACACTAGAAGGTTATTTTATTGGGCAAATAGAATGCTACGTGCATCTTGCAAATGCAACTCTTGCACATGATGGGAAAGAAGGCTTGCAAAAATATTCCCTGTGTGCATCATCAACACACACAACATTCTCTTTTTCCCAATATACTAACCTTATAGTTGTGGAAAAATAGTACTTGGGTCATAGTGGCAAGGATTTCAATAGTAGGCACTTACCAAATCTTCCACAATTTACGCTATTGTACCAGAACTAGATCTTGGACCTATGCTAATATGTGAGGTGTTTCCACTGTAAGACATGAAGTAGCGTGTTTAGCATTCAAAGCTAACAAACTTGAGAAATACCTTGACCAGGGAGAAACAGTTGGAAAGAAACAAACTCTAATAATAATAATAACTCTAGAAGATTATAAATAGGAAACCCTGCTATCACTAAACTAGAGGTGCAGGCCTTCACTTTTTTATTTTTCATTATAATTTGCACAAAATCCCTCCAATCCTAGCCTGTCACATTTTTTCATTTAGCAACATCTAAAGCCTTTTTCATTTGGTCACGTATGAATCCCAATAGACAGATGGTATTATATATGCCATAAATAACAATTAGGAAGCCAAAACAAGTAAATTCAATGTTTCAACTGTAACTTCTTATCAGGAAATATTAGTTACAATAACAACAATGGTATGCCAATTTCATAAGCCATATGTATCTCCTATGGAAAGGCTGATTGCAATCCCAGTGTGAGCCAACATCTCAAATAATAGCAACATAAAGAACTAATATGGAGCAAAATTGTTGTAGAAACTATTTTATAAATGAGAAAGGTGGTGAATTATGGAATAGCATATCATGTGTACTACCTATTTAGTTGCTTACCCTACAATATCTACTATCGTTTTTAGTTTCTTTATTATTTGGGTACACTACTCATTTTATCTATAATTACAGTGATATAGTTGTCTGATAGTTGGTCATATGACAGTAGGAACGTCATAAATATAGGAAATCTATTTTTTGACTGAAAATGAGAGCAGGGCATAAGGAAAATCATTGCCACAAGGTAAAACTATGATTGAAAAATTCTTATTGGAATCTATATTATTTGGAGTTAAATACAAACTATGATTATTTGTGGTAATGCTATGGATGTTGGAGAATAGACATTCAAGAAAGTATTGTCACTGTAACAAGTCTACAATGTACTTGTAGATCCTTTTTCACCTTGGTTTCTATTTTCTGCAATGGCTTGTAGTGGTAGCATGATGTGTGCATTAGATATTTTCTTCCAATGCTCTAGTGAACCTGGTATTTTCAAGAGGGTCATAACCTATTAGGAAAGAAATTATTTTTTCATAAGAGGCATTCCTAGAAAAAAATGGTCAAGAGGCCAATATGCAAGACAAAATTATAATATATATTGTGACTTCTCCAAAGCTTGAAACTTATTCACTGGTTTATACTTCACTAGTCAGTCAATAATGCATCAGCCTTCAGAAACCAAAACACAGTGGTGACTTGCAGGTCATGTTTGCATTATGCTAGTACAAGCTTAGTCTATTTAGAGGCCTACCATATGCAAAAAAATAGATTTACATAGAAGCTTTCCATGTGCACTATTGGAATTGTAGGACAAATGTAATAGTTATTTTATATATCTTCAGCGAATTTGAATTAGGAAAGAAGCCCTTAAAATGTACATCCATCATAAGACTAGGCCGAGTTCAATCTAGTCAAGTGTGTTGTTGCTTACACACACTTATTATTTATTTTTCCCGTCTTAGGCCTTCGCAAACTGACATAGTAAATGTAAAAGAGTTCTGAAAATAAGTGTCTAAGTGAGATGGAAGACATGTGAGAAAAGTAAAGCTGGCATATCCATGTTCACCCATTATTGGGCTTCTTTAGGATTAATAGTTGAGGAAAGTTTTTCAGCACTATGGGACTAAGAAAGTATGCCAACTTGTAAGATTAAATAACATTGCAACACCATGAGAGTCATCTAGAATTTTTGAACTGATGCTGACCAGTTTAGCATATTAGTAGGAGACAACTTAGCAACTTCTTAGTATCATGTTGCATGAAGAATTGACTTGAACCTAAGTATTTTAAGCTACTGATATATTGCCCAAATCATGTCCTTTAGGAGAAAAAGTTTGCACATTGAGTGTGTGAGAGAGCGAATGGGTATCATGTTCGCAGGGATTGACACATTAGTCCAATTTATATTTTCTTATATTTTCCTAAAGGCTAATATCAGTTAATGTGAACATGAAAGTGGGTGCCCTCACATTTGAAGAGACAAATCTAGAGGGATGGTGTTAAAGACCATTTAAATTAATCATTCTACCCTCATGCTTAATTTAAATAAACATTTCATATTATTCATGTTGTATGTGCCCAAGGTTTGAAAACACTAAAGTTTAAACTCCCAACATGTCTTTTATGAGAGTGGGTGCCCTCACATTTGAAGAGACAAATCTAGAGGGATTGTGTTAAAGACCATTTAAGTTAATCATTATACCCTCATGCTTAATGGAAATAAACATTTCATATGATTCATATAATATGTTCCAAAGGTTTGAAAACACTAAAATTTAAACTCCTAGGATCTCATCATTCCCTCTAGTTGAAGGAAGAAGAAATTTGAAAAGAAACATTGATCTCCTATAGTGACTCGTACCTTTCTTATTTCACCTTTGCACTTGAGAATTTGACGACTTAGGATTTTAACCTCAAATTAAGTGGTAGGTTCAACATATGATTGAGGTTGTTTGACCTTTTGGGAAACTATGCAACGATGAGTGCTTTCTATGTCCAAGATTATAACTAGCATTTGCACCGAGAGGTGCAAATTAAACACCGGAAGTGGGGAATGTGGAAACCAGTAATAAAGTGAAATATATGGAAATTTTAGTTTCTATATATATTTTAATGAATGTAATAGGAGATCAAATTGAAAAGGAAATTTACACTAACATAATTGTCCTATAATTTATTTGAAAAAACATTTATTACAAAATCAAATTCTTCAAACCTTGTAATTTATCAAAAATATATTCACAATTTTGTAGGTAATAAGGGTTAAACCCCAACTCAAAATTAAAATTAAACAAAAGATCAAATTCCCATAACCACACTGGAGGTAACACCGAAGTAAGAACCAGTGGTTAGTGGTTTGGGGCTAGAGACTACTTGTTCCAGACCTACGAGGAATGAAAGCCCTCCTACCGGAAGAAACACAACAGAGTTGCAGAGTTGTACCGCCAAGGGAGCTAAAGCAAATGAGGATCTTGAACAAAAACTTGGGTAGGGGTTAGCTACCCCAACCCCCAATGGACTAATATCCATCGTTGGATCAAGACACCAAAGATTGACGGACATGAAATAACCACTTGTGAATTGAATGACCAGCACCTGCCTACGAGGCAACCTTCGAGATGTTTCCAAACCTGACTATGGAGATCGGTTAAGGCCAGATCCCCATGGCATAGGTACATGTGAGGTTACATCATTTGAGATAACTATATTAGATGATTTCTACAGAGAGCTATCATTTCTAACAAACAGCAAATCACAACCATTTTCTGCTCTTTCTTTATCCTTTTCAGGAGGCTGTGAAACTTCCTACTTGGAATATATGAATGCCTTATCTCCTGCTTGTTCAGAAGAGGAATGTCCATTCTGAGACAAATCACAATTTTCAGTACAAGCATGTCTCTAGTCATGTGCTTCCAATATTAGATTTGCATCATATTGACAACATTGTTCTTTGCTCATAATTCCTGATACAAGCATATTCTCCACATTCCCATCAATTTTGTTAGATAGAGGGTTATCGTGAAAAGATGAAATAGACTCCAGTGAAAGACAATTGGGATCTCTTCCTTTTAAATTCTCTAAGCCTCCACTTTGATTTACACATGTTCTATCTTCAGCTACAGGTGTAGCATGGTTTGAAGCACCAGATTGCATGATATTTGTACTTTCAAAAACATCTACAAAGGAATCAATGCCAACTTCTGTAGGAGAATCCTCATTATGAACTAGAGATTGGATTGTGTCACTCTATGCTTTTTTAGTTGGAGTAAAAATACCACTTGGCACTTTGAAAATAGAATTAATTACAGAGTTATCTATATCTAGTCTCCCACTGATGCAATACCCTAGCCTTTGTCTGTTTTGTTAAGCCTGCATTAGCAGAGTGAGAAGTCAAGGCATTCTCTTCACACCTTAAGCTCTTCAAATCATTTAAATATCATCTAAGTTGAGAGCTAGCCTCTGGTAAATCAGTGGCATTGACAACCTTTGCATGCACAATTTTCCACTTGCAATTGTTTTCCCTGTTTAAAATATTCACTGATGATGTGGACTCGTGGGAGGGTACACTTGTGATATACCTAGTATCATCTCTACTCTGGAAATTCATAGAACTCTCATTCCATTTTAATTTAGACATATTTTCTTGCTAGCTAACCTCTCTTGACTTGTGTACAACAGTTTGTTTTCCGATCCCTGCAGCAGATTCTGCAAGGTTGTTGTCCTGAATGCACCTTGATTCACAGTCTACTAATCATTATATTGGAACTGAACTGATTTGAATAGGCTTTTTTTCAGTAGACTTTAGTTGATCCACTGGAACTGAACCAGTTTGAGTATCTTGGTTTAAGGTAGATTTAGACATAAACAAGTTTTTACTTGAGCTATAGTTGAGTTTCAACTTATTCTCAGTTTCTAAGTCACTTTTTAGGGCAGCCTGAAGATATTCCTAGGTGCTATCACTATTTGTGTTGGGACTAGGATTTTTTACCAAAAAATCCTCATGAATATCCACAAAAGAGCTATCTGTTGAGTAATCATTGCTAATTATAGCAGCTTCTTTTCTTCGAAAATTTGAATCAATGACCCTGACTTCAACCATGCCAGGAAAAGGATCATTAAGTTGGGTATAGAAAACATCAGCATTTTGACAGTAGTCAAAACTACTATCATCCTTAATAGAAACTATATTTTTTCCACTTATATCTACAGGCATTACATTCTCAATGCCATTGCATTCAGGATCTTCCTGTTGATTCCTGCCACAGCCTAAAGAATTAGCTTGAGCATCTTCAAATTTTACCTCCACCTTATCAATGGAAAAAACTTCCTCTTGAACATGAGGAAACAAGCTTTTGTCACACTCCTTTCCTACATCATCTCGATCATGATCACTGGCTTCAGTATCAGGTGCAACACTTGCAACACCCTGCTCAGAGCTTGCATTACTGCTTGTCGTCACTAAAGAATTGATGGAGTATGTCCTACGTTGTGGGGTATTTTCTTTGTTGGCATAAAAATATGTGACTGGTGCACTCGATAGTAGGGGCCTGAACATGCCTTGAGAATGTCGAAGATCCTGCACAGAGGTACAAATCAAGAAAATTAACTTCAATTGGAGCATAAATGCATAGGAAAAACGTCTAAAAAAAAAAATAATTACTCAAGTAAACAACATTGCATTCTTGTGCATCAAATGCCTATTTTAACTTGCCACGATGCAAACAAAAACATAACTAAAGCACAAATATGAATAAAGCATATCTCTCCCCTAGAAAGGTTGTGAGAAACAAGTTGAATCTCACCGTTAACAATGTTACTCAGAAAGAGCTCCACCAAACTCCTCTGTCAGTCTAAAGAAGTTAAGCATGTTCGTTTTATTTCTATTATAATAAGAGAAACATAGTTTACAGTGTACACCAGAGCCTTAGGCCAAAGGAAAAATACTCAGAATACTACCAAAGCAAAACAACACAGTGATCCCTGACCTCTGGATATGACAGAAAAATATTGAAATAGTAAAATGGCTTAAGAACCAAATCAATGAACATATAATGAACACATGTGAGATGATAGACCATAGATGGGGAAACATAACAATCAGATAATATACACAAAATTAGAATAGAGGGGGGCCGGGAAAGTATACACCATTACTCTAATACACATCTTACTCCACTAGCACATATAAAAGGACTCACCAATGGCACCAAGGATGGCCATTGAATAATAGACACTTGTTAAGCCTGGCTCACAGTTTTGATGTCAACTGCATTTTAGTGCATATGTTTGAACTTGAGCCTCAAAACAAGAACAACACATGGGAAAATCCAACTCAAAACAACCCAAAATCAGGGAATTCCTTGCTTCCATGTGAGGGCTGATGTCAATGATATCCCAATCTTATAGGTTGGGAATAGCACCCTCAAGCTTTCACCTTACAGGAATCAAATAGAATGAAAATACATGAAAGGACCAGAGTTAAGAGGTAACAAAATATTGTTGTGTCAAATATAAAAAAATGGAAACCCATTCAATTAGAGCTAACAGCATCACTGCAAGCTTAAAAAACCAATACTCTAAGATAGGAGGCATACCATTTGGCGCAATGCAGAGTCAAAATATCTCTTTGGCACAGAGCTTGGTGAAATATTAATTTTTGATGTTGATCTTGTGGGTTTTTTGGAGAATGACTGAATTCTGCTATTTGGATATGTTTCATGTTTCCTTGTTCCTTGCCGATGTACCATGCTCACAGTTCTTGTTTTTTTTTTTTCCTAAAAATGTAGAATGAATGGAATCCATCTCATCCTCACAATATGAAACTACAGATCCCTAACTTTGGGAGCTGAAATGATCACGATCATGGCTCTTCGAAGAGTTCACACTTCTAGAAACTGTTGGGGAAACAAATTATTTCCTTGATCTATTTCCATCCTCACTTTCAGGCCTTGATGTAGGAGACAACCCACACCTTGATGCGAGAGATGAACCTCTTTTTCATGATATGAGGCGATCACTTATTGATGTAAGAAGATTTGGAGGTGGCTCTGTTGTGAAATCATCGCCCGAATGCTGCAAGAAACCATATTTTTCCTTTGTCTGCATATCCTGGAATAGAGCAAGGTCATAATCCTTATCCCTGTCTGTATCATGTGGGGTGATTTGCAGGCTTTGTCCCCTTTTGTGCCACTCCATTTGGTGGTCCCTTGCAGGTGAACACCTTAGAGCCGGGGAAGAAGTCATTTTCTCCACACTGTTTCACAAGTCAGAATTTAACTGGTGAAATAATTCCCCAAGGCATTTCATCACCAGGAGTTTAAAATCTGAATTGTCTTTGCTTGCAGGCTCTGCAGAAGTTAATTGCGACCATTTTTCCTGTCTGTTGAACACAACAACAACAAAAACATTTATCAGCTAGGTATGAACACGAAGCCCAAAGCAGGACAGTTCATTAGTATTATTGTCGGACGAATGGTTACACTTGTTAATTTTTTACTCGACACAAGGGCGATGATGAAATTTTTTGATTGGGTGGGGTGAACAGTGTTTTCTCACCCCACTCTAGCAAAGATAACACCTCCGCTGTAATGATCCATTTTAGATGAATCTCTTAGCTTTCACTGTCTTAAGATTTTTGAATATTGATCTTATTAGAAATTGTAAGTTAAAGGTAATTTTTATTGAAAAATCTAGCACCCCTATGGAATCATAGGTATGGGCACCTCAAGTTGACCTATCTCTCTCAGTTGGCATGAGAGAAACTAGTAGATGGATTTCCAAACATTCTGTAGAAGATCCACAGAGTTTATAGAGCTTGTCAGGCAGGGAAGCTACATTGAATACCATTTTATGAAGGACAAGCGTGGAGAGCATAGAGGGTCCTTCAGTTGGTACTTTCAGACATATGTGGACCAATGAACATGACATCAACCACTGGTGCTAGGTACTTCCCTCTGTTTGTTGATTATTTCAGTAAAAAAATATGGGTATATTTTCTAAAATTAAAATATGATGTGTTTAATGAATTTCAAAAGTTCAAAGCATCAATAGAGAAATAGTTAGGTTGTCATATTTCCTCTCTTAGATATGATACTGGTGGGGAATTATACTTAAAATATTTCAATAAACTTTGTGCTAAACATGGGATCCAAAGACAATATGGGATGAAAACACCTTTCAAGACCTTGTGGTGGCCATACAATAAGAAGAAGCTCCCACCCCTCTATAACAATATCACTAAAAGGGACCCTCCAAATTCACAAGATTAGTCCATGATGGACAGGCTACTTTGTGACCAACATAGCCCCACGCAAACCCCATCCTCATTAAAGAACTGATATGTGTTGATGTATGTGTCCTAGATTCTATGAAAGATTTGCATGATAAAATGAGCATGATAATAATTTTCACCATTGTGAGGAGACTAGTCATGATGTCCAACATGACAAAGCAATAAACATAGGAAATGAAATTTGTTTGAATAGTTCCACCAATGATACAAGATGTATGCAGTTTTAGTCAGAAAGGATCAACCATTTGAAAAGTATGATGAAGATCATGTTTCCCTTGTTGATAATTTAAATCCTAAAAACACTTTTGAGGTCACATAATTATACTTCAATCACACTAATCCTATTTTTTCAAAGAGTGAAATTAAGGGAGCTACGGAATTTCTTGGTAATATACTTGGCACCTCGACATTCTATTGTGAGTTTGAGTAGAGCAGTA
Organism: Pinus albicaulis; assembly: GCA_034641835.2. Classification (NCBI taxonomy): domain Eukaryota; kingdom Viridiplantae; phylum Streptophyta; class Pinopsida; order Pinales; family Pinaceae; genus Pinus; species Pinus albicaulis. Next base: position 54,495 of record JAXQQM020068337.1, read on the forward strand.
ATGTACCGCCACATTGCACTTTGATTTTAATCATGATCGTGTAAGAAATAAATGGAAGTAATCATGGTTTCCTAGATTTTGAGGTCAATAAACTCAAAGGGTTTTTCAAAACCATGAAATAAATAATGTGACCCTCGTGATTATCATAGGGTCTCTATTGTGTAACCATTCATTGATGAAAGTTACTTCCCCTATCAGATAGAAGTGAAAAATTATAGTTGTAAAGGTAGGAATAATGGTGTCGGAGATTTCCATAAAGAAGAGAACCAAAAATAGGCTCATGAACACCATCAGTATATACTAGAGAGGTTGTGGTGAAAGAAATAATGAATACAAAATTTGTGGTCAATAGGATAGGGATCATCAAGATGTTGAACCATCCAATGGAAAGATGGTTTTCAGTGCTAGTGATCTAGTCACATAAAAGACCCCATAAATGTGTGCTTTAGGATACTCCCAAGATTCAATAAGTAATCCAAAGTGAGAGGATTCATTGTTAAGGTGACAATGGAAATAACCCTGAATTGACCCAAAGTGACACCTTGTCAGCCTTGCACAACTAGGGTTCCAGTTTGAGCATCATCAGGAAGCACAATTGCACAAGTGGAAACATTTCACATTTATGGCACTTGACCGCAAATATTTATGCATGATTTTCCATTAAGGGTACCTTTAACATTTCCCAAGGCACAAATCATATAATTGGAGGAATTTTGGATAACTTGTCACATTCCACTAGCTTCATGCATGAAGATGAGCTCCCATCCTTTAAGAATATTTTGGAGGATTTCATGGCATAGTCAAGGGTCACATGTTTGAAAAGAAGAGATTCATAGTCAAGAATATGAAAATTGGCATTTGTATGATGTGGTATAAAGGAGAAGGACATTGGTGAAGAGTACTCCATTTATAAGCATCTAAAAGATTTTTTATGTCCTGTTTCCAAAGAAGAGAATATATCTTGTGACAAAATGCCCAAATTTCCAACATAAAAAGACTAGGGTAAGGGTTTACTTTTTCTTCCACATGTTGAGAGGCATTCATGTATTCAAGGTGTGTTTTGTTGTTGAGTTAACATATTTGGAAGCACAATTGCACAAGTGGAAACATCTCATATTTGGGGCACTTGGCTACAAATTTTTACACATGTTTTCTATTGAGAGTATATTTCACATTCCCCAAGGCACAAATCAAATATTTTGAGGTATCTAGGATGACTTGTCACATTTCACTTGCTTCACACATGAAGAGGATCTCCCATCATTTAAGAATGTTTTGGAGGGTTTTCATGACATAGTCAAGGGTCACATTTCCAAAAGAAGAATGCCCAAGTCAAGAAGATGACAATTGGAAGTCATATCACATGTGGCATAAATGAGAGGAACATAGGTGAAGAGTGCTCCATTTTGAAATATATAGAACATATTGTTTATGTCCTCTTTGTTGCATTGTCTGCTAATAGTTTCACTAGCTTCGACAAGATTGATGCTATGTTCTATGTTCAATTTCAAGGGCTAGGAACAAAATTTTAAACTTAAACTTCTTTATTTGTGTGAGGGTTTCATCAACTTGTCAAACAATAGGCTACGCAGTATAATTCCTTCATAGTTTGGGTTTCTCAAAGGCCTCGAGAGTTTAAATATCTCCATCAATAAGTTGAGAGGACACAGAGACATCAAATATGGGGTCTAGACCAAAAAAATACTAAGATAGGTTAGAGACTACTGCAAATGAAACATGAAAATCGGATTCAAGACATCAAAATCAAACAAGCTCAATAAATTCACTTCCAAGGCATTAAAATATGGGGTTTTGACAAGTTAAACGCAATCAAGAAATAGAAAAATATTCAACTTGGTTATTTTTGGAGGTTCATTTTATAAATATCCGGTGGGCAAGCTATCAACGAAGGTGAGCAACATCTTGAGCTTACTTCCCCCTCAGAGGCTAATCTAATGCGCATCTCCATAGCTATGGCGTCTGGCGTGCATCTCCACATCTATGGCATCAACCAGCTACATCAAACGATGTAAAGGAGTAGAGGATCCCTCTTCAAAATTCGGTAGAATGCCCACCACACTGTTCCACTTGCTCTGGCTCCTGAAGGGTGGATTTTTTGCAGGAGGGAATAAAAAATTATCAAAAAAATAAAAATAGAATCATTCGCTTCAACTGCAATTTAAATTTCCCTGTCGGCTATTTTTGGCTCGTGAACATCATGCAATTGTTGCTTTCTTTAAACCCATTGTTTTTTCTTGGCATGGCATGCATGCACAAGATCCATCAAAATGTAACAAAAATGTAAATTTTTGACTCCTACAGTTTGAAGACAAATATCTATCCATTCTGGATTCTAATGGAAATTTGTATTAAGAGGAAAACTTAAACCACATAGACACAAGGGATCGCTAGGTAAAATTAATGCATGGAAATGAACAAATAATAGTTTGTGACAGGAAGTGTAAGTGAGTTCTAGGTGTGCTAAGGAGGGAGTGACAAGGTATGCTAGAGGTCAGGGAAACATGCCAATATGTGCCAAGTTCTAAGGTGTGCTAATGCATGTCAAGGACTGTTATGGAGTGCCAAGGAAATTTCAAGGGAGCACGCGTTTCAAATTCATGGAAATGAATAAGAGTGTTTGACAGGGAGTTTCAGTGAGTTCTAGGTGTGCTAAGGAGGGAGTGACAAGGTATGATAGGTAGTTCCAAGGAATGATAGAGTGCCAGCGTGACAGACAAGATGTGTTAGGTGTCAAGGTGTGCCAATGTGTGCCAAGGAGTGTTAGGGAGTTCCACAGAAACATAAGGGATAACTAGTTCAAAATGCATGGAAATAAATGGATAAGAGTGTGTGATAGGGAGTGTCAATGAGTTCCAAGTCTTCTAAGGAGGGAGTGATAAGGTTATATGTTAGGAAGTGCCAAGGCATGCTAGAGTGTTAGGGAATGTCAGGGAGTGCTAGGGTGTGCTAGGGAGTGAAAAACATGCCAATAAATGTAGGGGATGCTAACACATGCCACATAGTGTTAAGGGAGTGTTAAACATGCTAGGTGTAAACTCTGTTGCTTAGTTGTTTTATGGCCACAGTTGGATGTGAGCCTTGAATTGGTAACTTGTTAAGTGGGATGAGTTGAGATTGGAAATGAGTATCCTAAGATGAGTTATAGGAAGTTCTTAGGTGAACGAGGCATAGTATAGTTGTAGTAATTGTAACTTGGTCAAGCTATTATAGTCAAGGAAGGACTTGGTTGGATTCCCAAGTCTAAAAAAAGGTAAGGGTAGTTGTGATGGCATGATAGCTAAGGAGTGCCAAGGCATGCCAATGAATGAAAAGGTGTGCTAACAGATGGCAGACAATGTCAATGAATGTTGAGGAGTGTTATGGAGTTCCAGGGGAACACAATGGAGAATTTGGTCAAAATTCTTGATAATGAATGAATAACAGTGTGTGCCAAGGAGTGTCAATGAATTCTAGGTGTCCCGAGGATGAAGTGTTTTAGGAGAAGCTTAGAATAAGACTTGCAAGAGGGAAGCCTATGGTTATGACAAGGTGTGGAAAAAGTAATTTCAGAGAAAGGGAGACTTTGGGTTGGGCACAAAATTGTTTTTCTCATGACTTGGTTGGGTTCCCAAGTTGCAAAAAAAATAAGGCTATCTATGAGGGTATGACAGCTAGGGAGTGCCAAGGTGTTCCAAGGAATGTAAGGTTCCCAAGTAAGGCTAGTTGTGAGGGCATGAATGCCAAGGCGTGCTTTCGAATGCTAATATGTGACATATAGTGCGAAGGCATGTCAAACATGGTTTTTGAAGCTCTTTGAGCACGTGATGGTGTAGTAGAGAGTTTGTTACCATCATCATCAAACTGTTGTACATCCACATGAACAATATCATCTCAAAGCTGGGCATCACTACATTCTAGAAGGAGAAGCATTACTAGGTTTTACACATCAAGATGAAGTACCAACAATGATGACCTCATCTGGTAAGGGAAGGATGGAATAAACATCCAAAGGATAGAATGTACTAGATGATGAAGTAATCCATTTAGTCCTGACTCCCCATAGACTATTCAATAACTACAAAGGATGAACTCAAAGGAGTTTGAAATTTGTATAGGTGGACCAACACAAGATGGAGATGTGGAAAGGTTCACTACAACCAGCTGCAAGTCATCAACAAGCAACTCAACAAGAGAAGAAGAGGTATGTTCCATGGATACATGCTGAGAGTCATCATCGGAAATGAGCTATAGAAGAGATCCTAGTAGTCACCATGAAAAGGCTCATCAAAGATAGCACCATGATGCTTAGTCACTTGGTGGAGGGAGGGTAATAAATATTATAGTAGCAAACCAAAGTCCTATGAGGAGTCTAATGGATAGGTTATATATCATGTCTTTCATGATACAAGTGGGTCCATGCACTTGATCTAAAGAACCTAAAATGTGAGATAGAGGACTTCCACCCATGCAACCAATTCGTTTCTGACGTTAATTTTGCATCAAGGAATAATTTGGGTTGGTCATGGAGACAGTATTATCTACAAAAGATTTAACATTGCAGATCATCACACCATTTTAATTACCATGGAGAGAGCACTTTTATTTCCAATGTAGAGAGACTTGAATGTAGTGAGTTACAAATTTACCAGTTAGAGATTTGATGTCTCAAACAATTATAGGAACCGGTGATTTTACTTTTTGGTTTAATATGGTTGTTGGTAATCCAAATATTTTAATGGGATATTGCACTTAGGTGTTGGTCAAAAATCCTATTTCACTGATCTCAAATACTAGGCTGTCAATTGGGTCTATTGTGGAGGATGTCAAGGAATATCTCAGTGCTATCCCAAGGATAAGATCACACTCTGAAATTTGGATGGACAGTTATAGTCAACAGTTCGGTTATCATTTCAAGAAGAGGCTCAAATAAGGATACACAGGATCTCAATGTAATTGTAGAGATTACAATTCACATTGAAGCAAAGAACATAGGAAAAAATTTGGTGATGCCACAGTGACATTCCCTCACTATCTTGGTACTATATCACAGTAAGGATCTCGGTGTAACTCAATGTCACCATAGTTCATTGATATCATAGTTTGGTGACTATCTAAGTCATAATGATTCTACATTCTTGGTACCATGATGCTCATAGATCTCTGTTCTATCCAAGTCATGGTGTTTCTGCAATCTCATTGTTATCCCAAGGATAAGATCTCAATGCTATATCAGGGCTATTCCAAGGTTAAGATCTTCGTGCTATCTCAGTGCTATCTCAAGGATGAGTAGCTTAGTCATATTTTAGCCTTTTCTATCTTTTCCAGTCACAATGATGAGCTCAGACTATGTTTGTTTGCAGTCCCATTACTACTACCAATAATCTCAGCATGTGTGCAAGTCCTAAGTCATCTTTCCTTTGGGACTATGGACAAGTTTCAAAACATAGACGAAATTTTAGAGCACATCATCCTCATAAAATGACACATACTAATTCATGTACCCAGGAAAATGTTACTATTATGATTTATCCATAAAACTATGAGTGGAAAGAAAATATGCATCAAAACAAACTATCTACATCAAAATGAAAGGCCCATGCATCACTAAGATAAACCCAGAACAAGAAGCATGAGATCACCAAGAAACAAACCATCAATGAAAATATGGAAACAGTGTAGTAGAGGGTTTATTGCCATCATCATCAATCTGTTGTACATCCACATGAATAGTATCATCTCAAAGCTGGGCATCACTAATTTTTAGGTTGTACACCTCAAGATGAAGTACCAACAATGATGACCTCATCTAGAAGGGGAAGATGGAAGAAACATCCAAAGGATAGGATGTACTAGATGATGAAGTAATATCTTTAGTCCCGAATCCCCATATACTATTCAATAAATACAAAGAATGAACTCAGAGGAGTTTGTAAAGGTGGACCAACACAAGATGGAGATGTGGAAAGGTTCACTACAACCAGCTGTGAGTCATCAACAAGCAACCCAACAAGAGAAGAAGAGGTATGTTCCATGGATACATGCTGAGAGTCATCATTGGAAAGGAGCTATAGAAGAGATCCTAGAAGTCACCATGAAAAGGCTCATCAAAGATAACATCATGATGCTTAGTCACTTGGTGAGATGGAGGATCATAGAGATGATACCCCTGAAAAGTTTCATAGTATCGAACCAAAGTCCTATGAGTATCATGAATAGGTTATATATCATGCCTTTCATGATACAAGTGGGTCCATGCACTTGATCTAAATAACCTAAAATGTGAGATAGAGGACTTACGCCCATACAACCAATAAGTTTCTCACCTTAATTTTGCATCAAGAAAGAATCTGGGCTGGTCTAAGATTTAACATTGTATATCATCCCACCATTTTAATTACCATGGGGAGAGCACTGTTATTTCCGATGTAGTGAGCCTTGAATGTAGTGAGATACGAATTTACCAATTAGAGATTTGATGTCTCAAACAATTATAAGAATCAGTGATTTTAATTTTTGGTTTAATATGCCTATTGGTAATCCAAATATTTTAATGGGATATTGAACCTAGGTGTTGGTCAAAAATCTTATTTCACTGATTTCAAATACTAGGCTGTCAATTCGGTCTACTGTGAAGGAGGTCAAGGAATATCTCAGTGCTATGATGCTATCCCAAGGATAAGATCACACTCTGAAATTCGGATGGACAGTTACAGTCAATAGTTCAGATATCATTTCGGGAAGAGGTTCGGATAGGGTACACATAATCTCGGTGTAATTGCGGAGATTACAATGTATACTGGAGCAGAGGACTTAGGAAAATTTTTGGTGATGCCACAATGACATTCCCTCTTTCTTTGTACTATATCCCAGTAAGGATCCCAGTGTAAATCGGTGCCACCATAGTTCATTGATATCACAGTTTGGTGACTATCTAAGTCATGATGATTCTACAGTGTCTTGGTACCATGATGCTCATAGATATCGGTTCTATCCAAGTCATGGTGTTTCTGCAATCTCAGTGCTATCCCAAGGATGAGTAGCTTGGTCATATTTTAGCCTTTTCTATATTTTCCAGTCACAATGATGAGCTTAGAGCTTCTAGACTATATCAGTTTTTGGTCCCATTAAATTTTCCAATAATCTCAGCATGTGTACAAGTGCTAAGTCATATTTCCTTTGAGACTATGGACAAGTTTCAAAACATAGACAAACTTTGAGAGCACATCATCCTCATAACATGACAGATACTAATTCATATATCCAGGAATATGTTACTATTATCCATAAAATCATGTTAGCCAAATGAGACAACTATTCAAGGAAATGACAACAAAATGTTATAGCATTAATGCTTTTTTCTAAATCACCAAACTACCAGTAATAAATAATTGACTTTTTGGAGTTCTAGGATTCTGGAATCTATGGTTACTACAACTTCTTGGTTAGTATGGTAGATGGAAAATAAACCAAATACTCATGTATTCATAAAGACTCATATGAGCTGGTAAATGGACCTTTGTTTATGTGCATTCAAGTATTATTATTGTGAAGGTCTCTGCAAATTTTCCAAAAATTTGAACTTGTGCTACTTATTGCCTATTTCTAGTGCAACTTAGATAAAAATATGATGTTAAGAGGTGGTTCACTCCATTAGTACGTTGAAACATCCAAATATTGAGCATCTATGATCAAAAGATAACTCTTGACAAAGAGTTGATGGCGTACCTCATCCTTCCAAACAAAACAAAAAGAAGACAGAACTAACCTCACAATAAAAACCCACATTACACCTATGTTTCCAAAGAATAAATAGAGTTAGAATCTAGAAACCAGCCTAGATCCATCTTAACTCCGGATCTATCAAGCACCGAGAGGGATCAAATCTCTCGAGGTGAAAACCTCTTTTTTGAGTGCAAAACTTGAGGAAAGGTTTTCACCTTGAGAGATTTGATCCCTCTCGGCGCTTGATAGATCCGGAATTAAGATGGATCTAGGCTAGTTTCAGTCGTGTGCGACCAAGGAAAATCTATCGATAATATGAGGAACATATTCTTAATTTTATCAATAATATGTAAATACATCTAATATTGACATAACCATTTTAAATATGTTAAATACATTTGAGATTCATTGAGTCATTTTAATTTTAAATTTGATTAGTTACCTCAGTTTGTTGAGATGATAAATATTGTAAGATAACTTTAATGATGAAATAAAATTTTTAACGCAAAGTGACAATGTAATAATATTGCATGATAGAAACCGTGAATAATAAGAATGTAGTCAATTACGAAGTCTTCATTGTGATCGATTTCAAACTATTTTCTTCTACTATTCTTATTTTCACCCATGTTAGTTTTGTCATATTTTCATATTGATTATTTGAAAAGGATAGTTGGAATCGTAAACCATTTAAATATTTAGCTTGAGATATTATAGTAAACATCATAGCTTGTCTCTCTTGCTCTCCAATATTAATAGGTTGAATTACTATAATGCAAAAATCAATGTACATTGTCAATATTTTTTTGTGCTTACACTGAAATCATTGCACACACACTATTAATCCAATGACTTTAAAATTAATGTACCATCATACATCAAATTAGAAATCAACATATACATTGAAATCAATGCAACTAATGCAAGAAATCAAATAATAATAGAAAACAACATCTACACTAAAATCAATGCATATAATGCAAGTAATGAAATATGATTAGAAATCAACATCTACACTCAAATAAATGAGTCTAGTGCAAGTAGGAAAATAGTATTTAAAGCCAACATCTACACTGAAATCAATGCATCTAGTGCATGCAATCAAATAGGATTAGAAATCACCATCTACACTGAAATAAATGCATTTAGTGCAAGGAATCAAATAGGATTATAAATCATCTACATTTAAATCAATGCATTCAGTGCAAGCAATCAAAGATAATTATAAATCAACGTCTACATTGAAATTAATGCATCTAGTGCAAGAAATCAAATAAGATCAGAAATCACCATCTACACTGAAATCAAGGCATTTAGTGAAAGAAATCAAATAGGATTAGAAATCACCATCTACATTGAAATCAATTCATCTAGTGAAAGAAATCAAATATAACCAAAAATAAAAATCTACATTAAAATTAATGCATCTAGTGAAATCAATCAAATAGGATTAGAAATCATCATCTACACTGAAATTAATGCATTTAGTGCAAGCAATAAAATAGGATTATAAATAATCTACATTAAAATCAATCCATCTAGTGTAAGTAATCAAATATCATTAGAAATCAACAGCTACACCAAAATCAATTCATCTAGTGCAAGAAATCAAATAGGATTAGAAATCACCATCTACACTGAAATCAATGCATCTATTGCAAGAAACCTTCTTCCCTATCTCCCCCATATATATCTATATATCCATCCATATCTCCTTCTTTTTCTCTTTATCTCACCCCACCATACACACACTCTCTCTCACTCCATATCTATCAATTTCCTTGTCCCTCACTCCTTCTCTCCATCTATCTTTTTTTCTCTTCACCTTACATCTATATCTATATATCACTCTATCTCTCTATATCAACTCCAAAACATAAACTCTCTTTCTCCAATATATATATCTATCTATCACTCCCTCCTCCTCCTCCTCTCTCTCTCTCTCTCTCCCTCTCTCTCTCTCTCGCTTCTATCTCTCTTCCTTCCTGCTATGCTTTCTCCCTCTCTCTCCATATTCTTTATCACTCCCTCTCTCTCCAACTTTCACCCTCTATGTCTTTATTCTTACCTCCTCCTCTCTCCCTCTCCATCTTCATATCTCTTTCCCTACCTCTATTCACCCTCTCTCTTCCTTTCTCTCCCCCCCTCTCTCTCTCTCTATCTTCACCTTCCAACTTTGTTACCATATGCCTCTCTCTCTCCTTCTCTCCCCCCTTCTCTCCATATCTCTTTATTTGTCTCTTTATCTCACCCCAAAACATACACACTCCCTCTTCATCTCTCCCTTGTCACTCCCCCTCTCTCTCCACTACTCACTCTCTATGTATGTATTCTTCCCTCCCTCTCTCCTCATCCAGCTCCATCTCTCAATCCCTCCCTCTCTCCCCCTCCAAATCCATATTTCTATCCCTCCCTCTCTCCTCCCCTCTCTCCTCCTCTCTTTCAAGTCCCCTCTCCTTTCCTTCCTCTCTCTCCCTTTCTCTCCTACCTCCTTTTCTCTTCCCCCATCTCTCTCTCTCTCCATCTCTCAATCCCTCCCTCTCTCCCCCTCCAAATCCATATTTCTATCCCTCCCTCTCTCCTCCCCTCTCTCCTCGTCTCTTTCAAGTCCCCTCTCTTTTCCTTCCTCTCTCTCCCTTTATCTCCTACCTCCCTTTATCTTCCCCCATCTCTACCTCTCTCTCTCTCTCTCTCCGACAATCCTCTCTTCCCCCATCACTCTCTTCCTCTCTCTCATCATTCCTCTCTCGCCTCCTTCTATTTGACCCCCCAGCTATCTTTCTTTCTCTCTCTCTCTGTCCTCCAATCCTCTCTCTTCCCCCATCACTTTATCTCACTCTCCAACTATCTTACTATTTCTATCCCTTTATCCTTCTCTCCCCCCTTGTCTCCATCACTCCTCCTTTCTCCTTCTCTCCCCCTTGTCTCCATCACTCCTATGTATCTTTATCCCACCCATAAGCATACACACACTCTCTCCATCTCTCCCTTGTCACTCCCTCTCTATGTATTTCTTCTTCCTTTCCTCGCTCCGCCTCCAGCTCCATCTCTCTATCCCTCCTTCTCTCCTCCTCCTCTCATCCTTTCTCTCTCTCCCTTTCTCTCCTACCTCCCTCTCCCTTCCCCCTTATTTCTCTCTCTCTCACTCTTTACCCTCCAATCCTCTCTCCTTCTCCCTCCCTCTCTCCTTATCTCTCTCCCATCTCCATCTTTATGTCTCCCTCTCCCTCTCTTACCCTTCTCTAACTCTCTCACTCTTCTCACTCTCTCTCTCTCTTCATTCCTCTTCTCCCTTCTCCTTCAATTTATCTCCATATCTCCCTTGTCACTCCCCCTATTTCTCCACCTCTATCATATATCATGATATATTAATATATATTAGAATATAATAAATTTAATATTGTATTAATCTAAACATATTAAATTTAATAATATTAATATTTTAATATTAATGTTAGGGTTAATAATGTTTTTTTGGCATGGTATTAATAATAATTTGGTCCATGGTATTTGACCCTTATACTTCATATATAATTAGATCTTGATTTCTAATCATATTTGATATATTTTTTTTATTTACCTTCCTCTTTATACCTCTTTTATATTTACTTATTTACCATACCTATTTTATAAATATATTATTTGGCCCATGGTATTTGCACATGGTATTATTAATAATTTGTCCCATGGTATTTGGCCCATGGTATTAATAATAATTTGTCCCATAGGCTTCACCTAAATAAAACCCGTTTTTGAGTTTTTTTAAATATAAAGTGGTTTATTGAGTAAATATAAAAAGAGGTTTTATTTATTTACCATACCTATGGTTTATTTATATATTTACCATATATTATTTATTTATCATATCTCTTTTTTGAGTGTTAGTAAACTCTTCATATTTTAAGTTTATATTGTTTAAATTTATTTTTAATAAATTTTTAATTGTTCATTTATATGTTTATGTAAGTTATTGTTCAAGTCAAAAAATTTTTTTTGGCTTCTGACATACTTACACATTGGGGTCATACTGGGCTGTAGAATGCGCCTCTGGGCGCAACAAGGCCAAATTCCTATAAATTCAGGATAAACCTAACGATGACAATTACCAAACACTATAAAGCACCAGGAAATCACTGCAAAACATTGTTTATGTAGTTAATTCTAACACTTCCCGGTAAATTAACACTGCCAAAAAAAGGGATGCTTCATTGTCTCCAACCTATGACAAACTAGACAATAATCATCAAAGTCCATGCTTGATCTATCAAAAGACCTTGATAAATAACCAATGAAAAATCCTAGCTTATCAAAAATCCACATTAACCATGCACCATGAGTCATTGAATCCACCAGTCCTCGAATTCCATAAAACACCAACAAATGTTACGAACAACGGATTACAAATGCCTTTGAGGAAGCATAAAATACAATGAATGGGGATCATACTGCTAAAAAGAATAACAAAAGCACCAACCCCAATCTTTCCAAGTTGTGGTGTACAAGTCAAGAAACAAGTGTTCTCAATATTGACATGATAGCAAATGTTTGTTGTGTCAAGTACAATCCTAGATCAAGCTATTATGTTTTGGTTGGTTCAGCAGATCATCACATTCATTATTATCATTTATGACTTGAGGAATCCTAGTGTTCCATTATACGAATTTAATGGTCATCAGAAAATAGTTTCCTATGTTAAATTCATTTCAACAAATGAACTAGCTTGTACATCTACAGACATTACACTATTCATGTGGGATGTGAAGGATAATTTCCTTGTACGCACATTTAAGGGGCTCACTAATGAGAAGAAATTTTTGGGGCTTACAGTCAACTCTGAATACATATCTTGTAGCAATGAAACAAATGGGGTGTTCGTGTATCACAAGGCTATTTTAAAGCATGTTCCGTGGCATCAATTCGATAGTCCAACCTTGGCTGACAGTGACGATGACGCATCACTTTCATAATTGTTTTTTGTTGGAAGAGTGAGAGCCCTACAATGTTAGCTGCTAATATCCAAGGAAAAATTAAATTTCTTGTACTTGCACTGTGAATTTCAAATTTCTCATATAACTCTTCATGGCCCTTCCTAGATAATAGAGTTGGAGAGAATTTCAAAATTTGTTAAATTAATATTCTTTCTAGAAATTAGCTCTCTAGATTTCTTGACTGAGAATGATGAGAAATGAGGTTGATGTGTATTATATGCAGCAATTTTCAATTTACCCATATTTCTACGGTGTCAAATGTTTCTGCAAATTTATTGGTTGGCATTGACCTCTAATAGAATAGCCTAAGTATCTTCAGTAATGCAGTATGTTATTGCATGTTCTATATGAAAACTTAACACTAATTTGAAGGAATATCAACCTCAATTCTGGCAACTTCTTTGGTATGGAACGAGCCAACTAGTGAAGTCTCAAACTATGAAGGCTAATTTTTTTTACAAATGTCTGAAGGCTAAATTTTTTTACAGATGTCAGAACTCACCTGTAGCGGCAGAAATTGATGAGAGCGCTAAATAAATTGATGGTACATTGGTGATTGGGCCTAAAAATGTCCTTCAAAGAGAAATCGTGGGCTCCCATAACCCACATTATCTTTTGAAATTTTTAAATAGAATTAACATTTCGCACATACTCTCTATGTGGCTCCTCATTTTCCAGCACCTACAGATCACATAAGACTGGTAATTTCATCTTGTTCCTGCATGTAGATAAAAAAACAAATAAACCCCCCTAAACCACACTCTCATTCTCGTGAATTCAAGTCCAAACAGGTAGATACATACATACATAGAAGCCCTGTGCATGGTCATGTATTGAGTGAAGCAACTATAAACATGGAATATGCTATCAGGGTTTGATTTCAGAAGTTGGTTGCGGGTAACGGGCCAAACCAAAACTCTGTTAAACTATTGACAACGTCTTTTATAGTCGATATAGGAAATGAGCAAGAATCCATCTTGCACGCCACTCAATGAATAGACTACAACCTCTTTGTATTTCTTCTTCGTCCAAACTGAATCAATGGTCTAATACAGGTTTCAAACTTGAAACCACTTTGTTTCCCACAAAGGGAATTCGTGGTCGGTTTTCAAATATTTTCCCACGCTTTGACATTGTGCGTGGAGGTAACTAGATTCTTTGTAATTATGTGTTCTTGGTTTTATAGTGATCAAGCCATAACTCATTTTGATTTCTAATTTTTAAATTTTTTTTCGGAAAGATAAATTATTTGTATAGGCTTAGTTATATATGATTATCACAATTACATTTTGATCTATGTTGATTACATGTCTTGTTGTCATGTTCGTGTCTTGTATTTTAAAGATGGGTAATTACATAATCATTAATTTATGAGAAATAAACCTATCTAGATATAATCAATTCACTATCGAAGCAATAAACCTTAAACCTAAATTTTGTACCTAACATTAAACATTCATTTAATACAAAATCTAAAACACGAGGAAAACAAATTGTTGTGTTGATATATATTTATCGTCGTTCATCATTAATTTACATCATGATAGAAAAAAGGTTATAACTTTTGCTCCATTTCAATTAAATTGATACATGTACCATAACTTTGAATAACTAGGTTATAAAGAGGTAATGTAATATATCTTTTGGATATCAAAATTTTTAGATTCCTTCCCTTTGTTGCAATGAAAACGTGTCTTTCAATCATTTTTATCATTAACATATTTTTTTTTCATGTCCTTCACTCAACCAAACCCTACAATCATACTCCTATAATCTCCTTACAAAGTATGATCATGGAAAATGGCCAAGATTGGTATTAGTATCTCCATGCCTTGTGGAAGATTAAGACTCCCGAGCTTAGCTATTTCTCCGTCTGACAAGAGCTACTAAAGGTTGATATAGTCGTAGAGGCTTCTTCACAATCATGTCCACCTGTAAGAATAATTGAAAATCACATCCATTATAAGGCTATCTCCCAATTAAAAAAGATATTGATCTTACAATCGTGAGTTTCCTCAAGGTATTTATATCTAGATCATCATTCTCGCACACATCTAGGACTTGCTTCCAAGCCATTTATTGCAATAGCCCACATATCCAATCCAGAAATTCATTCAAAGATTCGAAATTGCAATGGATTCAAAATTGTTGGGTTTCCAATGGATGGGTTGATCTAATTGAATTACAATGGATTCAAAATTGTTATGATTACAATGGATGAGTTTATCTAAATTGCGAAAGAATGGAAGTGGCGAAAGATAATAGAGCGGTCTGATAAGTTTAATAGGTGGCCAAACAAATAATAATTAAATTTAATTTGTTATTAGTTGATGTGAAATTGAAAAATGATTGAAAGACTTTTGATGTCATCTGTTAGATGGTGTATTAGACGAAGAATATTCCCTTAACATGCAATCTTGTCCTTCATTTATTAAAAATTCAAAATTCTCCAAACCCAATTTCAATAAAGACCATGCCTATCGATGTAATAATTTATCTCATTTTAAAATGTGTTTGGTGTAACTAGTAATATGCTTGGATAAATTTAAGGATTTAATTAAAATCGAATTAGAATAATAGTATATTTATGTTGAGGATAATATTTAATTATTTTTGTTTATAAAAGGTGTGTATTACATAACATCTTAGAGTTTTCACAATTAAGTGATTTAGTTGTGTTTATGCCATGCCTACATTATTGCATACATCCCTTCTCTCAACAAGAAGCCATTGAGTTCTCATACAAATAAGACCTCTAACATTGCATCTTAATGCCAAATACTCCCACAAGCATTGATTGTCCTTCATGTGATCAAAATACGACTCTCCAATGATAAGGAGCTTTGCTTCTTCTCCACAAGTTCCTGTGTTTCTCCTTTAACGATAGTCTTCCAAAAAAGCAGGGAAAGCCTTATGTGACATAAATGCTTTTTTCAATGGGGTGAAAGCACAAGAAGAGCACCCACCATATGTGTGGCCTTCTTTTACATACTTATATGCATGAGAAAATTCCATATACTTCACCACCTTTGATGGATGGTAACTTAAGTAGACCATCAATGCCCAAGTTCCAAGCATATTTCCTCTAGAGGACCAAGAGAATTGAACATGTGACCTCAAAAAAATGGGGAGAGAGATCTCACATATTACTCATGACTACTTAAAATAACCCCAAAGGCTACGAGACACCTATCCCATATTTGGATAATAATCAATGGAATAGTAAATTAGTGATATTGTGTTGGATCCACACTCACATATAATGTGGATTATGTCTAACCCTCTACATTAGAACCACCCAAGGGTGTTAAAAAATTTCCCTCCCCCACGACACTTAGCATGGGACCTACATCCATGCATTTCATGAGCTTTATAAACATAATCTTTGTAAATGTAGGGGAAGTTCCTCATTCTAAGGCATTCTTCTCAATTCCTATGTGGTTCATTTGTTGTTCAACCCCACTCCAGTCCTCACTCCTTTACTTTGTGTTATATCCCTCTCAACAAAATTTTATTACATAAACATTGAAGATAAATGCAACATCTGCCTACTTGCATTCCATTTGGAATTTAAACCCTCCATGCATTCGACATGGCTCTCCAACCCAAACTTATTTTATATCATCAATGTTATGTTTTTACCCTTGTCCTATTAGATTGATGTTGCTGGAAATTGAAACAAATGGGATTCAAGGATGTTTTGTTGAACCAGAAAATGTGGCTTATCACCCAAGATATTACCGAAAGGCCACCCTTTATCACTATTTTATTTAAAGAATTTGGAATTCATTTGAGGCTAGTTGATTTCTACTCCGGATACTTCCTTCATCACACCAATCATTTAGTGTTCAAAGGAAACAATTAGCAATAGTTGTAGTTTTCATTTTGAGATTTTGGGTTTCATTATCATGGGTTGCCATTCATTATGCCTTATTTTCGTTTCTTCTCCTTTTTCTTATATCTGGGACTTAGGAAATGGGGCTTTCATCAGTTTGGAAAAACTCATATATATAACATTTACATGAATTATTTGCACTTCAACCTTAGATTTTAGACTTAGATACATCATTCTAGTGTATCCTTAATGATTTTGGATTTCAATTTTTTCTTTTATTTGATCACAAATGAAAAAATGGGAAATAATTTGCCACAAATCTATGAATGCTTAATCATAAAGGTGTCACCTGATGAAAATGAATGAATATCCTATGGATTGACATGGGATAAAATTCGACTAAGGGAAATAAGGGATAAAATTAGATTGATGTGTAGCACCTACTAAATCACCAAGTATATTCCCAAACCATCAATATGGCATGCTTCTTTGAGTAAATTTATGAAACACCATGGAAAAATTTATCTTAGAACTTATAGACAAAGCGTAAATAGTTAGAATATAGTGCTTAAGTGAAACAATACACTTTGAAGATATCATATACACATGGATCATACATATCAAGCTAAATGTGGTAGCTAAAGCAACATCTTTCTACACCTCGGGTCCTACATGGGCAAGGAAAAGTGTCATCAAACCAATAAGGAATGCCAGGGCATGTCAAGAAGTGACAGGGAGTGTTAGGGAGTTTCATGGAAATACAAGGGAGAACTATTTCAAAATGCATGGAAATGAACTGATAAGAGTGTGTGATAGGGAGCATTAATGAGTTCCAAGTGTGTTAAGGAGGGAGTGACAAGGTTATATGCTAGGCAGTGCCGAGGCATGATAGAGTGTCAGGGCATGTTAGGGAGTGCTAGGGTGTGTTAGGGAGTGCCAAAGCATGAAAATGAATGCAAGGGATGCTAACACGCACCACATAATTCCAAGGGATTTTTAGATGTGCCAAGTGCTATGACACGTCAAGATGTAAACTATGTTGCTTGGTTGTTTTATGGCCACGGTTGGATGCGAGCCTTGACTTGGTAACTTGTTAAGTGGGATGGGTTGAGATTGGAAATGAGTATCCTAAGATGAGTTATATGCAGTGCTTAGGTGAATAAGGCATAGTATAGTTGGATTAAGTGTAAGCTGGTCAAGCTGTTGTAATAGAGGAAAGACTTAGTTGGGTTCCCATGTCTAAAGGAAATTGTGAGGGCATGATAGCTAAGGAGTGCTAGGGCATGCCAAGAAATGAAAAGGTGTGATAATACATGCCGGAAAATGCCAATGCATGTTGAGGAGTGTTAGGGAGCGTCGAGGTGTTATCACTCTGGTTTCCTTGAAGTTGTGGAAAAGGAAAGTATACCCGAGGTAACAAAATACAGAATCATTCCACCATTAATAATTTGCGGAAATTCAAAACTCAATTGCAATGCATATACATGAAGCAATAAAAATCAACACACATAACACAGTGTTTAACGAGAAAGCCTGAAGCTGAAAACCCCAACTATATGTATATTATATTTCATAGAGATCATGTAACAATCCTCATACAAATCTGATCATATCAAGCTCTCAGTACAATAGAATCACTACACACTATCACTGAAGAAATCTGCATAATCTATGCACCGATCTCTTGCCTCCTGATAGCCTGCCTCTACTGCGCAATCCCTGCTGAAGAAGAACCTTGAATGAACTCGAATCTGCCTTGCCTTGACTGCGCAATCCTCATTGGCATCTCCAATGGATGTGTGATGCATTGAATGCATCACTATAGTCACGACTGATAGTCTATCTTTCCCTTTCACATATCTCTCCACTGAGTCTCCACTAAACTATCATGCACTGTAGTTAATTGCTGTCTCTTTCCAGTTGATTTATGAGTTATTATTTAGTGAATTAATTTAACTAATTAATTCACTCAACTCTCACTAATGTATCAATCAGTTAGAATTACATACAATTAGTTCAACTGAGTTTAACTCCAATAGTGTAGTTAAACTGAAACAAACTCCATGAACTACTTCATCAACTCCATCATAACTCTACCACTTGAGTTCTGACTTGAGTCCTCCATGCATGAACACCAGTAGACCCTAGGAATTGCGTAATTCCCTCAGCCAACTGATTTTCCACATCTGTTAACTGAAATTAAGTGCTCCAAGAGAATAAGTTGACATTTAATGTTTGATTAATATTAAGAGCTAATAATAATCGACACTTCTATTTTTAGATCGACGATCTATAAATAGACTTCGCCCAATATGTCTAAAAATAGAAATCCATCTATTTTTCCAACTTGACCAACCATCCAAAAATAGCATCCTACAACTTCTGAAATATGATCACCATGTCTAAAAATAGGCATAGTCTAAAAATAGACTTGCGCCAAAAATAGCCTGCGGGCCCACTTAGTGAAGGCAACTCTTTTCACTAAGCTCATCATCTTGTTGAATCTCAACAGTGCCAAAGCATTCCAAGGAATGCAGGGGATGGTAACACGTGCCAGATAATGCCAAGGCATTCTAAGACGTGCCAGGTGATATGGAATGTTAAGATGTAAACTGTGTTTCTTGGTTGTTTTACTACCACGGTTGGATGTGAGCCTTGTCTTGGTAACTTGTTAAGTGGGATGAGTTGAGATTGGACATGAGTAGCATAATATGAGTTATAGGTAGTTCTTAGGTGAACAAGGCATATGTTCAATTTCCACGACACATGAGAATTTGGGTTTTGTCTTAGAATCTTTGATGCAAACACACTCAAGTGCCACAACACCTCTACTTTAATGCACAACGAAATCTACTCAAATCAAGGAATAAACTAGTGCACATGGTAATTTTACCTTTTTCAAACACTTCTTCATTATATTACAGACTTTCATAACAACGGGCTGAAGCTCTGCTGTTGTAACTCCTAGAGATAGCCTAGAGTTGTGATAGACCGGTGCACAGGACATCTTAACATATGAAGGAGCGTATGGCCTGTGTAAGTGAGGGGCTTCAGCTCACATGTATCTACTGCAAACGAGGGAAATAAAATAGAATAGGACCAAAATCTCGGAGACTCACTTGGGAAAGAGTTTTACTAGAGACAAGATGTAGAACTATTTAATAAAAGCAACGGGCAATTCCAAAAGTCAATTTACGCAAGCGGGCCGTTGAAATACTTCAGGAAACAAATTATCGAAGGTGTAAGTGATGAGAGAAATATTGGGAAGATATTAGTTAACATTGACCTTGTTTGTGGATCATTATATCTGCATATCCTTTTTATTATGTCAAGTTTTGAAATTTTGGAAAAAGAAAATGTTTTTTGAAAAAATATTCATAAGGATCCGAAATATGCTATAGTATAAGGTTTTATACTTTAGTATAGGAAAAAGATGAAGAAAGAATACATTGTATTTCCATTTTCATTTCGATTTATGGAGCGGACTGACTTTAGATTGTTATATTTTTATTAATCATAAAGTCCGAGAAACTTCCGGAGCGGAAGTCGCGATCACGCGCAGAAGCTGTTGGATAAGCAACTGCGGGGGGTCAACTTGCCCGTCGGTTATCAAAACCCGACCCCCCGCAGTTGACTGGTCAGATCTACGAAAATTATTGATCAACGGTTCTGATGGATTGCGGGGGGTATGGGTTGGAGATCTCCGCCGTACTCACAGACCCCCCGCATTACGTCATCCGCTGAAGTGTCAAATAGTTGGCACACAGTTGTCATCCGCTATGCGTGTCGTCCCACGTCACCCTTGCATTAATTACGCTCTCTGTTGTTTATAAGTCGGGTTTTCCGTTCCGTCGTGGTTCATTTGCGTTTGTTGCCCTGTTTTAAACCCCGTCCCGCCACCTTCGCACCGAATTGTTTTCAAAATTCTCGTCAGCCATGGCCAAACGAGCGTCCGTGTCTGGTCTGTCCACTCTAAACCCTCTCCTAGATAGTGAGAAAGACGTCCGTGATACTGCATCATCTGTAAATCATCCTCTTTTGCATTATCAAGTGACCTTGAACACCGACCAGTCACCTGTGTTTTCCGCTATGCAGAGTTCTGGAGTGCTGTCCGCCTGTATTCCTAAAACTCATGTCTTTCCTGAATTCATTTCCTGGTTGGTTTCGTCCATGTATCCCGGCAAATGTTATGTCATGAACTCCCAGGGAGAAAGTGTTTTGCAGGTTTCAGCTCAATTAATGCGTCAAGCATTATGCTTCCCGGAGAATGATTCTCCTTTGCAGTTCTCAGAAGATTCGCTGGTTCAATATTTCGAGGAGCTCTCAATTGAGGAATTTAACCGCTGCATGTCATTTTTGGTATCGAGTCCGGAGAAGACCCAGTTTGGTTCGGGAAAGTTTGGTTTGGATGCATTTAATGTTCAATACAGGTCAATTCTCAGCTGTATTATGGAGATTCTGGGGAGAGAAGATGATTGCGAAGTTGACCAAGCAGCTCTGGGGATGTTTACTCTCATGATGAAACCAGGAGTGGTGTTAGATATTCCATCCTTTTGGCAAGAAGTGGTGAATTCTCAGTTGCTTTCTTTCCCACTAACAGGTTATTTCAGATTTCCCTCATTAATAGTTTACTTGTTTTTATACCAGAATGTGGAAGAATTCATGGGTTTTGGTTTGAACATAATGGATAGCAACAAAAATAAACATTCAGTTCTACTTTGGACTGATTTGATCAGAAGAGAAGAGAATGAAGCTGGTTTATTTGAATTTGTGGAACACTTTATGACCACCGCTTATAAAATTCTCAATGGGACTCGGCCTCCCTGTTTCTTGCCAAAGGCCCAGGAATTTTTGCAATTAGGACCTAATTGTAGATATGGAGACTGGTTTGTTTTTGAGGACTATTCTGAAATAAGGCTATATGGAGTAGGTGTTGAGCCTTATAGGCTTCCAACATTTGTTCCCATGAGACTGTTTGCTCTGGAATTTATAAGGCAAAGTCTCAATGTGGATCAAGTTCATTTTCTTCCAATGAAGAAGGGGTTAATGTACAAGTTTCCCATGATTGTAGGTCCTTTTGTCGTTAATACAAGGCAAGCTTATGAGGAGGTGTCAAGGATGTTGGAGGAAACACAGTTATTATTGGGAGAGAAGTGGGCCTATGACCCACATGCGATTATTTCACAGAGAAGGGTCGAGAACGGTTATGCTGCTTTTACTCATGTGAGTAAACCGGATTTAGAAAAGTTGGCTAACCCAGGAGGGCCAAGTTCATCACGGATTAGTATTCAAACTCCTGTAATATTGGAAAAGATGGGCAAGAGAGTGAGAGATGATGTTATTGAGATTGATGAGGAAGAGCCCCGAGAAGAGAAAAGGACTAAATTAGCAGAAGATCACTCCTCCAATTCACCTGGTTTTACTCTCCAGGTCAGTGAAGAACAGTGTGCTTCATCTCCTAGCAGATCAGAACTCCAGTTAGAAAAGGCTCCTTCCATGAAGCAGGTGTTCTCCCTAATTGAAGAAAAGAATCAGAGAATAAAGGCCAATATAGAGACACAAGCAGAACATCATATATCTGCTGACCAAACAAGACTATTGACTGTAATGGATTTGGAGAAAGACCAGTTCAAAATGGCGCTATCGCATCTGACAGGGATGTCTCTGGGACCCTCAGGCAGTTTTAAGGAGTTGAATATTGTTATGGATGTAAAGAAGATTCCCTTGTGGGACAAGATGAATCTCCACATGCAAACAGGTCAGTTAATTGTTAATGATTTAGGCAAGACTCATGCTACATCAGTCAAGACAGAGAATATGCTTGCTAAGGTTGTCAAACAGTGCAAGATGGAGAAAGCCAATGCCAGAGCATTGACTGTTCAAAATGAAGAACTGAAGAAAATCATAATGAAGATTGGCGTTGATCCAGATGATAAGAGCGCAATGCACCAACTGATAAAAGGCGCAGAAGCAGAAATATCTTCATTAAGGAAGAAGTTGAAATTGCCAGCTGCAGAGCATTCTTTGGCAGCTGAAGTAGCAGAAGTAGAAAAGGAGAAAGAGGAGCTGCGACAACAATTGATAAAGAAGGATGAAGAGCTTGATAAGGTAAAGCAAACAGCTATAACCTTACAAAATCAAATTCAGAACCACACTTGTACTTTTGATTTTTCTGCAGGTGCGGCCGATCCACAAGTCCAAGTTGCTCAATTGAATACAGAGCTAAAAATGGCGGAGAGATATTGCAAACAGGCCCAGTCTGAAAAGGATACAGCTCTGAGATTAATGCAGGGATGGGAAGAAAAGGCAAGTGAAAATGAGCAGAAGCTACATAAAGCAGAAGAAGAAATTAAGGAACTCAAAGAGAAATTGAAGGGAAATATTTCCCTAATTAAAGCTAAGGATCTCATCTGGAATGAGATCATTTCTGAAATACAAGCAAAATGGGATTCCATAAAATTAATTGCCAGAGAGAAAGGTATTGTTGCTGATCACGAAAAGGAACTGTCATCAGACAAGCCAGCTGCAATCAAAAGATCAAATTGGGCCAAGAGATTCATGAATTTTATTAATTCCAAAACAGATGAAGAGTTGCAAGAGATGGGGATACAAGACAGGTATTTTTATGCTGAGGAAATAAGCAAAATGATCATCAAAAACGATCTTCTGAAAGCATCAGAGAAGCGGCTACAGGTAATCAAAGAGGTGATTAAGAAATTTGACATTTCATTTGATAAATTGATAAGAACTGGCTTGCCATCATGCTGGAAGGAGGGAGGTGAATTTATGTCCTGGAAGTTTTATGAAGATCAGTTGGTGTTTGCAAAAAGCAGAGCAGATGGCCGACATGAGAAGACACAGATACTAAAGGGAGAAACAGTTTTCAATTTCTTACAAAGACATTTCCTTCTGCTGTGGATGGTGAAAACATTGTTTACAAGTAATCTCACTCACAGTCATATTGTTGCCTTCACAGTAGAATATCATCGTTATAAGAATGCTCCAATAACTCAAGACAAGCTCTGGAAGGAATGTAAGAAATTTACTATTGATACAGAAAAAGGATTTCGCGCCAAGCAGCCACAAGTGACCGTACAGCCGCAAGAAATCATTGAGTCAGTTGCTGTTCCAGGAACATCAGTTCCTTTAGATTAGGATTTGTCATCTTTTATTTTATTTTCAAGTCAAATGATGCAATGTAATGAAATGTTTCTGAGGCATATACCTCCGTGACAGAAAGTAGTTAAGTAGTTACAGTCAGTTAGAATCAGTTTTATAACTGAAACCATTTTGGTTCAGATTGTATTTAAAGACATCTTAAGGAAGGAAGAAGGTTCTGAGTTTTGAACCTTTGAAGGCTAATTTTGTACTGAGAAATATCGAATGAATAAAGAAGTTTTGCAAGTTTCCAATATTCCATCTATGTTGAAGAGTTTTCTTGGTTTCCATTTCATTTGCATTTCTGTGAATAAAGTAGAGTGATTAGAGCTGCAGGTCTCTTGATATTTATATGTCTAAGAGTTAAATATCCTTAATGGGCGCTCCTCTTCTTTAACTTATCTGTTTTTCACTTCCTCTGGATTTTATAATGGCAGTTTCTGTGTAAAGCAGCATGACAAGTTAAAATCCTTTTCTTTCTCTGTCTTTCATCTGTTCACTTCAGTATAAAGGGAATATGGCATTGCATGGCTCCTAAAGATTTGATATTTGGGAAATATATTACTAACATTTAAAGGGTTAAGAAACAGAGACACATATATACATTTTTGT
>JAXQQM020077491.1:0-14492 GCA_034641835.2 Pinus albicaulis
CACTACTACATTTGGCAGAAATTCCGACAATTGGTTCCGACGCTTTTGACCAAATGTCGGAAATTTCCCCAAATTTTTTCCATCCCGCCCGAAATCGTCGCTATACTGACGTTTATAGAAAAGTGTCGCAATATCGACACTTAGAAAAGTGTCGCAATTGCGACGTTTGGAGGAAGACGTCGCAATTGCGACACTATGGCCCAAAGCGTCGCTATTGCGACAACTGCCTCCAAACGTCGCAAGTGCGACACAATGTCTAAGTGTCGCAATTGCGACATTTTGAGGCAGTCGTCGCAATAGCGACGCTTTTTCCGCCGTCAGTATAATGACACTTATATGTGCACTACATAAAAATACGAAACTTATATGCGCGCTACATAAAAATGATTTTATTGTTTCGTATTCGTCGCAATAGCTACATTAACGTCTGATATCACGCGCGCATTTTCCCTCCGCTCTTGTAGAATAGCATTCGCCCTCAGCTCTTGCAGAACAGCATTTTCCCTCAGCATTCGCCCTTAGCGTTCGCCCTCAACTCTTGCAAAATGGTAAGTTCTTATTGCAGGCCCTTCCTCCTATAGTAGGGTTGACTCTATTTGGGTTTTTTTGGTCAATTCCATTGGATTGTGTTAGGCTGTATGGTTCTCTGTAGATGTCAAGAATCAAGATTCAATACCCTCACCATTATCTTCATCACCCAATACAAGATTTAAATTTTTCCCAAAGAAAACGCTTATTAATTTGGCGACCATTATTTCTCCCACAACACAAAACCCTACATTTAAAAATGAAAACAAGCATTGCATTTCAACTACAAAAATCTATTAGTGTTCAAATGTACATGTGTGCTACATTAACGTACGATATCACGCGCGCATTCGCCTAAAAACAACACAGAAACAACATTCGCCCTCGGTCGCCCTCGGCTCTTGAGAACAGCATTCGCCTTAGCATTATGCCAAATGCTTGAGAACAACATTCACCCTTGGCATTCACTTACCAGGCTCTTATAGAACAGCATTCGCCCTTAGCTCTTCTTGAAACGACGTGTACGCATTTTCCCTCGACGCTGCAGAACGACGTGCCCTATGATACTACGAAAATGGTAAGTTCTTCTTGTCCTTCATTATCCTATAGTAGGGTTGACTCTATTTGGGTTTTTTTGGTCAATTCCATTGGATTGTGTTAGGCTGTAGGGTTCTCTCTAGATGTAAAGAATCAAGATTAAATACCCTCTATTATCTTCATCACCCAATACAAGATTTAAATTTTTCCCAAAGAAATGCTTATTAATTTGGCAGCCATTATTTCTCCCTGCTTTAAAAACCCTACATTTAAATGAAAACAAGCATTGCATTTCAACTACAAAAATCTATTAGTGTTTAAATGTACATGTGTGCATCACTTGTGTAGGGTATTCCTTTTCCACTTTCACATTATCCAAGAATGTGTGCAGTATAGTTCATATTTTTTTTGATTTAGATTATCTTGAAAAAGGAAAGGTAAATTATTTACCATGGAAAAAGAAGGTTTTCCCTTTTTACTACTGGAAATGGTACAACAAAGTTCCATTTCTACCCGAAACTCCTATGAAACAAGAACCAAATAAAGGCCATGTCCTCAATGGACATCATTTGGCTTTGAAAATGGCCATTGCATCGTGTTGTTTCTTATATTACATCACGATAGTTTCTTGGGTCATTTCTTGTTTCTTGAGATGAAAAACAACCAAAGAAATTGTTAAGATCCTTTCAAGAAATAAATGACCATTTCTCAATCATATCTCAACTATTTTTTATTTTATTCGGTGGTTGCTTACTTTGAGAGAAATTTGACACTTTTATAAGGAATATAACATAAAAACACAAAATGGGAAGGAATTGATGAGGTAGATGACCTTTAGTTGTTGTCAATTAAGAATTGATAATATACGATGCATGTTCTGTACTACAAACTAGATTCCTTCCTGGAGTTAGGACACAGAGTATTGAATCAAAGTTGTAGTTTCTAACTTCTTGTATTGGTTCATCAATCTTGAAATTCGGACATTGCATGTCTTCATTGCTTCATGTTTGAATAATTTGCATCATATCGTACAATAGGAAATTAGGAATTATGATTATTATTACTTTATGGATATGTTAAGTTACTTTTAAGTTTGCATGGTTTAGTGTGAAATTATTCTAGTGTGCCCCTAGGCCCAGGTGAAGGAATGCCAAGGACTAAGAACCCTATTTTTTAAATGGTATTGTTTCTTATACCCAAAAACCCCTCAACATCACTTCTTATTAGTTCTTAACAATAGTGTTGTAAAAAATTTGAGAATTGATATACCAAAATCTCGCACTTCTCAAGATAAATTCCTAAAGCTAAAGTGTGATACCATGTGTAATTCAATAGCCCCATTGTCACCTCACCATCCTCTTTTCACTTCGGGCTAGCTCTCCTCCAACTCAAGGGGGGTTCTCCCTAGTAGATGTTAGGGATCTAATGGCCCAACCAAACCAAGTCAAGAGCCCCTAACTCTCTATGTTTACTACTATCAATCAAAATATTGAACAATAGGGTCAGACATGCATCCTGAAGATAAAATTGCCAGGGTATTTTTGGGTAATTTCAAAGGGAAGGTCCCCAAACACATATAATCAAGGAATTATAACGTGATTTCAAACATTAAATATCAACAAAATCGTTTAAAGGATATTGAAAGGAAAAAGGTGATGGAGGATAGAAAGTGTCTTACTTAAATGCTCTAAGGATTTTTCAATAGTTGCTCCAAAAGATTCACTTCAAGGCCCTTCAAGATCGTCTCCAACAATGCTATACCATCAGCTTCAACAATTTTGCTCCAAAAATATCCTCAAGGTCTTCACAACAAGTTTACTAGAGGTTGCTCCAACAATATATTCAATAAGGTCTTCATTGTCAACTCGTCTCTTATTTGGGTGCCTTAATGTGCAATGACATGTTTCCAGGACTGAATTCAATGCAAGGCATATTTGAAACTCTAACTCTGTCTTCCGGTGTCTTATTAGAAATTATTTCAGTTTTCATTTGTGTTTTCAAGTTAGATATTGTTTTCAAGTTTTTACATTTATAATTTTATTGCAATGTGGCAGACTGATCAGAGCAGTGCAGGAACAACCCCGAGACAGGATGATCGCGGGAAGAGGCCAGCGGAAGAACATGTAAAGTGCCAGCATTGCTCTATCTTTAGGTATTTTAGTTATTTACATAATTGAAATAATATTAATTTTGTTCAAATATGCAAACACCTAGCCATGGTACGCCTGATGATTCCCTCTTTGAGGAAGAGCTTTCTTCATCCCTATCTCCAGTGCTCTTGTTGCGAAAAAAGGCACGAAATGCAAGGTCAGAATTTAATACTTTGATAGACGCGCCTCAAACACCTGAAACAGAAGAGAAGATAAAACAACTTATGAGCCATCTAGAAAGATATCAGGTTATAATAAAAAGTCAAAAGGATATTTTTTTTGTTCTGCATGAGATGAATTGTGATAGTTTGATTTTTAATTTTTACATTGACTAAACTAACAAAAATTTCTTTTGTATGTAGCGTTTTCTGGCATTTGCTGAACCCGGTGTTGGTGGTAGTGGGACACAAGGGCAAGAGATTGTCCAACAACCCTCTCGTACACCTTCTACTCCTTTAGGTGCCAGCCAAGAAACACACCCTGCCCAAGCAGACACCCAGCCAACCGCTGAACGTGTTGGAAATGATGAGGCTGATATGGCCAACTACATTATTGCGTTTCTTGGAGCTACACGTGTCAGCTCCACAGGGACCATTAATGGCACGTTGTTGGTGAACGATGAAGGTGTCCCTATAAAGCATGTACAACTCCCGGGTAAATTTTAATATTTTAACTATTTCATGTACTTTATCTAAAACATATTTATCATGATTTTTATTTTTAAATTAATGATAATATCTTCTTTTTCTTTTGGTTTTATTCTGTGTAGGAAACAATGAGTTCTACAGGATTCTGGAGAGCCATGCGTTGGTAATTTTGGCCCAACCATACGTACAGGGTGGAATTCCCAGAATTCCAACCTGAAAAAAGAACTTCTAGATTATCTAGAAGCCCTTTTTGGGGTCGGCACATTTGACAGAAAAGCGGTGGCTCAGGTAGCCGGAACCAGGGACACCTATAGGATGCAATTGCACGAACTCCGGATATGAGCGTCCTCTCAGCTTCGTAGAGTGAGTGGAGAGAACTCATCCATGACGGAAAAGAGAAAAGGGCAAAGAAAGAAGGAAAAATGCCAACTGGACCCGCAAGGTAAATTACAACTTTAATTCAATAGCTTTAATTTTCTTTATGTCTAAAATAAAAGTGTGCTACGTCATATCTGACTTCAATCTTTTGATGCTAGGTTGCCCGACACCTCAAAGGCAACCAAAGCTAGGATAGAGAAAAAGGGCCATCACAAGCTCGGCCAGGGTGGCTACTTGAAATTAGCTGCAAGAATTGTAATTAAGTAGCTAAACATCTTATAATTAATTGTATCGCCTTCCAACGTTTTTGTAATCCCATCAGATATGATTAAAAATACACAATCATATATAATGTAGGGTGATGACTTTGGAACAATAACTACAGAGGAAGATAAAAATATTGCTTTCCGTTTTGGCTATCAAGCTGTAGTTGAACGTCGCAGAAGCTTGGGGCAGTCCCAAGATCTACAATGCCTGATAAGGTAAAACATTAACCTTTCAATATTTTTGTTTTCGTCCATAAATTTAATGTCTAACAACTTTGTTTAAATCAGGGGAGCAGCACTACCGACGAGGCAAATAACCCAGTTTTAGAGCCAGATGTAGATGATCCTCACGTGCGAAGACAGGGCAACAGTCCCAACGGCGACAACTGGTGCACCGGGTAAATAATCTCATTGCAATTTTTTTTATTAATATTACCGAACTAGTTCAATGATATTTAAAAACTGACAATTAAAATTTAATATTATCTGTTTTTGTAGGCGATGCCCCGTCACTGGATGAGCCCAGACATCGTGAATACGCAACTAGGTCAACGACGACAACTGGTGCACCAGGTAAATAATCTCATTGCAATTTTTTTTATTAATATTATCGAACTAGTTCAATGATATTTAAAAAATGACAATTAAAATTTAATATTATCTGTTTTTGTAGGCGATGCCCCGTCACTGGATGAGACCAGACATCGTGACTATGCAACTAGGTCAGCGGCGACAACTGGTGCACCAGGTAAATAATCTCATTGCAATTTTTTTTATTAATATTACCGAACTAGTTCAATGATATTTAAAAGCTGACAATTAAAATTTAATATTATCTGTTTTTGTAGGCGATGCCCCATCACTGGATGAGACCAGACATCGTGACTACGCAACTAGGTCAGCAGTGCGGGTCGAAAGGCACAAAACAGGAGCAGAGCATGATGATATTGATGATGTAATTAGGAGCCTTAAAAATAGGAAGAAGAAAAAGAAAATTCGATAATGTAAAATATTGTATTATTATAAGAAAAACGTTACCATACTTGGAACGTTTTTTGTGTTATATAAAAAACTCATTTTTCATACTATTTTTATGTCAAGCATTAATTGCAATGTTTCCTTGCGTACTTTTTGTTGAATTGTTTTTTTATTAGTTATTGAATATTTTTTTATGCTCATGAAAGTAAAAAATGAAATATATATTGGGTATTGGGGAATTGAGAGTGATGTGAGGGGGGGGGGAGGGGCCATAAGAGCTTCCACCTTCACGTGGTTGGCCCTGTTTAGTAGAGAATAATTTATTGGAGCAATTTAATCTTGGAGCAAACCTCCCTTGATCCAGCGTAGCAACAAAAAAGTCAATGTTGACTTAGTTGCTACTCTTTCAGATCGTGGGAGGCTTGTTCCAAGTTCATGCGACTCCAATAAATTGTTCTTGAAATGAAGAGGAGCTTATTCAGGTATGTTTTGACATTTTCAACATATGTTCTAACATTATCATAAGAATTCATCTTAGAGTAAAAATACTACATCAATTACTTGTATTTATTGTATAGATAATGATGGATTTTGATTGACTTGGCAGTGCAGGTACAAATCCTCTTGCATCATGAGCAATACAACTTGTCAACCAGGGTCATATCCAGGATATTTTTGCTTGTGCGCTTGACCAGGTTCGTAATGTCACATTTTGTAAGTTCCTTTACAGTTCATAATTCAATATTAAGCTTGTTCATGATTATTATCTAGGTTTTTTGTATGTGTTTTTTCATCTATTTGATTGTAAGCAACTATTCATGTTTCCTGTTGTTCACTATGATTTCTCCCATTACCACTCCCAGGATGAATCCGACTTTATTGTTACATAGGTTACTTTATTGTTACTTCTCCCTCATGTCATTTCTGCATCACCTCGTTGTTTGAGCATGCCAATTGTCTACCACTTGTACCAATTGGCACATGTCAATCTCTGAGTGGTGCCACATTTCACCTATTTTTCAGTGAGAGTTTAGGGTTTCTCTAACATAGCTTCAGAAATCCGATTCAGTGCCTGCTTGAATATTGTCACATAATACTTATGGTTTGGATTGATGAGCATGTTTTGAATGGTTGGTTGATTCATAAGAACCACCCATATAGTCATCTTGAGATATTTCAGAAGTTTTCTCGGGTTTCCTTTTTCATCGTTTCTAGTGGGTGGGATGGTGTGGGGTGATCCATCAATACTGGTGCTCTTGTAGTAGGGAATTTGTTTTTCGGGATATAAAGGAGCATTTTATGTAGATATCCCATTGGATGCATTCATAGATGGGCACGAGAGGTCAAGAATTTAAATTAAAAATATGCAACCTCTAGCATGGCAACCTGAAGGCCGCGAGAGACACTGGTTAAAGATTGTTTTGTGCCGGCCTTAATATAGTCGTGATTTCTTTCTATTATCTTAATGCAAATATATAGTCCGGTCTCATTAAAATGAGGATTGTGGTTGTATTTCTCTTTGGTTGTTTCTCTCTTAATGCTCCGGAAGTTGCCAAAAGTTGCGATAGTTGTTTAGTTTGCCTGTTACAACTTAAAAGTGGTTTTTAGCATTGGGAGTCATGTTTTTTAAGGTTCATACTAATATGAAGATCTTGTAATTCTATATTCTGTTGAACCTTTAGTTAAACTGAGAGGGGGGGGGGGTGAATCAGTTTAACACATTCCTGATCTTTTAATTTAATTTAATGTGTGAGTAGTCTTAGAATGTAAGCAGCAAGTATTAGTATAATATAGCAGTAGACTTAATATGAGAGCAGCAGGTATTAAGCAGATGATACATATCAGATCAATACATAAATATCATGCACAGAGACACCAGATATAAGTGGAAACCCATAAAGGGAGAAAACCACATCTTATTATTGTTTTGATGCAAAGGCAAGCTCCAACTCCCTCTCACCACTGTTTTTCTGCAGGCACCAACCTACAAGAGGCTCCAACCTCTATTCTGCAAGCTACAACTTGCAAGGAAGCACCAAATCCCTTCAATTTTCTGCAGGCACCAACCTACAGGAGGCTTCAACCTCAGTCAGCTACAACTGACAGCTATCAAGTTGCAACTTGATAGGGAAGCTCCAACTTCCTCAATTTATCAAACTGAATGTTTGCTGATTTACTTCAGATATCAACTCTGTTCTGTAGCTTCTCTTTCTGCTCTTCTTCTCTTAATCTTCTCTGCCTTATTCTTCTATATTCTGCATTCTCAATATTTTCTCTCTCTCCTTCTCTGACCTCTCTTATGCATATCAATGTGATATTATATATAGAGTTCATCACATGACTCTTTACATTCCTCAGGGAATTTGAAGTGAGTAGTCCTGACTCTTTGCCTTCTACCTTCTCATTTATTTTAACCAACTCATTTTAAAATTATAGCAATATGTACAAATTTCCATGCTACAGTGGGATTTTGTCTTTTCCTTAGGATACTTGCCTTTACATCACAAACAATAAAAAAATTAATTACAACATTTACATTCACATTTTTAATTACATATTTCAATTTCACTCAGCTCCTTTTCTGGATTTTGGCTTTACTGGATTTGTCTTTTCCTGCTGCTGTTAAGAACCTGTTCTGCATACACTTTGTTCACTGTCATCTGCATATTCCCTATTTTCTGTGCTTATTCACCTGTCCAACTCATTCTTGTACATATTCCTGTCAAACCTGTAATCTCTGTGGATCTCTGCATGCTCTCAGGAGGGGGTTCTCAGCTTAATCATTTCCCAAGTCCGGGCAATCTCACAATCTCTGCTTTGTTCTAAGCTGGCAGTTTCAATGCTTAAATCTGGAGTGTTAATAAATCAACCATACTCCCAGTACTTTTCAATATTTCACTTAACTGTGTGTAAATGCATCCCAAAATTTCATTGTCCAATCATT
Source organism: Pinus albicaulis (assembly GCA_034641835.2). Classification (NCBI taxonomy): domain Eukaryota; kingdom Viridiplantae; phylum Streptophyta; class Pinopsida; order Pinales; family Pinaceae; genus Pinus; species Pinus albicaulis. Next base: position 8,429 of record JAXQQM020077491.1, read on the forward strand.
TTCCCAATCCGGGCACTCTCGCATGTTCTCTTTATTCCACACTGGCAAACTTAATAAAAACAAGTCTGGTCATTTTTAATATCTCAATTCTTCAGTTATAATCCGACAGTCCATTACATGTACATGTATTAGGCCCTGTTCACATATTTCATATTTCATATCGCGCCAATTAACCATATACAACTATTATAATCAACATAATACTTTGGTTATTAAAACCATGCAAATTGACCCTCAGCACGTTTAACCATATATGCATATTCCATATACATATTACGATGCCCTTCACATATACAGTCATTATATATAATATATCCACTCATATATTATTAGATAATTGGCAATCTTTTATTAATTAGAAACCTTAGTCTTCCACCGTATATTAATAACCCGTCAGACTTTAATAAACAATATAAACCAAATTCATTGTATATGACTCCGCCCCGGGCCCACAGTACAATCAAAGACCAATCAAACACGCGCACTGTACCTTTTTTAACCCCCAGGCTCTTCCATTAAACTTCGTGCGGGTCCTGCGAGCGATCACCGTCAGATGTCGGCCCACCAGATCGACGGCTCCTGTCCATTTCGCTCTGTGTCCTGGTACGATAGTTAATGCGCGATGGCGCACGTTAAATGGCAGTTTTGGAATGTCGGTCGAGGACACGTGTTGATCAATCAATGGAATCGCTGCTCCTCCGGGCAATACCACTTATGGTCGATAGGCGGTGTGATGAAATCTACTTACGCCCTTTACTGTTCACGCTAAACCACTTCACTATTCCTCTCGCAAGGTTCCGTTCTCCAATCCAGGTTCCGATCCAACGCTTTTACTCCGGGTTCCATTCTCCAACGATTTCAATTATATATATATATATATATATTTGTTACTATGACTATGGTTCTGTTCTCCACAATTTCAATTTTATATATATATATATATATATATTTGCTACGATTATGGTTCCACCTTTTACTATGGTTCCGCCATACTCTGATGCAGAGTTCCGCTCCTTTTCTCGGTTCCGTTGCCTATATTATGTACAAGGGTTCTATCAAACAGTTAACCCCGAAACTCGTAGGATAATCACTACCAGGGCATCATTGGCTACCAAGTTTACACTGAAGCTTATGGCTACCAGAATTCAGAGATTTGAAAAAATCAAGATTTTTTCCAAAAATGAATATTTTTGTATTTTTTTAGTTTTGCCGACTTTTTCAAAAAACTCCCGACTTTATCGAGTATTTCAACTTTTGGACCCTTGCCGATTTAATCCCGACTTCGAATTTTTCCACATTGCATTTTTGAGCTAATTCTTTATTATTCTTTTTCTTGAATGAAGATTGCTTATAATGCTATAATCTAAAAAATACCCAATTACCCTCCTCAAATTATCTTTCACTTCAATGTTGTTCCCCTTGTTGTTTTATCATGTTTCATGTCATTTGAATGTTTTCCATAATAATTTTCAAAGTTTCTTTAGTATTTTCCATATGTGACTCTGTTTCCTATACTTTGGACTTATCTTGCAAAAAGTATGAGATACTAGGAGTTGGATATCCATAAAGGGCCTTAAATGGAGAAATTTTAGTAGATGTGTGATAGGTAGTATCATATTACCATTCTTCCTTGACGAACCCACTTCATCCATTAAGATTGCTTTTCTAAAGAGTAACATTGTAGGTAACCTTAAAAACATTTGTTAACTATTTTTGTTTGACCATTTGATTGTGTTTGATATGTAGAACTCATGGCAGCTAGTGTTTCTCCACTCATATTAAATAATTATTTCCAAAAGTTTCTTGTTACTATTACTTTAGGAAAACCATGAAGACTATGAATTTCTTTCATGAACACTTCTGCCACTTGGCTTGTTGTTTATGTACTTATAAGATGGGATCAAACAAAATTGTTCTTAAGTCGAGCCCGCCGGACTTCAAACGGCGATAAACCATAATTCAAACCAAATTCGCGTTCCAAAATAGCCTGCTGACGTCGGCCAATTTTGTGATGCGAAAACCAAATGAATTCTGCCCTAATATTTTTCGGGTCCGAAGTTGGCTGGCGTACGGAGGGAGAGTTGTGACACGAATTTCTTATCAAATTCGCCCTAATCTTTTTCGGGTCATTTTCATTGTTCCCCGCCACCCTTTTGAATTTGTAAATAAAACAAATTGCGTCTGCATCATTTTCATTGTTCTGTGCGCTAGCCAGTCTTCCATGCAACAAAATTCAAAAACCAATTGTTAACGCTTGCTGACCGTTACCTTGCTGAAGAGAATTGAAGCCGAGTATTTCAGGGTTCTTCTGTCATAACCAGCGCCTGTTTAAACACGTTTCATTTCCCGTAAATAGGTATTTATTCCAATTCCCCGCTAAACTCTGTAAAAAATCCTGGTTTTAGTTTTAATTCTGCACTAAGGTCTGAAAATAAGTTCAGTTTGGTCTTTTTCGTTCCCAGAACTGCAATTATATTCCCAAAACTGGTAATTGTGCCCCTTTTCCACAAAAACCCCGAAATTCCATTTCTGAATCCACAAGAACCAGAACTGGAAGTTCCTGTAGCTCTGAATGTCGTGCCCATCAATGCCCCTCACAAGGACTTGGATTATTTGCCTTTAGCCGATATGGATTTTCAAATTAAGGACTTGCTTCTCAGTGAGAATCCTCTTCGAATATTTTGCCGCTGCAGAGACAATTATTTGAATGGTTCTGACATCTTTGGACTTTGGGAATCAAATCTTCCTATGTACTTTCTCCCCTCAGTCCATATTTTTCCTGAGTTAATCCATTATTGCTACGCAAATTATGATCCCAACCAACGAGCAGTTTTATCCCCAAGTCAAAATTTCCTTTTCCCAATAACTGCTCAGTCCATAAATGAAATGCTACAATTCCAACCTGGTCAAGCTCTCACTCCCCTATCCATGGTTGAATTACTTGAGAAATCTACTAAGTTATCCCATGAAGAGTTAAACCGCCTATGCCAAACCTTCATGTTACCAGAGCATCAGCCTAAAAACCCTCCCCCTTATGGTTATACTTTCTTTACTAATGAGGGTAGAGTTATTTTAGACATGATATCTTCCATAATGGGCTTCAATACTAGTGAGTATGTTGATGAGTTAACCCTAGTATTGTTATCCATTTTTATCCCTGGACAGCCTCCTGCTGTCAAGTACGATTTTGCATCTTATATTGCTGACAAAATCCATGATCAGTTCATGAGATTTGAGAATGAGAGAGTATTTAAGTATTCTTCTTTCATATATCATCTCATGATTTACTTTCAGTCAGAAAATTTCCCTTTTTATGTTAAGAAACTTGATGCCAAAGGGAATCCTAGGTCAGTCATCTTTTGGTCTACCATTACTCACAAATCCTCTGATTCTCCTTATTCCTATGATGAGTTTGTCGACCTTTTTGTTCATCCTGCAACTACCTTGTTGACAGGAGTCTCTCCTCCTAGAATTAACAATGAAATCAAGAAAATCCTTCAGCTCTCAAAGCAGTACAAGATAGGTGACTGGTACCTATATCAAAACTACACAGAGATCGGGATATATGGATGTGAATTATGCCCATTCAAACTGCCCAAGTATGTCCCAATGAGACTCTTTGCATTAGAATATTTCAGGCAGATGAATAATTCAGATATAATTCATTTTTGCAATGCAAAGAAAAAGGCTCAACTCGGGATCAAGAGCCAATTAGGTCCCTTCATTTGTAACTCTAGGGAAGCTGGAAAGGAAGCCGAAAGGATTTTAGAAGACTATCTCAGACTACAAAAGAGTTTCTACTTGGTGCCTTATGATCCAAACAACTTTATCTGTGATAGAAGAATGAAAAATAAATTGTCACCATACATCCATCAAAGAATCCCAGAAATAGAACAATATGCTAATATGGATGAATGGACAGAAGGGACATTGGTTGAAAAAGATAGTGAGCAGGTCAATGTTGAAAATGTAATGAAAGATCTTGAAAATATACTTGACCTAGAATCTTTTGGACAGGTGCAGGGATCTTCTTCAGCTAGGACTTTACAACAAAATTTGCAGGAGATTAGTACAGTAGCAGTAGAATCTAAAGGAAAAGAAAAGGAGCCTGATATAAAAATAATTGAAAAATTCATAATGACAGCGCAACCAGAGACTTCTAAAGAACAAGGTCAAGGACAAATTCCTCCTACTCAGATCAGTGAGCCAGAAATTTCTATTTTACAAACTCCTCTGAATATAGAAAAGGGAAAAAAGAGAGAGGCTGAAACATCTACTCCTATTGGTGGCTCTTCTGAACAGCAAGATGTTAAAAGGCAGAAATTAACTCCCCTTCCAGAAGATGAATCATTTCAGGAAATCCCTGACAGCCAGGGAAGAGAAGACAGTCAGCAAACAGATACAGGTAGTGGGACATCCACTAATTTTCAAAAAAAGGGAATACAGAGGCAACAAAGTGCAGAAATATCTTCTTTCAAACCTCCAGTAAAAAATGCCTGGGACATCAAAAGAACATTCATCAATATAAAGGCCAGGAACGATCCACTTAGACTTCAAGTGTACAACCAATTTTTGAAGATGGCTCCGAAAAATCAAGAAATATTGATGTCAACTTATGACATCCAACAGGGTAAGATGTTAATGAGCCATTTGAAGCCCAAGGTGTAGCAGCCTCAGACAGCTGTAGATTACGTTAGGACTAATTTTGAAGTCTTAGCAAAGGATATCCATCCTTTAGATCAAATTGAGCTACACAAGCAAACAGGTGAGATGATTTATTCTACTCTGACGGATAAATCAATGATGACCCATAAGTTGCAAGATTCTTTGGATAATACTAATACACAGTTGCAGCTTGAAAAAGCCTCCTCCCAGGCTAAGGATAATAGAATCAAAAATTTAGAGGAAATAATCATTGGTTTGGGTCATAATCCTAAAGATGTGAAAGGTATTGAAGCTTTGATCAAGAGAAAAGATGATGATATTGCAGCTCTGAAAAAACAATTAAAGTTACCAGCCTCAAGACATCCACAGACTGTAGAAATCATCAAACAAAATTTTGAGGAAGAACTAATGGATTTTCTCTTAAAATTGAATGAGCGACTTACTACAACTGAAAAAGAGCTTGAGAATGCATTAAAATATAAGCAGGAAAATATTCCAGTATCTACAGTAGGAGTAGTGACAGGTACAGCAACAACAGGTCAGCCAGCAGAATTGTCACAGAGCAACACTGCAAATTTGAACACTAATGAATTAAAAAAGTCAATGGAAGATATGAAACTTCAGGCCATAGAGCTTCACAACACAAAGGAACAATTGGCCACTCTAGAACATAAATATGATCTTTCAAAAATGAGTGTTGCTGATAAAACAAGAGAAGTGAAAAAATTAGAAAAAACAGTCAAAGCATTGGAAAAGGATCTCACATTGGAGAAACCTTTAAAAGAAATAAATGAAATTCTTTGGGATAATATCATTCAATCAATAAAGGATGTTTGGTCCTCAATTCAAATAATGGATGAACATAATAACTTAGTTAAATTGGCTCTGGTTGAGATTGAGAGATCAAGACAAGAGTTGGGAAATATGCCAGAAGAGGCCAATAGACTTATACATTTTTTGAATACTCGGACTAAGAATCAACTTGCAAAAATTGGTATTCAGGACAGGACCGAAACAATTCTGGAAATAAAGAGAATTTTTACTAAAAGAACTCTGGTACAGAATTTAGAACGAAGGTGCTTAGATATGCAAGAAGAAATCATTGCCTTCAGAGAAAGATTGAATATTTTGTTAAATAGAGGATTGCCCAGTCCTATAGTTGCAGAAGATAAGCTAATGTACCTTGATAGTTATGTTGAAAAATTGGACAAATATGCTGATAATCAAGCTAGTTCTTCAACCAGTTCATCAACAGCAGCATTGCCTACAGGGAAAAACCTTCATGACAGATTGGAGAATTTATTTTATCTTGAGCATGAAGTAAATCATTTGTTCCCAAATCAGCCTAATTTCTTCAGATATACTGAGGCTGATGAAACACTAAGAAATTTGCAAAGGA
>JAXQQM020077438.1:0-14660 GCA_034641835.2 Pinus albicaulis
TAAACACTAAACCTATTCAAAGAACAATTTTGTTGCTTCTTTCCCTTTGATGATATTTTTATAGGGAATGCAAATGCACATCTTGTTGAATTTATTAAATACCACAAACATGCATTCATACCTCTTCATATCTTTTGGTAAGCCTCCCACAAAGTTCATGGAATTTATTTCCCAAGTATGAGGGGTATTGGTAAGTGATGGTAAAGGCCTTGTTTCCTATTATTAGTCCTTCTGCTATAACAAAGCATACACCCACTAATGAGACTTGCTACATATTCTTACTTTTTGGGCCAACACACAAACCTTTGTAAGTTTGTAATTGTCTTCCTAATACCAAAATAATATACAACCTTAGAGGTAAAAACCTCTATGATAATTTTCATTTTTTCACTTTCAAGGATAAATATTGTCTAGTCTATACAATAACCCATTATGGATATAATAGTCAATTTTGTTTCCACCATTTTTTGCAAGATTCAGGCCTTGCAGCTAATAAAAAATATCCTCTAACTCCTCACATTCTATATATTCCTCTCTATATGAATCATGGATGTAGGATCCATGTGCATAAGAGTTTCTAACATTGTACCTTTTGATGTGGGTGGCCTTGAAAAAATTCCATCCAAGTTGTTTATGCTTCCCTTCTTGTACTTCATGACTAAATGAAATTATTGTAAAAACCCCATCCACTTGTAATGTTTGGTTTTTTGTAGCTTAGTTTGGGACTACTATAGTAGTTGGTGATCTATGTGGACAATGGTATCCTTTCCCATCATATAGTGTTTCCACTTTTTGAAAGCTAGTACCCCATGATATACTTCATAATGGTAGCATACATGCCTTCCTCCTTGAATCAATATTTCTCCCATGGAGAACTAGTGCTCGAATGCTTTTTCTCTTCAAACTTCATGACAATTCCTCTATTACTCATTCCCCCATCAGAAGATATTTCCACTCATAGTTATAGCATGTAGTGGTGCACCAATGAAACTTATAACTTCAGATACATTTGTATGAATCTATCTTAAGCTTCCCTCCTCCAATCATATAGCCTAAAAACACAAAATAATTCTATGCAAACTCACATTTATTGATATTTTCCAGTAGCTGGTGCTTCTTCAAAGTCTCCATCGCTTGCATCAAGTGTGAAATGCAGCCCTCCTAGGTAGCACTAGAAGTCAATAAATCATCCAAATAAGACATAAAAAAATTAATCTACATAAGGGTGTAGTACTTCATCCATTAGTCTCGTGAACATAGTTGGTGCATTGTATAGAACAAATGGCATGAATAACCACTCACACAAATCTTCCCTCATTTTGAATATGGTCTTCTAGGTGTCTTCTTATTTGACTTGTGGTTGGTGATAGCCTGATTTTAATCTAGCTTGGTGTAGTACTTCACGTGCTACAACTAATCTAACAAATCATCAATGTTAGGAAAGGGGTACCTATTCTTCATTGTAATCTTATTTAATGCTCCATAATGAATGCATATTCGCCAAGTCCTATCCTTCCTTAGTACAATTATGATGGGTGACCCGCAAGGGTAAGCTACTTGGTCAAATAAAACCATATTCTAATAGTTTCTGAAACTTCTTCACTTCACTTTCTTCTTGAATGGACTATCTCTACATCCCAATATTTGGAAATGGAGTGTTTGAGAATAATTGGATTTTGTGCACCACTTCCCTCTTGGATGGTATCCCTTTAGGCTCTTGGAAAACTCCCCTTTACGCTTGTAGCAACCCTTCTAGTTTGTGTTTATGTTATTTTTTACATCCCTCCAAGGATGCCATTGCCCTTATTGACTCCTCACCATAATTAATTTCTCTTAAGAATAGTAAACCATATTTATTGCATAACTAATGAATTTCTTAGCTTTATTTGTACTTATAAGTGAAATTTTGGACTTTCCTTTGTGCACATTGATGTTGAATGATATCCCATATTTTAGAAGGCAATATTGGTTAGCTCTTCGCATAAAGCTTGCATCCCACATATACATTTAGGGACTTCCAAACATGGCTCCACATACATCAAGTGGTACTACATCCAATTCTACTTCATCAATATAATCATCACTAAAAGAAAAATTTATTCTACACCATTTTGTTACTTTAATTTCGACATCATTATTTACCCATCCCAATGGATATGGGCTAGGATGATTATGAACCTCCAATCCAATTTTGTTGACTAGGTCATCTACTTGAGATTAGCCTATGAACCTAAGTTGAAGAAGGAATCTATCTTTTTCTTCTTGACTTGTATCTTAATATGGAAGATTTTGGTCATCTCCTTCTCTTCATATTGATGAAATATATTCAAATTCACTTCCTTTTGCAGTAAGGTGCAAAAAATATTCTCATCCACATCAAAGTTACTTTCCACCTAATTTCTCGAATCCATGGAGATAATATTTTTTTTCTTCCCATCCTTCTTATGGGTTGGCAAGTTCAACTCAGGATGTAATTTCCAACACTTCTTCTCAATATGACCATAAATGTTACAATGGTTTTAATGTTTGTAGTGGTTGCAATGATTTCTAGGATCCTTGCACTAATGCGCAATGGTTGTTGTCTTCTTATCCTTCGCCCCTTTCCACTTCTTCTTCTCTTCATTATAAACTTCAAGGTACTCTTTCTATTTGAAACCACATGAATTCCATTCCTTTTGGCCTATGCTTTCCAGGTACTATTCATGTACATAAGCCTCATCCATTTTCCTTCGCTTGAACAACATCACCTACTTTCGCGGATGGTTGTGTAGATCCCCTAGATAATTTTGGAGTACATATGAGATATTGGGAGAGATACACAACATTAATGTCATATTCCTTAATTAAGTGGCATAATCTTGTACATTTTCCCCCCTTCTTTGCTTGAATTAGTGCCATTGAATCCATCGGTCCTCTATTTACATGATAGGGTAAAATTGAGACTTCAAGATGGGTTTGAAGTCCTCCCACTTATTCACTGGGTAATCACCCTCTAGCCTAAGTGTCTATGTATGGATTTCCCACTAGATTAGGGCATGGCCCTCTAAATTCAACCTAGAAAATTATATCTTATGCTCCATATCTATATGGTGAATGCTAAAATATACGTGTAATTGATGCAATATTTTATGACTTTGTGTCAATATTTTATTCAATCTTGAATAGGGACTTTGTGTCACCTTGATATGACTTTGTGTCAATATTTTATTCAATCTTGAACAGGGACTATTAATGGGTAAGAATACTCAAACTCGACTACTCTTGCTCGAGTTACTTCCTTGACTGACTTTCTGGATCTTCATGATCCTATGAGTTACCCTCTAATATGACCTCTAAGTTGGAATCTTCATCTTCTCTGATTCCATGCTTGTTTGCTAAAGTTTCTATGAGGAGTTTCATATTATGGTTGATATCAATAGCTTGCACTTCTAGCCACACAAATATCTCTTCTACTAAATCATGGTTATTGTCAACAAAGTCATTGGCCGTGGTTATGGGTTTGCGACATTTTTCTTAAACAACTTCTTGGATCCCCTACAACTTCCTATGACATTCCTCAAAAATACTTTCTCTAACACCAATATGATTTGTAAGTTGCAATGGATATTCCACTTGCCAATTTTTCACAACATATATAATAAAATAAACTGAAATCTATACTATGAATGTTAAATTCCTTTAGATTGCATATAGGTTAATTATTGAATTTGTGCTTATGCATGAAATAGATAAAATGAAAAAAATAGAGAACAAAAAATTCATTCACATACCATCCATAATGAATAGGAATATTTTTTATGGGAAACCCTTACAAGAGAAAACCTAGTTGGAAGGTGAGGTTGTTGTCCTCTCTTTTCTACTTATAGTGGGAAAATGCATGTATAAAGAAGAATGCACTCTATATGAAGTTACCTAAGAGTTGTGGCCTATGAGGCTATTACAGAACACTAACCCCCTATATTATGCTCTCTAACTCCCACACCTAGTTTTTATAATCTACTATGGAATAAGGTACAATCGAATAGAATGGAACCCCTACTCCTTCTAGTGGCCTAGTTTTTAACATAACCTGGTAGCCAACTAGGGGTCAATTTTGAAATCTTCAACTTTCAACTAGAGTTACAACTTTGTGCCTTCCAGATTCTTATTCAAAGTCCACACATGGCTAGCCCCTTTTGTAAGAGTAACGAGGGCTAGTGTGGCATCCTCTCGAACCATGGTGGTTGAATTGGAAGGTCAACTTCTAAAGGCATAAATTTTGCATATGAAATCTGATTGACATCTTTCTTGAACCATTATAATGGTCTTCGAGTGTAGGATAGAACCATGAGGTTTTCACAAGTGATATTTTTGGACTCCAAAAAACTTCATTTAGTTCCACCAAATTCCTCTAGAAGGTTTCTGTAATATTCCTAACGGTAAATTACAGTAATAACAGGCATCAAGAGACATTAAACAACAACAAATAAAAATCATGCCATTAGAACACAAATTGAGCCATGAAACTGAGCTGAGCTATTTTATTAATTTGTTGGAAATGAGTACAATGGTGGTGCTAGAATGAATGCACTTGGGCTTTCTCAAGGCAAGCTAGAGAATTCCTCTGAATCAATGTTGAAATCCCCCATTGATGGTACGTTGTATGGTTGTAGCTCTGCGCTGCAATCTGCTATAAATGTTGTTGTTTCTCCTGAATAAATGCTACTAGGGCTTGCTACACTACTAAGAAAATTTCGAGACTTTAACCCTAGACTCTACCCAATAAACCCACAAAAACCCATGAATGAATTGGCTAAATGTTGACCCCAGAATTTCAGCCCAATCTCCCCTAGCTCCTTTAGTTGCTGGATGAGTTAGGATCTTTGTTTGACTCCTCAAACCTACCTAGAAAATTTTTCCAAATTAATCTTGGCTTCTCCTCAATAAACCTAGGAAAACCTTGAAAGCGTTCACCCAAAGCTTGACCTCGTAAATTGGCCCACTTGGGCTTGGCTCTTTGCGCTACTGCGTAAATCGATCCTCCTATAAATCTTGTTGCTGGAAGTCTCCAAAATGCCATGATATTTCCCGTTAGGAAGCTCCAAGCCTCCCCACCAAATCTCCTTCACTCCTCAAGCTCCTGGAGTGATGCTCCTCACTGACTACACAGCCTTTGCACTGCTATGGATGCCACTGCGCTGCTGAAGTGATGACTGTGTTGTGGATGAATCTCCTACTACTGGAAATTATCAAGCTATGGTAAGACACCTTCCTTGGGCTAGCACTCGAAGTCCACCGGAGCAAAGGCTGGGATGTCCACTCGGAGACACCCGTGTGCCGAATAACACATGCAGACTTGGCTCACTACTCAAGTGTGCTCTTGTCAAAGACAAATTTGAAATATATGAATGAATGCCAAGAATAAGCCTCATGCTTCCTATTAATTTAATGATGCCAAATTTTATCTTGGGCCACACCTTGTGCCTCTAGCCTCCAATACGCACCAATGATTGCGTTGCCTCCATGTGGTTTGTAGTTTCTCCTCATTGAGTCCCATCCTCCACTATTGCTGCAATATTTCGACTCAACCTAATTTCTAGACACATATAGTTTCCTAGGCCTAATTTTGGGCCCCCAAATATACATTTCCTAAGCCACAACTACAATAATATCAAAATTGGCCAAAATTAATATTTTGGTTAGCAGAATTGCTAATTAGGAATATTACAGTCATCCCCACCAAAAATTGATTGTCCTCATGCAATTCCTAAACAAGCCTCCTCTCTAGCTTACACTTCCCATTGTCACTGAAAAAATGTGCCAGGGTCCCATATGCACCACTGAATCATCTCTGACCTTTGCATCGCTCCGATATGAAAGGATCCCTCAATACCAAGATCCCAAGCCATCATTTTTAGCATGAAACTCCCTCTGCTCCACTCACCATCCTGCCAGGCATAAATAGCAGAAGCCTTCTACACACCATCAATGAGTAGGGAATCATGATAATATGGCATTATGCCTAACTCCTCATGAAGTTTCCCTACCAAGTAGTCCATCCCATGGACTCCAAGGGTAAACCCTCGAAGATACCACCAAATCCTTGTAGAGATAGTGTCTTGCTCACGTGATCTTCTCTGGATATCATGTTGTTGGCCCATCTGCCATGCTACTGAAGTTCCCCATGCCATCAGGGACTCGCTAAATCCATGGAAGATCTGCATGATCTCCCATATGGTATCTAGCTCATCCCTAAGGTTTATTGAGCTGTAAATATTGATGATGATCATGTCCCCTACCAAACTTAGAGTGGTGCCACTATGACGAAGCTGCATTACTTTAATTATGACACACTCACTGCCATGTGTAGAATGTATCCTCCTCTCCTGAGGCCTAGTGGCAGAAGGTATGTGAGATCCAATCTCATCCCACCCAGATATCACCATGATTCCAATATCTACCCTTCCAAATCTAACTTTGAGCCTATGCAACAACAGAGAAAGCCTACCTCGCCATCCTATCAAGGCCTCTATGTACCCCCATATGCCAACCAAATAGTGAACTAGATCACTCTATGTCATGACTCTAACCATCACGAGGAAAAATGATCTATCAATCAAATATAATATTTGCATCCCATAGGATCTGATGCGACATAGCTCTCACAACTAAAGGAATCTCTTCGTGTCTCATCTCTAGTCTCTACATGTGATCAATATAGAGGGTCCATATATCATGGGATAATATTATGGATGCTAATATTCCCTCTGCCTGCCACCATGTATTACTGATGACCGCTGGAAGCCACATGTGCTGAATAGCTACCCCCAAAATGCAACCAATATATGGGTATCTAATACTCGCAATCGACTCAGGGTATGTGGATTCCTCCTGTTCTTGCCAACCATCTCCACTGGGTCTTCCATCCGCCCTCTTGATAATGTGCCAATACAATTTTTGGAGCCCATATACGTACTAGGATGCTACCTAGGTCGTACCAAGTATCCTCTTCTCATACATGGTCACGACACGCCCTGAGAAAAGAGTGATACATGTCTCCCGCGTGACTTGTTCCCCAAGCGTAGGCTCAATTATGAATGATATGCCACCCCTGCAAATGATCATATCATACCCCAACCTATGGTTTTCAACTAGCACACTGACCCAATGCTACTACTGAGAAGTCTCTCCCCTAGTGTGCAGAGTGTCATCCAAATGTCTTGGGTGAGCTCCTTGTCCCTTGTTGCTCATGCCTAGAGTGCCAAACGAAAACAACAAAAACAATTGCGCCTGTAAGTGATGTAGAAGAGGGTCAAACATGTGAGTCCCCATGGATACCATAAAGTATCGCTCATTTGTGTTTATATCAATCTTGGGATGAATATTCCCAAAGGTATGTATGGTGTCTCTATCCATGAATCTCCCTTGAGGTGACATTTAAAGACCCCATTGTGTAGCACTATACACTCTCGCATACCACCGATCATCCATGTACTCCTAGACATGCCACTGTACACCACGGCCTACTGTTGTACATCGATGGATACCTCCTGCTACTGTTTTCCGATCCTGTATCACCTCATGTTCTGCATGTGTCATCGTACTTGACACTCCTCGCGGGTACTCAATATTATGTGAGCTACTCCTACTCCACCACGCAGTCCGACATACTATGACTTATCCCCATGAATCTCCATGTTCATCTGCAAACCACTGCTTAACACTAGATGCTCCTACACATCCCTAGATGTGATGGCTGAAATTTGTGTCCATATGCGTCGGCCCACACCCGACTTGTACCATGACCTCCACCGCCGCATCACCATACTCTCCAATGAATGGATCTCCCCTCCAAATCCTCCCTAAGGGACCCAAGAAGTGAATCTCCCTAGGTGTCAGTAGTGAAGCCACCACTGCTCTACTCCTCCGCAACCTCTGTGCCCCATACAAAGGTGAAGAATCCCCAGCCCCATGCAAGGCACCATCTGGTGGCTAGTCAATGCCACCTCCTCCAAAAAACTCCAGCTAGAGTATGTGGATCACCCTGTGACCCTATGTACAAACGTCATACCACGATAACTCAAGAAGTCTATCCATAAACTGGTTTTCCACTGGTTTTGGCCGAAACTCCCCTAGCGAATGTGCACGCTCAATTTCTAGGTCAACTGTACCATCGAGGTCGTAGTCAAGCAGAATACTTGGAAAGTGATGGGTAGTCTCGCCCGGATCCCAATGCCATTCTGGGATTATGGTATCCCCAGTGCCTGGAAACTCCTATTGAGCTACACCTGGGTCCACCACCATCTCCATAGCCCACTCCACCAGGTACCAACTTAGAATCAACTCGCTAACCCCAAGAGTGAGATCGAATGCATGAAATCCCCGCATATAAACGACCAAACAGTGAAGATGTTGGCATGCATTTAGGGTGACTCATACTATGCAGCAACATGAGATCTAACTGGTAGTTGTCTCTCTCTCCAATGGGAAGAGGTGACCCAACAGTGTTGCTAGCCCCGTCTATGTATGCCTAAAGGGGGTTGCTCCGACTCTCCAATGTGCCCTCTAGATGTACCATTAGGGAATCCAACCATTCCCCAATGTGGGCCAACTTGGCCGCTGACTCGACACAACCCACTCTCATGCCCTCCAGCTCCTCGATCCGCAACAGAATAGCTTCCCGTACTGATGTGGCCTTCCTTTTCAATCCTAGAAGGTCGGCCTAAAACTGATGACACAGTTGTGTGCGACCATCGTCCAATACCTCTGTATCTCCCGGCACCTCATCAAGGGTGGATACGTCTCCTGGCACCTCACCCATCTGATGTGTGTTGTTATCACCCAAAAACTTGGACGCCACCCCGGTCACCACCTCAACGGATGGCACTACTAGGGTATGCTCTACTCTCTCCACTAAGATGTCAACCGGCACGATCAAGTCAGTCTCCAACACGTTGCCCTACATCACATTGGGTGTATCTGCTGATCCCCACGAACTTTGTGTCCAGATGGTTGCACCCACGGCTTTGTGCAATTCACCATTTTCTACTCTTTTATAAGAAGAGGATAGATATAGTGCGACACCTTCATAAAATGGGTAAAAGATCCCAATCGGTAGTTAAATCCTCCATTTGCACCATGGGTTGTCCCCATGTGGTTTAAGCCGTCATTGTGTTTACATACACAAATATTCCCTGATCTAATTGGTTACCCCACAATTGGGCAAGATCATGGCTCTGATACCATTGTAATATTCCTAACGGTACATTACAGTAATAACAGGCATGAAAAGACTTTAAACAACATCAAATAAAAACCACGCCATTAGAACACAAATTGAGGCATGAAATTGAGTTGAGCCATTTTATTAATTTGTTGGAAATGAGTACAATGGACGTGCTGGAATGAAGGACCTGGGCTTGCTCAAGGCAAGCTAGATAATCCCTTTGAATCAATGCTGAAATCCCCCATTGATGGTATGTAGTATGGTTGTAGACTGTCTTGGGAAATCTTGCCATAAATGTCATTGTTTCTCCAGAAGAAATGTTGTTAGGAAGACATATTTCTGCTTCCTTTCGGATTATTTAGGGACTTTAATCTACGAACTCTACTCAAAGAGGAAACCCACAAAAACTTGTAAGTAATTGGCCAAATGTTGACCCGGATTTTCCTTCAATTTCCCCCAACTTCTCTAGCTGGTTGGTTGAGTTGGGGTGTTGAACACCCCAAAGATGTCATTCTCTTTCTGAAATTTCACCTCATTTCCTTTGTCCTTTATCGATTCTTGAGCTTAAAGATCAATAGGATTAATTAAAGTCACTTTAGGAATACATATAATGGTGACTTGCTATATTTTTAAGTGGTTTTGTTGTAGTAATTTTTACTAGACTCGGCTACGAATGCGACCATTACGCAGCCGGTCGCCTATTAGCGACTATCTTCATGAATGTAGGTTACAGGTGTCACTTAGAGGAAAAACACATATGGTTGAATTCCAGACTTCATCTACATCATTCCTTGTCCTCTACGAAGTCTGAGTAAAAATATCCAAGTGGTTATGCACGTGGAAGAAATCAAAACTAAGAGGTAGACTTCTACCAGGACAAGAACTCTACAGATGTCTTCAGCAAGAGTACGAGGCTTCCACAAGAGTTCTAATTTGATTTGAATTGGGAAATACACTTATCCCTATTTCTTCTCAAGGGTAGTTATGTATTTCTCTTATAAGAATGACTCGGGAGACCGAGAGACAGCTAGATTGATGTTTTGTTGTTAGATCTCAAAAGTCTGTAATACTCTATTTCTGAAGTATTTTCCCTTTAATGAAAGAAGTCCAACTTCATTGCGTGGTCTGAGGCAATCTTGAGGAGATTTTTATGCTAATCCGGTGGTAGAGGGCCCCTACTGCCCGAGAAGCTCTGTGCATATTTTTTAGATAAGTAACTTTAGCTCTGTTTCATTCCTAATTCAAGCAGCTTTTTGAACTCTATGTTTTATGCTAACTTACATTGAATGTTACAGCCATTCTTATTCTTATGAATTATTCCAAAATATCACTAACACTAAATGAGATATAGCTATAGTATTTTAGAGATTAGTTGCATTTTAGTTCAGCTGTAGTACTCCGGAGGTTAATTTCACTCTAGTTCAGTTCTGTTCACTGTATTTCAAGTTTGATTGATTGCATTCTAGTTCAGTTCTGTTTAATGTATTTTAAGTTTTATTAGTTAGTTGTATTCTAGTTCTGTTCCATTAGACTTCAAGGCCTTCATTATTTACAAACTACTCTTGTTATTAATCTCTTCCAACACATCATCATATGGACAAGAATTGGTAATGTCATTTTGAAGTCTTGATTGTTCTGCAATTTCTCATAATTTTACAAACTGCCCTTTTTTTTCCAAAACTGTTCCAAAAGATTTCTAACACTTGAATAAGGCTTAACAGTGATATTTTGAGTTGCAGAATAGATTAATTTTAGTGTCATAAGTTAATTTACAGTAGGGTTTCTTACAATATTGCAAATACTCTCTTCTAAATGTGTTCCAACAAATTTCTAACCAAAGATGAGATTTTCTCTGTGATTTTGTAAGTTTTTGTTTGCTTAGAAGAACCTCATTGCATTAAACTTATCCTTTTCTCTAGTTGTGCCAACATACTTCTAATGAAATTAATTGGATTGAGTCTATGTTATGATTTATTTTTCTTGTCAAGTTTTGCATTTTCTGTTCTTAGGTGCCATACATAGTTTAGAATAGCTTTTTCTCTGTTTTAGTGTGACCAATAACTTCTCTTTGTTAAACACTTAGTTCTTTTCCTCTTAGCATAAAAGCACAAAAGCAAAAACACTAGAAAAACACTAAACACAACGAAGTAGGAAGCAGATACCTAGGCACATATAGTGCACTTCACTTCAACAGTTTACTAGCCCTGGTTGACAATTTATGACATCAATTTAGGAACACTAAGTTGAGCAGACATTTTGGTGCCGTTTCCGGGGAAGTGTAACTAGGTAGCCTTGTTTCTTACCTCCCAAAAACAATGACATGCGTAGAGAAAGAGACTCAAGGGGTAGATTCATAAGAAGCAGAAGCTTGATTCCTAGAACACCACTTGTTCCACCAAGAACAAGAAGCAGCACACCTCCAACTCAAACCTACATTCCATCCTATGTTGATCACAGACTTCTAGAAGGCTTAAGATCAGATATTCCATTAGAAAGACCTTCCACTTCATCCACTGAAACTGTTTTAGAAGAAGATTCAAAGACCCCTGCTAGAGACACAAACTTTTCCACTTCCATAGAAGAATCAACTATGGCAGAAGGAGGAGGAGGAGTCTTTAATGGAGGTATAGGTGCAGAAGGAGAAGGAGGTAGAGGTGCAGAAGGAGGCAGAGGAAGAGGTAGAAGGGAAATGGGAAGCTCTTTTGGGTTTCCTATAGTAGATGAAGAAACCAATGCAACTATGAAAAACATTTCACCCTCTGTCCTTCCAAACTTCCATGGACTCAAAAATGAAGATCCTGAAACCTTCCTATTTGAATTTGAAGTCTTATGTAGAACCTATGATTACTTACAAGATGCCCAAAAACTTAAACTATTTCCTTCAACATTGAAAGGAGCAGCATTAAAATGGTTTATGAGTTTGATCAGCAGTTCTATTAGGACATGGGAAGACATGAAACATGCATTTCTAGAGAGGTATTTGGATTACTGTATGCCAGTCAACCATAAGGAGGAAGTGTTTAAAATGTTACAAAAAGAGGATGAAAATCTTGAAGATTTGCTAGAGAGGTTTAACTATAACATCAAGAGGGAAAAAATGGAAAACTTAGACCAAGATACTTTGAAAGCTCTCTTGTTGAAGACAATTAGGGATGAATGGTTAGATATCCTTAACATGATGGGAAAAGGGGATATATCTCAGCTCACATTACCTGAAATAGCTGAATTATGTATCAACCTTTCAAGAGGGAAATCTAAAACTGTAAAAGGACCAAGAGACCTGCTCTTGCAAGGGCAAGTAAGTCTGCTTCTGAGACAGTAAGTAGGGCAGAAATAGGACATATGCTTGATGAATTCAAATCTAACATTTCAGGGAGTCTTAGTGAACAAATAGACACCCTTAAGTTACAAAACAAGCAAAAGTTGAATCGATGCCTTAGCAATCTTTTGTCCCAAATGTAAGCATGCCTTGAGGTAATGTCCTTTGGATGCAAAAGTAGTAGGAGACACCGTATAATTTGTTCGAAACATGCAAAGTTGAGTTTTCCTTCTTCACAGTGTTAGTATGTCTTCAAGAAAACTACAAATTTCATAATCTCTCAATTTTGTCTCTAGAAGGCCTTGGCAAGGACCCCAAACACAAGGATTCCATGATCAGTTGTATAATCAACCCCCACCAAATTGGAATTCGTGGCAGCAACCTTGGCACCAATTTCAAAATCAATCTCAAATTTGGGCACAAGGAGCACAAAATACCTATGGAAGATACTCTCAGTACTATTAATATCCACCATCCTATCCACCATATCCACATTTTCCTCCTCAACAAAATCCTCAAAATCCACAACATCAAAATTCACCACTTCCATTACCATTTCCTCAGAAATCAAATCAGTTACCTGCCCAACCCATACCAAACCCCAACAATAAAAATCCTGGGAACACATACATGATAGAAGGCCAACGGTTTCCAACTTATTTGATCTCTCCTGTAGACCTTAGTGATGTTCAAATTAGGTCTGGAAGAACACTTGAAAAGAGGAAACCTTCTATAATCATACAAGAGCATGACAATTATGGGGAATATTCTCTACGGGTAAATAAAAGTCTTGAAGAGAACACAAGTTTCCAAGACTCAAACATTGAAAAATCAAAACAAAAAGAACCAATAATTTCAACTCCTATATTAGAGCAGCCATCAACATCCACTTCTACACCTCCCTTTCCAGAAAGATTACAAATTGATGGGGGTGTAGAAAAACAAATTATGGTGCCTAATTATGATTTCCTAGATGAGCTGAGAAATGTTTGTATTAAGATCCCATTATTACAAGCCATCAAGGAAATTCCAATCTTAGCAAAGACAATAAAGGACTTGAGCATGAAGAAAACAAGAAAAAGAATAAGAGAGATAAAGCAAATTCCACTGGCAGGAAAAATAGCAAATATCATGATGGGTAAGATTGTTATTGCAATCATCTGGGCAAAAATCCGGTTGTTAAGAAAATACCACATCAATGGAGGCCCGAGATCCATGCCAATGATTTGGGGGAGCGACAATCAATATCATGAGTTCATGATGAACAAATCATGGTTAAAGCTGAAACTTCCTAATCTTCTTTTACACCCACATTATTACGAATTAGCGAGACGGATGCGCAGTCGACCGTCAGGATAATAGGGACAGTGTCACTAGATTCTTGGGAGTATCTGTGGATTTTTGATTACGCCTGAATAACCTAGGAGGCATCTACATTATATTAGGAAGACCTTTGGAACAGCTACGGTGATGCTTTTTTTTAGTTGTAGTGCGGTGATAGGTACATCTGCGATGGTAGTTCAACCAGAAAATTTACCTTGTATCCCCCAGCAAGAAAAATTACAGAATTATATGATACTCAATGGATAGAGGATGCAGAAGACTTACAACCTCTCTTCACAATTTCAGAAATTAGTGAAGATAGCCAAATTTTGAATACCTTAGAAAAGTTTGAATCCTCTTCGGAATATAAGCATGAACAATTTCAAGAAGAATCAAACATTGATTTTTTATCATCAAGTCAGATTTCTCTTTATTCCATGGATAAATTTGGCAGCTCTACAATTGAGATATTTCCAGGCAAAAACTTAAACATAAACAAGAACTTAGAGAAATCTCAACAAGAAGAGCTAGTCAAGATCTTACAGAGACATTCTTCTGCATATGCATGGGAGTACACTGATATGAAAGGGATAAGCCCCAAGACTTGCACTCATCACATCTACATAGAGGAAAATTGTAAACCAATCAGACAACCTCAGAGAATGATGAATCCAAATCTTAGGGAGATTGTTAAAGAAGAATTGCAGAAATTATTGAATGTCAACTTTATCTATCCCATTTCAGATAGTCAGTGGGTTTCTCCTTTGGTAATTGTGCCAAAGAAAAATGGTAAATGGAGGGTATGTATTGACT
>JAXQQM020064955.1:0-61993 GCA_034641835.2 Pinus albicaulis
CGCTTTGGCTGCCAAAGCAATGAAAGGGAAGGGGAAGAAACATCTTTCAAAATCCGATGCTAAAGGCAAGAAGCAGGATTTGTCCAAAGTGAAGTGTTTTCACTGTCACGAACATGGACATTTCACCACTAACTGTCCACAGAAGAAAAGAACAAGAAGGCTGTTGGATCTGCAGCTGGAGAGGCCTTAGTCTCGTAATTTGAACTTGATTTATCTTTGATCACATGCTTGGTTTCAAGCTGTATGGGATCGGTGTGGTATCTTGATAGTGGTGTGTCTTTCCATATCACAAGAGACAAAGAGTTATTTAGTGACTTGGAGGAGAAGGACCTCCAGATGCATATAGAGATGGGCGATGATGGTCGGTACAGTGTGACTGGCATTGGGACCATTACCTTTGAGAGGGATTCTGGTAATCAATTCTTGTTGAAGAATGTTATGCATGTTCCAAGTCTGAAGAAGAACTTGGTCTCAATCACAATGCTGGAAGACAAAGGTTATGATGTTTTTTTCAGTGAGGGAAAAGCCTTCCTTCGACATAAAACAACGGGTCAAACCAAGAAGATAGGGGTTTGAATTAATAATCTCTACAAGCTTGAGGTAGATGGTTGCGCTGCAATGGTGGGAAAAGCAGAAGAAGTGGTGATCCAAGATGAGGGCGAATTATGGCACAGGAGATTGGGCCATCTTCACCATGGCACTTTGAAGATTTTGCAGCAGATTTCTACTAGAATTCCCAAGGGTACTCTTGCACAGTCATATCAGTGTGAGGGATGTACTATGGGTAAGTTTGTGAAGACCACCTTTCATGAGAAGGAGAACCGTGCTTCGGTGATCCTGGAGAGAATTCACACAGACGTGTGTGGACCTTTCTCGGTTGCTTCAACAACAAAACACAGGTATTATGTTATATTTGTTGATGACTATTCTCGTAGATGCTGGATCTTCTTCATGTAGAAGAAGAGTGAAACGTTCTCAAAGTTCTGTGAGTTCAAGGAATTGGTGGAGAAGGAGTTAGGGAAGCAAGTGAAAGTTCTACGGAGCGATAATGGTGGTGAATACATCTCGGGCGAATTCAAAGACTTCTGTAGAAAAGAAGGAATTCAAAGATAACTCATAGCGCCTCATAAACCACAACAGAATGGGGTAGCAGAGAGAAAGAACAGAATGATCGTGGGTGCTACACAAGCGATGTTGCATGACCAGAGCCTACCGATGCACTTATGGGCGGAAGCATGCAACACTGCGATTTATGTGCAAAACCGTTGTACTCGTAGAGTACTTGGCACGAGTACACCTGAAGAAGATTTTACTGGTAAGAAGCCTGATATTTCTCATTTGAAGATTTTTGGCTCACCTGTTTACATTCATGTGACAAAGGACGCCAGGAAGAAGATGGAGCCAACTACAAAAGTTGGGATATTTGTGGGGTACACAGAAACACCCCATAATTATTGTGTGTATTTTCCAGACGGTCGGATGACTGTTGTGCAACGGGATATAAAATTCAACGAGGTGAAAGCCATGAAGTTGTCACTTGAGAGGGAGCTACACTTGCATGCGGAGGAGGAACTTCTTATTCCCAAATATGAGCCTCTAGATGTGGATTAGCCACAAGAGGAGATTCATGGAGTGGAGGAGTCCACTCATGCAGAACCAAACATCAAACAAGGCAGAAAGCGTACCACATAAGCTGATAGATTGAAGCTTGATGCGGCACAGAATGTAGGAGTCCCTACATCACAGCGCAGACATAGACAGTCACCTGACCGATTTACTGGATACATGGATCTTATGAGCAAGTGTATCGTGATAGAACCATCTTATTTTGAAGAAGCAGTGCAGGAGCCCACATGGGTAGATGTCATGGTGGAGGAGTATGACTCCATTGTCAGGAACAGTGCGTGGGAGATTGTTCCAAGGCCGGTGGGAAAATCAGTTGTAGGATCAAGATGGATCTACAAGGTAAAGCAAGTTGTTGATGGGAGTGTCGAGGAGTATAAGGCAAGATTTGTTGCCCGGGGCTTCTCACAGATCGAGGGGATTGACTATGCAGAAACCTTTGCACCTGTCGCACAATATTCTTCCATACGGACCATCCTTGCTCTCTCAGCGTAGATGGGTTGGCACATTCATCAGATGGATGTGAAGACTGCATTCCTTAATGGGATCATTGAGGAAGAGGTGTACATTGAGCAGCCTGAAGGATTTGAGATCTTCAGCAATGAGTCGCATGTGTGCAAGCTCAAAAGAGCATTGTATGGGCTGAAACAAGCACCCCATGCTTGGTACACTCGAATCGACAGCTATTTCACTGGACTTGGCTTCACCAAGAGTGAGGCGGATGCAAACCTGTACCAGATTGTGGTGGAGGGCAAGCTTTTAATCATTTTACTTTATGTTGATGATTTAATACTAACACATGATGAACAGTTGATACACTCATGCAAGGCAGATCTTGCAAAGGAGTTTGAGATGAAGTATTTGGGCCTCCTTCATTATTTCGTTGGATTGGAAATATGGCAGCGGGAAGGTGAACTGTTTGTGTCTCAAGGCAAGTATGCCCAGGAGATACTGGAGAAGTTTCACATGCAAGGCTCTAAGCCTATCGACACTCCTCTTCCAGGAAATTGAAAGAAATAGGATGCTACATCGATAGAGGTAGTGGATGCCATTGTTTATCGATAGTTGGTGGGTTCGCTCATGTATTTAGTCAATACAAGACCAGATATATGGTATGCGGTGAACCAACTTTCACAAGCGATGGTTAAGCCTACCAAGCTCTTTTGGAAGGCAGGCAAGCATGTCCTGAGATATCTCAGGGGCACATCTAAGTATGGTTTATGGTACAGACAGACGGATGAGGTGAATTTGCATGGCTTCACGAATTTAGATTGGGCAGGAAGCCCAACAGACAGAAAGAGCACATCAGGAGGGATTTTCAGTATCAGATCTACAACAGTTTCTTAACACAACAGGAAACAAAGATCCGTGGCACTCAGTTCAGCGGAAGCAAAATACATGGCAGCAAGTCAAGTTGCATGTGAGGCTATCTGGATGAGGAAGATTCTGGTTCGTTTGTTCAGTTCACATTTAGATCCCACAGTGATACATTGCGATAATCAGAGTTGCATTAAACTCTTGGTTAATCCTGTGTTTCATGATAGATCTAAACATATTGATATCCGGTATCACCATATTAGAGATTGTGTGCAGCGGAAGATCATGTTGCTTCAGTACATTCCTACGGAGGATCAGGATGTAGATATTTTGACGAAGGCGCTCACCAAGAGAAAATTCGAATACCATAGAGGCAGGATCGGGGTGAAGGATAATCCCTATCTTTTTGAGAGGGAGTGTTGAGATTCAACAAGATGATGAGCTTAGTGAAAAGAGTTGCCTTCACTAAGTGGGCCCGCAGTTATTTTTGCGCAAGTCTATTTTTAGACTATGTCTATTTAGACATGGTGATCATATTTCAGAAGTTGCAAGATGCTATTTCAGGGATGGTTGACTGCTGGAAAATAAGATGAAATTATAGCTTCTTCAGAATATTATTAAGTCTATTTATAGATCGCCGATCTAAAAAGAGACATGTCGATTATTATTAGCTCTTAATAATAATCGTAAACCAAACAACAACTTATTCTCTTGGAGCACTTTGTTTCAGTGCATAGATGTGGCACATCAGTGGATTGAGGGAATTACGCAATTCCCAGGGGTTTATTGGAACTAATGCATGGAGGACTGAGTTAGAACTCAAGTGGCAAAGTTATGACACAGTTGGAAGAAGTAGTTATGGAGTTGTATTCAGTTTAACTCAGTTAGACTCAGTTGAGTTAGTTGTATTTAGTCTAACTGAATGATGCACTAGTGAGAGTGGAGTGAATTAATTAGTTAATTAATTCACAAATAATAACTCATTAATCAACTGAATAATACAACAGTTAACTACAGTGCATGGCAGTTTCAGTGGAGAGATAGGTGAAAGGGCAAGATGGACTATCTGTTCTGACTATAGTGATGCATTGATTGAATCACACACACATTGGAGTTGCTAATGAGGATTGCACAATCAAGGCAAGGGTAATTCGAATTCATTCAGAGCTATTCTTCAGCAGGGATTGCACAGTGGAGGCAGGCTAGCAGGAGGCAAAGATCGGTGCATGGATTTGCAAGATTGTTCCTGATTAGTGTATGACGATTGTACTGCACTGAGAGCTTGATAAGCATTGTATGAGGATTGTCATATGATTCCATGATACATAATATATAGTTGGGGTTTTCAGCTTTAGGCTTTCCCGGTTAAAAACAACTGTTTTATGTGCGATTATTTCTATTTATGCTTTACATGTGTGTGCAATTATTTTTCCGTAAAAGATTAATAGTAGAATGATTCAGTATCTTGCAAGAAGTTAAATATTGTGAGATCAGGTGAATCTAGGACATATGCATGCTTAGTGCGTATAATTTCTACACAAACTTGTAAGCATCAGAAAACACTTGCAACAAAATTAAACCTTCAATACAATGAAAGAACCAAACCTCTGATACCAAACTAATTTGTATTTGAAAACTTGAAGGTTTAATGAAATTTGCAAGTTAAATTTTATGTCTTTGAAGCAATTAGGAAAGTTGCAATAACACATAAGTTAAGTGTTTAAACTCAAATTTGCAACATAAAAAACAGAGGCAATAATACCATAAACGGAAACAAAAGACAACAAAAGGACGAAGGAGTTCACTCCTCCTAAGCTACATCTCCTGGTCCAGCTTCCAATGTTGGGCCTCTTTCATTACGTGCTCAAATATGTGTTTACATGGATTTGAAGTGCTTAGAATGAAAAAATAATGTCTCCAATGGCTCCAAAACAATAAAAAACCCCTAGTTGGGCTCTTTCTACACCCAATTTGGCAAAAAACTTAAGAAGTTATGCTTTGGTAAAGTTTCGCTGCTAACTAATCTACAAACTGCACTATCCTGCTAACCATCCTACGAATTCCACCATTTTTGGCACCGTTGGGCAACAAGTCCGTCCCACGCCAGTGAGATTCGTCGTATCAGGTGCATTTTGTTGCTTGGTATAAATGTCTAATAACTCTCATGAGCGGATAAAAAGGAGCCATGTGGCTGGCTCCTCGCCATTAGATTTGGGTCGTTCAAGTTTTCGTGCCAATGGTTTAACTGTGGCTCCGACTATAGTTAGGTTGTATTTTAACTGTGGTTTTAGGTCGGTTTAACTTCGCGCCATAACGTAAACCATACTCCGACTATACTGTAGTTTGATCTTACGCAGTGGGTTGGGTTTTATTACCCAACCGAATGTGTCAACCTTCGAGCTAACTGTGGTATTAACTATGGCTTGGGGATGGTGTTAACCTCGCACCCTCAATGCCCAACACCTACAGTCTCGTGGGCATGGGTGGATCGGGGGCCAGGGGTTAACCCCGACCCCGTCCCCCAACCATCCAACAATTAAACTTTAAATAGAAATTTGATCCATTGTACAGAAGAACCACCCGTGGCAGAGTGGTAAGACTCCACGTTGTCCAACGACAGGTCTTGTGTTCAACCCCGACGAGGTTCATTCGACCCATAACAAATTTTAATATGCCATTGGGAGGTCACGTGGCAGCCATCCATTGGCCCATGTGGCCTTCATCCATTGGACCACATACATAAACCAACAACCAACCAAATCATACGAAACTCGAACAATCAGAATGAGGACACTTGGTGAGATATCATTGGCCCTTGCAACACAATCACCCTGCCCAGTTAGCGTACCTGACCAACTTGCAAACTTTTTTAGTTGTTTAGAAAAATGATCAGAATGCAATATCGAGAGCATACAATATCGATTTTGAGCGATTCAAGTTGCGTTGGATTCAGGGTGACGATATCTACGTTTTGGCACCAATTTTGAGCACTTTTGAACACTTTGAATTTTGAGCACTTTACTGATCTACTGGTTCGTTGAGAGGGCATTGCACCTCTTGATAATTCATTGATGAAGTTCAAAAGTTTATGATTAGATATGCATTCATGACCTATAACTTCTATGTTTACTCTCTGTTTGATGAAATGTGTATTATGTATTAGGCACGTCTTGATCAAGATCTTGTTTGAGTATTGGTTGTTTAGACGTGTTATCACCTTAGACATGATTCTGGAAAGTTTTGGGCACTTCTGGGTAGTGCCCTGTAGGCCAGCCCTGAAATAGTGACACATATCTTGTCATTGCATGCACAAAACATAAAATTTTTGGTCATAACTGCATGGAGGCATGCTTATGTGTGCAGTTGGAGCCTTTCAACCGCATGCACATCTTGGCAAGGGCGCGGTTGGGGTGTTAAGCTTGTGAAAAGAAGTTCTAGCTCAGGATTTGATCATTAGAGGTTGCTCACTAACTTCTCGGTGATTTGGTGTTTATGAGAAGTATCAATAAGTTTTCATTTTTTAGGCCCAACTTCCATAACTGGAACTTGGAGGTTAGGTCATCTCATACTAAGACTCAATTCATGTTCACCCTGTAGGGTTTGCAAAAGCGGGTAAATGTGGGATGGGGTGGTTACAATGATACTCCTACCATGGTTTAAATCCCTCTAAAACACGTTATACATCTTATGAGTTGTCTCACAGAATTATACCTCCATGTGGATGGTTCAAGGTGTAAGCACCGTTCATACTTATTAAAATATATTCCTTAGTTGAGAAGACTTAGCCAAAGGTGTATTTTAAGAGTTGTAATCTAGGGTGTGTTTTGAGGGTTGTATACAATGAATATCAACTTACAACACTTGCTCTAAAAGAAACAAGATGCATTTTATAACTTGGATAAAGGTGTTGTCGCCAAAACTATAGGTGATACTACTACACCAAAAAATATTTAATATGTTAAAATTTTTTCTTATCATTAAATATATAATAATAATAATAATAATAATAATCCAATTTTAAGGTCACGACCAAGCCAGGCACCAAATTGGTGTATGAGACCCCCTTGTTTGTAGGACAAGGGGCCCACCTCACCGCAATGATTTGACTGCTAAGTCTACGAAGGCATACATACTCCACCCCCCTCTGGTTTTGAACCCGTGACCTCTTAAGAGGAGACACATGCTTTAAAAAATATCATAACTTCGTTGTAAAACCAACAATAGGGACAACTATAACTCGTTGCTATCCACAAATGTAGGTTGATTCATCACTGTTATTCAAGGAAAACTATGCCACCTGTAATTACAACTAGTGGTCTCTAAGGGACAATCTTTCACTCCTTCCAAATACATTTGGGTTTTGGGCCATTAACTTGTTTCCTTACAATTTTAAAATATACTCCAAACTCAAATTATTATATATATTTATTTTCTTTTATATATATATATATATCCCTGAGGAAAGAGTGTCTATAGATGTTTCAACCTACTTATATAACTCAGTTCCATAAATCTACGTTCAAACCATATTAATCAATTTTAATTTAAATTTAAAAAAAATACATTTGAAAGTTAATGTAAATACCTTTGAATTAAATATGAGATTTTTTATTTATCTTTTTTAAAATTAGAAATTACAAGTTAAACATTCTTGATATGTTTGAAAATTAAAATCTTATTAATAAGATTTCACAATTTACTATAAGAAAATAAAGGTACATCCTTATATCAACAATCCAAGTTATAGTGCCACTCCACATAACCTTTAGAATATCTTATGGTTGACTTAAGTTGACAGATCAAGATATTTACCGAGTTAAGCAAAAGCATTTAAAAAATAATAATAAATATAATTATTTATTAATTTTCAACGAAAAAGAATGTGATATCATCGATAAATGGTTATATTTTTGAAACCCTCATGCTGTTCGAGTTGGAGTTGAATTACATTCGGCCTTCGATTTTTCTCCGATTCGAGCATTGCACAACCAAAATATATTTCGCGAAATTGTTCGTTCCGGCCGAGGATCGAACCTGCTACGGATCTTTCATGTAAGTGTATGCTCTGCCATTATTTTCTTCTCAAGAATTTAGGTTTTCTGTGAGGTTGAATTTTCGTTGAAATTTTCTTTTCTAGATCGATTCCTAAAATATCTTTGATCTCCTCTGTGGAGGCTGAACTCGTCATCGCCATGCTCTAATTTGTGAATTTTCGAGGGTTTGATTGATCCCCACATGAGACAGACTTGGAAAATAAATTAGGGGCTTTTTTTCCGCTGCTTAAGAATGCATTTTATTTTTTGGTTTCCTGTCAGAGGTTGGGCTTCGCCCATCTGTGAAATACTTTTCGTGCTTTTGAGGGTTCGATCGAGTCTCTTGATCCCAATTCTGAAAAGGCTTAGGGTATGTGTCGGTTCTTTATTATTCTTCCAGGAATTTGCCTGTTCAAAATTATATATTTTCCCTGTGGAACTTGAACTCTGGCATTCTGTCATTCGTCTGGTTTCTCCGGTCCAGTGCTAGTTTTAGAAAAGTTTAGACGTCACCAGGTTTGCGCCGATGCATGCTTTTATTTGTTTTAAATCCTTTCGAGGATTATGCTTTGTTTTTGTTTCGGGGTTGAAGTTCTTTATTTTCTGCATTGACTTGGTTAGTTTCGATTGAGTTTTCCATTCAAAATTTTGATACTCGGGTGTTTTATGTCTCACCTAAACCCATATTGTATGTGGCTTGAATCACGGACTGGTAAATTAACAGTCCTTAGTGGGCAGTGATGGAAATGGTGTATGCTGGCTTGATTGAATTCAAGATCCAGGTATTCGAAATTTTAGGGTTTGTTCGCTCTTTTTGCACAGAGGGAAGTGAGGTGGTTTACAGCGCTCTACAGCTTGACTGGGGGTGGGGTGATTCATCAACATTTTTTTGGAACTTGTTATAATGGTGCGATGCATCTAGACGGATGCATTATGGACACTAGCACAAACTCATCTAGACGGATGCATTATGGACACAAGCACAAACTCATTTCAACCCAGGTTTGCTGTGCTCTTCGAGGATGCGTATCTTGAGTTCACACAAATGGCCAATGTGCTACTTTTTAGAATTTGAGATATATGCAACCTCGAGATGTCAGATTCGGTTTGAGATGGGTTTGTGCGAGATTTTGTTGTTGTTTTCCCTTTGCGTATTGTTAACTTTGATTGGTTTTTGATTTAAAGTATTAAAATTGACAGGAAACGTGAGAAGTGAGAGGAGGCAGGCATTTGAGTTGGCTCGTTGGTATTGTTGCTTTCATAGAATCTGAGTGTGGCCTGTTGCACTTGCTGAATGGCGGAAACGGCATGTGTCAAACGTCTGCAGAAAGAATTCCGAGCTTTGTGTAAAGTATGAAAGAAATTGATGTTTTATTTATGCTGCCACTAGCTTTTTTTAAAAACAATTTTCATGGAAATGCATGTCTGATTTCAAAAATGTTTCAAAGAGGGAAGAGAGGAAAATTGTCTGGTTAATTTTACATATCTGTGGCAAATTGTAATGCATATGCCACTCAGTTGTGCCTATACCATGGAAGGGCCAATGAAGTTGACCCGTTAACATATTGTAATTCATTTACGCCAGTAACGTTTCTGTACTTGCAGGAACCGGTTCCTAATGTTGTAGCACGTCCTTCTCCAAATGATATTCTCGAGTGGCGTAAGTGCTCTACCTTGTTTTTCTGTTGTGCAAGATGTAAATTTTCCATGCTTATTTAACTTTTGCTTGAACAGTAGCTATGGATATCGTTGCAAAGTATCTTATGCTTATTTGTGTTTTTTTCCAAAAAGAAAAAGAAATATTTATATTATAGGCAAATATACATGTTCCAGACCATGCAAAAAATAGCAGTCATGCTACATTTAGTCTGGTGTGTGATATTTTCCCCTTTTCCCTGCAGTTATACAAAAAAGTCCATTCTGTTCTGTTCCCCCTACTGTCTGTTCTTCTTTTGTTACAATTTCTTCATCCTATGCTTATTTGTTTGTTTGCACGTACTCCAAATTATATTCTTGAGTAGCATAAATAACTTAGTTCTGGACATAGTTGCATGATATGTTATGCTTGTTTGTTTGTTTGCTTTTAACCTCCTTTGGTACCTACATGGTCTATAGATCCCGTCATTTGGAATAAAAATTGAATCGTATTCAAATATAATATAATCAGAAATTGATCAATGTGTTGTTGTTAAGATCTCATTTCCTCGTTGAGCAGCTCAGTTATGAAATTCCCTATTTCACTCTGGCTTACATGGGATAGAATATCTTGGATTGAAGTATGTTTGTGAGAAACATGAAGGTCAACCCCAAAATAAGAGAGATAAAATGTTTCAAAAAGATACAAAATACATGCAAAAGAATGCAGCAACAGAATTGAGGAAAAATTGTGAAATCTGAAATTGTAAGAGTTATCTGCTCACAAAGGCAGACATGTTATTAATGTTCGCTGTTGACTTATATATCTGTTATGTCTAGCCTGTGGCACAGTTGAAAGCTATGAAACAATTACATGGCATTTTAAAACTAGATTTGGGAGAATGTTGATCAATAAATCACAACTGATGTTATAAACACAAGAATATTGTAGAGGCGGCTCTTTATAAGGTGGCAAGATAATTCATAACTTAACATGGTCATTTTCCCTTTTAGATTATTAAATACTCATAGCCTCATCATTCTACTGTAAATTTAGAGTAACTCAGGCAGCTTCACACAAGCCACATACTAAAAAAATGCTCTAATCTTAGCCAGAAATGCAAAGCATTTTGTTAGGCTACCTGAGCACTGCAAGATTGTAATCAGATTGGAGATTGGAGAACCAAAAATTAAAGAACCTGCTGACATAGACTTCACTGAGGCTGCAATGTCCTACCAGTATGCTTCTCTCATCTATCTATAACACTGATTCCTTCTTTTTGGTCCATGGGTGAAGAATTCCTTCTGTTTGGTCCATGGGTGAAGAATCTTTTCTATAATTTTTTTTAATGGTCTTTTTTCATTCTTATTTTCATATACCTTGTACATATTATTTTAGCTAGCTTGTTAGATATTTTAGATTTCTTTGCCTTTGTTAGCATTAGGATTTGGTTTTGCAATCCAACTATCTATTTTTCGAGGTAACATATCCCAGGGAAAACCCGGGGCACTTACCTCATTCCAAGGTTGGTACCCAGGGTAAACCCTAGATTCTTCAGGGCACAAGGTTGGGTCAACAATGGGGCTCAAAACCCATTACAACAGTATACTCAGCAAGAGCTCAACATGTCACTTGTCAGATTTCAATTTGGGTAGCGTGGGTAACTCCTCTCAACCATCTGGGATAGGCCCAATTGACATTTTGCACTCTTACTATGTACTGGGATGGGAAGTTCTTTTTAGTCTTGATGACCTACTTCTTTTGGTCATTAATAAAACTTTATCTTAGATTATCTGTCTTCATTTTCCACAATTATGACTGGTTGCATGATCCCAGTGGTTCTCAAATCCACTGCAACTGACTTCGATTTGTTTTGTTTTAGGCTTTCTTGCTCTTAGAACTCTTATGAAACTTTAGCAGTGCTATTCATCAGGACCTTATGTCTCTTCTCTACTTAGTCCAACTCTGACACAATTCTCTAAGTACATATAAGGATATCTGCAATAGCTCTAGATTTGATACATTGTTGAAGTTTTAACGCAATCTTATTAATGACAGAAAACATGAATTCCTTAATTTCTTTCACAATGACAGTCACATTATTGTGTGACCAGTGTATCTGGGTTATGTGACTTCTACTGACCGTTTTGTCTCTCTAGACGATTGTTGTTGAATGGTGTTGTAATTGTTGCCAACGTTCGCTATTAGGCGCTCTTAATATTTGTCTGGACTGCATTGGTTGGAAGCTCCAATGGAAGGATGGCTGGAAACCCCACATTTGTTGAGGTGTTTGAGGATGAAGCTCAGTGAATTTGATCTCAAGATCATCGTCATTAGATGCTCCTTGTCAAGCCGATTCTGGTGGTATGTTGCATGCCACGAGAGCCCTCATGGTTTAAGATATAGGCTCAGTCAACGATCGTGCACCCAACCATGTGGCCAAAACCCCAAATGAGGTGACATGGTAGCTTGTCATTGGTTATGGAAGAAACTCATCTCGTGGTAAAAAATCCTAAACAGTGAATGATGCGGCAATGCAACACTAATCATAAAAAGGACCTTTGTTAATTCAATAAACTTTTGAAGGGGTCACATTAAAAATTATTAATATATGACTGTCCAACAAAATATCATGGTCTAGATATTCACTAAGGAATATTTTATGGCCCTAAGACAAGTTGGCTTTAAATCGAATTAATTGATGGTGTAAAAGTCTTTTTTCTTCTTCATGATAAGTCAGCTCCAGGCTAGGCCTAGTCAGCCCCTTCAATCAAATATAAATAAGTGATCGTTTTGTCTCAAATTGATAGAATTTGAACGCATATCTTGTGAGTTATTGGTTTTGGCCTGGTTCTTCAAGATAAATTGTACAGGATCTGTGGGTTTATTTGGTTTATCTTCTGAGGTCTGGGTTTTTTGGCTGGGCTTGATTTATTGCAAGCGACGCATTTAATCAGTTTTGTCTGAGCACATTTGGAAAACCTTTCTGATGCAGATTTCTGAGATATTCAACCCTCAATATCATTAAATAAACTGTAAATGCAGAGACAAAACTTTGACTTCGATAGAGCCATTTGGCCCTGTTCAGATTTGTGGCATAACTTATAAGCCCTCATCTCAGTAAATTTTAAAATATTGTTCTAAATCTTGAACTCCAGCTTAAAGATTTTTTTGGTATTTCAATCTATATCAGTAGTCATACACAATGTGCTTCAGCCCTCCATATATAGTGACTGAGTTCTGCAGGACCTGCCCTTGAGAATCTGTGTTGGGTTGTTTCCCTTGGGTCTTGACTTAATCTACAGAATTTTTGCACACCTAGAGCAGCGACCTAATAAACCTGAGGCTTTGTTAGTTGGAAAAGAATTACAGAAGATTGTCTAATTCTGAGACATATTTTCTGAGGTCGAGATTCTGGAATAGCTTTAGCTTGGGTCATGGTAAGAAAAGGGTTTTCGTTGGGTGGTTCTAAGGTAATCCACATGTTGTTGAAGGGTCAATTCTGCAATTTCTCAAGCTGTTGATCCACTGCTGAAGTATGGCACTAGTGCACTTGGTTCTGATCTTTGTTGAAGTAGTTTCAGCCCTTCAGGACACAGATCTTTGACAACCCCTGAACCCTTCATGATGACTGAAGCATCCATCTAAAGCTATTCATTGGTTGGAATATTTTTGTAGCATATTCATTAAAGAAATATTCGGTCTCACCAGATCTGGTTGTGTAAACAATGTTGGAATTTGAATGGAGATATGCCAGAAGCCTCGTTTGGAAACAATGGCATTTTGATCTGTGTGCGGGAGAACTCTGAGCACAAAAGAGTAGCCAGGTCCTGATTTGAAGATCACTGCTCTTCGAACATCACAGTGGAGCAAAGTTTTGGCTACAATGGACAATGTTGTTCTATGGGCTAGCTGAAATGTCACACAGTTGGCATGCCAACACGAGCTTGCCTATTTAATAACAGTAATGTATAACTTGACTGCAACATAATATTGATGTATGGACAGTGGTCTATGGCAGAGACTTTCAACAGTGACACTTGGCTGTGATGTTTGTACCCTTGATAGTCATTTATGACAGCGTGGGTCTTGTAGAAGGCTTGCTATATATGAGAAAAACTGAACTTGACATTGACCTCGATGACAGTAATATATATATATATATATATATATATATATAGACAGTGACCTTGTTGACAGTGAAACAGTGTTTTTATTGATAGTGAAACAATTATCTTGTTGATAGTGAAATGATGACTTCCGACAGTGAAACAGTGATCTCGTTGTCAGACCGTGATCTTGATGTCACAGTAATCTTGCATGCATAACAATGACTGTAAAGTGATCTATGTGACCTAGTTAATAGTGAGATAGTATGACAATAATCTTCATGACATTGCTGTGCCTTTGATATACTTGATGACAACAATGACAACATTGCTGTGCCTTAACATGATTTGACAGTAAAAGTGAAGTCAGATGATTGTGACAGTGATGATGTTGTAATAGTCCCTTGTTGACAGTGATGATGACAATGATGTTATGACATATTGGAGAAGTGGCAACCCAGCAATAGTGATAGCAATGGACAGTTTGAGCAATGGTTAGATTTGGCATTGAGATTGATCTGAGGCAGATTTAAATGACCAGATTTGTATTACAATTCTGTTGTATAAATTATTGAGTGTAGGTGGATCTAGTTTGAAAATTATGAAACGTGGTTGACTGGCTGATCAGGGTGGCAGGGTGGTGCAAGTCAGGAGAGTGGAGTCTCCTTCGGGTTGGAGTCTGAGAACACTTCAAGGTAGCAGGGTGTGCTAGGGCAGGTTGTAGCTTGCACATGGCGTTGGAGCGTCAGTTCATTAGCAGCTGTTAAACAGGGTGTTGGAGAATCTGTCAGGTTGGAACCCAAAAATTAGGGTGTTGGAGCGTCCTTCCGGTTGCAGCTGGTAAACAGCGCGAAGGAGCATCCTGCAGGTTGGAGCCTCCTTCAGTTGGAGTTGAAAACATTGATGTAAATTTTATTGAACGACAAATATTAAGATGCGTTTGGTGGTTGTTGTCCCGGAGGGGTTTCCACCTAAAAATCTGTCTACCGTCTTTATTGTCATGCCTTGTTGAATAGCATTGAAGAATGTTTATGTTTATATAATGCTAATAAAAATTAATGTTCTATGAAGATAAAATATACTAATTGATAAGAAATACTAATTCTGCCCCCTTTCAGTATCTCCAACACTTGTTTCCCAGCCATGCAAGATCTCTCCTCTCTTCTTATGCTTTTGCTTGTAACTACTATTGATCCTCACTCCCTCTATTAACTTTCCCAACCAAGGTGGAGTCCTTCCTGAAAATCACCAACTTTCAACTGTCACTAAAAAGGCAGCTGATGTAGAGGTAACAGTTGCTCTATGATACTATGATGTGATGTTCACGAGTAGCTTGTTCTCCCTGTTAAGGATGATACTGTAATATGGTTGTGATAACTTGTTCTCCCAGTTAAGAATGATGTTAGCATTTAACAACAATGTAACGCCAAGACCTAACATTTTAGAATGAGTGACCCATGAGGTGTTAGACCAAGTTGGTTCGAGTGGGGTTTAGTCTCAACAGGTCTCAGGTTCAAACCTCATGGAGAGGGATTGAGGATGGAAGCCACTTTTGGGTGAATTAAGCTATCGTAAGAGGTGTCCAAGCTTGATCAAGCTTTGCACAATCCTGGTGATAGCATCCGACTAGTGGGTAGATCATTAGAAGCACTTCCATTGAATAGACGGGCTGGCCCCAGCCTAAGCTCCATTTTAGAATGAGTGATTTTGAGGTCAGGATCTTTGTGGATTTCAAGAGGTGGCATGACTTTGCTCGGGATCAAGTGAACACCACTGCTTAAATTTTTTTGGTTTTCTGTGCCAAGTTATTGGCTAAACTTCCAATGTGGTTGAATTGAACAAATAACAAACATAGGTCTTAAAAATTGCTTTTCTTTTCTTTTCTCTCATAATTATGTTGTCGATGTGTTCAGTCTGGTACAAATGCATGGCACAAATGCTGTAGTTTGGTTCAATCAACTACTCTGAACATCGATGGACATCAATATATTTTTGTCTGTTTCTAAATCTTGTCCTTTCTTATTTGTTTAAAGTTTAAACTGTTCTGCTTCATTTGCATTCTACTTTTTAAAGGTCATCAAATGTAAATTTAAGCTCAATTATTAATATCTGATTCTTCACTGATTCAATTGTGCAATGCTCCTTAGTATTCTATATGGCAGTTTTAGTGTGGTGCTTACATACTAGTCGTACGTCTTTTTGCAGATTATGTACTAGAAGGAAGTGAGGGTACACCGTTTGCAGGTAGAAGGCCTTACATGTTATTTGATAACAATATTAACTATAAAACTTCTGTGCTTTCTAGAATGCAAAATTGGGGTTGGGTAGGATTTTGATAAGTCTCTTTTGTGGAGCCTTGGCGCTCATACTTGGATATACAGTTCTAGGATATATGGATAGATGCATAAGATTTATGGATTCCTACTAAGTTGGATCTTAGACATCCTGGAATCTTATAACCAACCTTTTACCTTAGTGTCTAGCTATATATATATATGTTGTAGATCATATTATACCTCTTCGTTTTTTCAATCTATTCAGGTGGAGTTTATCATGGGAAGGTTAAGTTTCCTCCCGAGTATCCATACAAGCCTCCAGGCATCAGGTATCTTTAATATCTTTCTTTGTCAAATCAATAGTGGTATATCATTGTTAGATTTATTTGTAAAATTTCGCTAAATATAATTTAATTTTTAATTCTGCTAAATAATTAGTCTGATCTATCTGCTCAATTTTTTCTGTTATATTTTCATTTGCGATGTTCAATTGGATTCCCTGGCAGTATGATCACTCCAAATGGGCGCTTTGCAACACACAAAAGGATCTGCATGTCTATGAGTGACTGTAAGTTTACAAGAGAGTTTTAAAAGTTATTGAGTTACTATTTTAATATACCATTGAGTGTTAATTATGCCGATAGGCATGTCTATTTTGGAATAGGGCTTCCAGAATTTTAATTTAATTATAAATAATTATTAGATGGATGGTTGGGATTTAACCTCCATGGAGTATTCTAGAATATTTTTAGTAGTATTCACAAATCAAAGGTTGAAATTTATCTCAAAAGTAGTTATGCCTTTTACATGGGTTATGGTTTTTTGGGACGTGGTATTACTAATTAGTAAGCCATGGTATTGTAACAAAGCCTATTTCCAGGTTTAAAGAATCTCATGGTAAAAAGAGGGTGAATCTCCATGGTTAAAATCTTGTTACATGCTTTTTGAATATACTGATTTATTAGTTATTTTTATAAATAATAATAATAATAATAATAAAGAAGAAAAATTTTAGTTAATTTTTATGATTTTTTTTTCTTTTTTAAAAATAAATCTTGGCAACATCAGCATTTACATATGGCTGCGCTAGTATCTTTGCAAAATGTGAATTTCACCCTTTGTTATCTTATGTGTCTCAGATCATCCTGAAACGTGGAATCCAATGTGGTCAGTCTCAAGGTATTTACATAAGAGGAAGCTTTGCCTTTTGGGATTTTGTTTATATATCCCTTGCCTGTTATTATTTGAAGCCATCGAATACAGTCATAGATGTAATTTTTCTGACTGGTTTTGAAACTATGGATGCAGTATTTTGACGGGACTGCTTTCCTTTATGGTGAGTTAATATGAAATCTTGATAACGTGCATGATATTCCATTAAAAATGCTAAGGTCTGCTTTTTTATAAATGTTTTGTTGATTTTAGTCTGGTTTGGTGCTAGTTGGTGTTGTGGTAAGTGCTTCTTTGAATTACAGAGTTTAATATTATAGAGGCAATTCACTGTGTGCAATTCAACTTTTACACGCAGTTCAGCATGTGTGCAGTTCAATTTTTATAAGCAATTTACTAAATTACTATATGTGCATCCATCTTTGTGAAAATGCATTTGGATCTGTTACAGATCATATGACTTTTTCTTTGTGCAGATGGATAATAGTCCAACAACTGGTAGTGTCTCCACAACAGTGGCAGATAAGCAACGTCTGGCAAAAGCGTCTCTTGCTTTTAACTGTAAGAGGTGAGAAAGTGAATGTTTTTTTTGAAATCAGTGAATGTGATTCTGCGGCATGCTTTTCCACTTTTGGACTGGTTGATTCTTCATGATTGATATGAAGCTGTTGTTGAGCCTGTCAGTTTTGAAGTCTCAATTTTCTGATAGTTTTGAAGCAAATAAAATTCTGATCTCTTTGGGAGTAATATTGTATGTTCCGCTAAGATTCTGGGTCGGTGGGATGCAGGAATGGGAAGACACACACGGGGGATATATATAAATGATTTAATGAAATAGAAATAGTAAAATACTGTATATATTGATTTAAATTCATCATTCATCATTTTAGAATCTATATTGGTTGAAATTGATTATTCATTATTCTAGAATCTGATTAGTGTTATGCAAGATAGTAAATACTAAAGGCTGAAGGCTGGAAGAGTAAATTGAAATTACTCAAACTCAAAAATAGTAGAGTGACGAGTTAAAGACTTGGTCTGCAGTCATCATTATCTATAGTCAAGACTCAAAGGTTAAAACTAAAAATGAAGCAATGTTATAAGAAAGTGGAGGTTATTGAACCAGTTACCCAAATTCGGGAACTGGCAAAAGTTGGACCAAAAAACTGGTCGACCAAAAATACATATATCTCTCATATAAAGAGGTAAGGGTGCATATAACCAAAATAGCATAGAGCATGCTGCGAAATCCATCATTGAACCAAAAGTACATCAACAAAGAGGCTCTAGATGGCCTTTATAGTCCAAAAAAAATCATGCTACAACAAATACTTACATATCATCAAAATCGTTGCCTATATTGTGATTATGGCCTTTATAGTCCAAAAAATCATGCGACAACAAATACTTACATATCATCAAAATCTTTGCCTATATTGTGATTTTCATCATCGGTATTCCTCTAAGCATTAAATGAGATATAAAAAACTTAACATGTCAAATTGAGATTTTGTTTGAGTGATGGGTACATTTTTACTATGCTCATGACAAATGAGTTCAACAATTTGTTGGACACCTAATCCGCCAAGGGTTAAGGTGTGGGAGTTGGACATTCAAAGGGAGTCCAAGAGACGTTGGAGGATGAATCCAATGGTCGCAAGAATGTATTCACGAAATTTGTGCATCTGCCTCGATTTCCGTGCCTTCTGTAGCTGCCCTGATTTTCATGCTGCTGTGGTTGCCTCCTCTTTGAAATTTGAGCCCCCGTTCAGCTGCAAGTTCTCTTCTCTTTCATGAAGTTTCTCCTCTCATTTCTTCTTCTCATGCTCTCTCAAGTGTGAAATGAAGAATGAGCCTCACTTTTCCTCTTTTGTCTCCTTGGAAAAGATTGAATCCGTAAACCTAGGATCTAATGGTTGAGATTTAATCGCCAAATCTCAAGATGTGTGGTTGAGATCATTTCTCCCAAATGACCTCCCTCATACTTTGGCCCCATAACTTAAAAGCTATGTTGCCAGGAAACGTGGGTGCGGGGACGGGGACGGGCACGGGGACGACACTTTTTGAAACAGGGTGCGTGGGTGCGTCGGGGGTATATACTATATATATATTATATTATATAATATTATATATAAATTATAATTTATATATGTGAATTTGTATAAAACAAGAAAAATAAAATATTTTTGATTTAAAAATTAAAGTTTAAACTTCAAGAATCAAAGATTTAAACATACACATCATTGAACATTCAACATTCACATAATGATATATATAATATGAATCATGATAATATTAAATAACTTAATAAGTTATAAAAGTCACGATATATGTCCATTGTCATACTACATTCAAAATTTCCCTTAAGGGCAAAGAGTCAAGACATCTCCAAACATGAACTAGGAAATTTCAAAATACTCAAATAAAAATTTAAAATAGTGAACAATGGCTTCCTCAAGCCACATCATCAGCATCCATGTCATCAGCATCACTTAGTTCTTCAGTCAGCATGCTCTCAAGGTAGGAATCACTCTCATCTTGAGCCTCCTGCTCATCCATAACAGTTGAAGGTAGCTCAATAAGGCCATCTGGTTGTATTTCCTCATCGACACACATAGCATCATCTGTGTATTGGTCCCATCTCTTGAAAGGACCCTCCTTGTACCCAGGGTCTTTTCGAGATATGAGACGAAGTATGCTATGAATGTCTTGCACATCGTTGAGGACAACGGTTGCTGGACACTGCTGGACCGCTGTTGGACGGTGGGCGACAGACGCAGAGGCAGCGGAGGACGCAGTGTTAACGCTGCTCAGTGCTCACTGCTAAGTTGCTCAATGCTAAGTTCTAACGCTGTTGTTCCGTGCCCTTGAAGAACTGCGTCCAACTTCCTGCTAATGCTGTTCCGTCGAGGAGGAGGGTGAGGTCAAGGGTGCCGCCGCCGGTTGCAGTGGTATAGTTCTAACAGTTAACTTCTTAGGGTTGGTCGATCTTAGCCTTTAGGTTTACCGTTTAACTTTAGTGTTATAACAAGTTATAACTTATAATTTTAATTTTTAAGTTTTAATTTGATTTTTAGTTTTTAAGTTTATGAGTTAAGTTTTAAATTTAAATTTAAATTTTAAAGTTTTAAATTTAAATTTTAATTTTTAATTTTTATGTTTTTATTATTTAATATTTAATAAATTAATTTACATTTTGAATTTAAAAAAAAAAAATCGCCTTAAGAATAGACTATAGTTAACTTATAAATTATTTAATTTTAATTTTAATAAAAAAATCTTAAATTTTAATTAAAAAAATTTAGATTATAGTCGAATTTTGATTGAAAAATAAAAAAAATTAGCCTAAATTGCCCCCGAAGAACCCGAAAAGAACCCATTTTTGGGGTTCTCCGTCACTGAAGAACCCTAAAAGAACCCGAAGAACCCTAAAAGAACCCTAAAAGCACCCGAAAAGAACCCGAAGAACCCTAAAAGAACCCTGATTTTGAGTTGGACGTCTCGGGTTCTTCCATGAAGAACCAGGTTCTTCCGAGAAGATCCCAAAGACCCGTACGTGGGGACGGAACCTCGAGTATGGTGCGGGAACCCTACTCCCCGGTGCGGGTACCCGTGCAACATAGCTTAAAAGTCTCCTAGTGCCCTTTCAAGTTGTGTACCTTTTCTATTTTTCTCATAAAGTGATTTTTCAGTTCACTTTAATATTAGAAAAGTACACTATGTACTTTACACATAAAGTCACTTTATCAAGTACAAGTGACTTTAATATTAGAAAAATACATGGTACAACACTTCTAAGTACTCTTTCCACCTTTGACATTAATATAACTCATAAATGTCACCAAGACAAAAGTAATTAATGTGTTCACTAGGCTAAACGGAATAAATGCCTGGTAACACCTTTCCTTGGTACTATTTCCAACATGTTGCAGCTCTGCAACAGGTCCGAATTTCAGAGGATATGGTCTCTTTATTAGGCTGAAAACCAGTCCTGAAAAAAGCAGCAATAGACACCACGGAAAAACTCCGGCCACAAACTCATCCCTTTGTCGTTCTACTTCATATCCGAGGCCCCCTTTTTTAACTGTACTTGCTTGATTGAATTGGCTTCCAAAATTATGAGCACAAGAAGGTACTTATAGTTGTTTGTGTATGTGAACAGTCAAGGCTTTTCATTGGAGCCGACTTGTATAAGTGAGTCTACATAAGTCAGCTGGGCAGACTTTGACATTTTTGACAGTCATTGAAAACATAATATCTCTCAAATGGCAAAGAGTTAGAAGGCATATGGATGCTTGTTGGAAACTGTTTGAAGCCCTCTTTATTCTGGTATAAAGAGTTTTTTAAGATGATGTTTTGTAATGGCGGAAAAAATATTTTCTTCATGTGACTGTCTAGGAGCTTTTGAGCTTAGGGCTTTAAGTCTTGCAATTTATGAAAATATGATTTCAATTCTTGTTTAGGGCAGCTTGCATATTAGACCATTCTTAGGGTATCATTAATAATACGTTAATGCACAATGGCTTGCTTAGGGTTTGTTTAATGCAGCACCATAGGCTAGGGTTTCCTTTGTCAAGTGTAGGACAAAGGCTGGGGCGAAATGGGGTATTTAGGGCTTGCTTCAGCCAGGGCTTCACATAGAATTAGGGTTTTCCAAACTTAGGGCATCTTCAACAATGCCATATTGACATCAATGATAACTATGACCAACAACACCCAATCATCCCCCTTTAGACGGGGGGATTTCCACAAACACCTCTTTTGGGGAAATGTATCCCTCAGTTTTCCCAAAAGGAGGATGTGGGTAAACGTTTCCCCAGGCTTCTCCCTATCACGGGAGCATGGGAAACTTGGGAAGTGCACCACCTACACCAGGGGATGTGTCCCCATGGAACACTGGTAATATTCATGTTATAATAAAATATTTTACTTGAATTTGTTACAAATAATGACCCTAACGAAGGTATATGGGACTTCATGCCAATATGGGACTATAGCCAATATAATCTGTCAAACTTTTAAGTAAAGATCCGCCTGGAGCTGGGTCTTCATGAGTAATGAGTGAGAATTAGTATAGGTGGTTATTATAGTCTATTTATTAACAACATTGTATATGGATATGTTTGGGGATGATTGAGCCTTGTAGGCTAGCTTGAGTGCTATGAGCTTTAGGCCAGAGGTTTTGGGGTTGATTCTCAGTGCTGGCTGCCTGTGGATGTTTTATTGGATGCCCCTGCTGGGTCAAGTAATATGATTAATCTGATGTGTTTGCAGTTATTCAGGAAGCGCCCAAGAGTTTCGCCAGATTGTTAGAATTGTTGTGTAAATTGTCACTGTCATTATTCTTGGGAGCTGTGCTCAATGCCTATACTTGGTGTATTAAGTATTTCAAAGAGTCCGAGTAGTGGGTACCATCCATGAATTTAGGGAAGTGCCCAAAAATTTGAAAAACAAAATTGGGGTCAATAGGTATTCTTCTAACATCTTAGGGTTGCTGTGTAACTTGCATTATCATTATTCC
This sequence comes from Pinus albicaulis, assembly GCA_034641835.2. Taxonomy (NCBI): domain Eukaryota; kingdom Viridiplantae; phylum Streptophyta; class Pinopsida; order Pinales; family Pinaceae; genus Pinus; species Pinus albicaulis. The sequence goes on from JAXQQM020064955.1 coordinate 22,686, forward strand.
CGAGAGCTGTGCTCAATGCCTGTATTTGGTGTATTAAGTATTTAGAAGAGCCTGAGTTTCGTTGTACTCTGGATTATAATTTTGACAGGTAAGATTGATTCTTTTTTTCTATCTGTTATTTTGATAGAATGTGTGTATTTTGTGCAGTTCAATATTTCGAAAAATGTTTCCAGAGTATGCAGAAAGGTATGCTGAACAACAAAAAGCTGAAAACATGAACTCTGAATTGGTATCAAACAAGGGAGATGCAAAGCCTTCCACAACTGTTGCTCAGGAGCAATCACAGGCAGTGAGACACAATGACAAAGAGACAGGACACAAGGGGATGAAGCGTGGAGGATCAAAGAATTTCCCTACATGGCTATTAGTTTTACTAATGGCAGTTTTTGGTAGTGTAATGGCCTTGCCATTGCTTAGTCTGGACCTGACTAACTTTTAAAAACAATACTTTTTGTTCTAACACTTATGTGGAAATTTGTGAGATGATACCAGTTAATCTTGAGTCAACTGAGTTTAACTTGTCTAGTGACTGGAGTCTTTCAATCTGCTTTTGTAACCTTAGACATTGTACAAAATCATGTCAAACATGTTATGATTTCAATGGTTTTGCTTATAAACAATTGTACTGTGTTGGATTATTACAAGCAATTGGCTTTATTATGAATTTCTTCTAGTACCAAAAAAATATGTTTTCAATTGAACAATATTTGACATCAATAATAGACACCCTGTGCTACTCTGGTTATTTTTAGTAGCAACCTTTTTTTTGTATTATACTAGGGCAATATGTTGGAGACCAGCAATTATTAAAATGGCGTTAGTAATTCAAAGTGGTTGCATAATTCAGTGAATTCACCTACCTTGTTCTTGTTCTCTAGCTGGATATTTCTTGGTTGTTTCTGGTGGCAACTTTTTCTGTATGGGTGTTTCTAGCTTGACAGTGAAGCAGGCAACTGACACTTAGAGTACTGTTTTGCTGGTTTCCTCTTATGGATTGAGTCTTTAGACATGCCATAGCTAAGCTTATGACTTGTATAACTGTGCATTTTTTTTTTCCTTCACCAGGTCCTTCATTCATGTTGAAAGGGGACAGATAAAGTGAGAAGTTAATTTTTCCAGCGTAATGGTTTGATTTGATTAAACAAAGAACATATTGAACACTAATAAAAGAACCGTTCAATGTATAAACCATGAGTGGGAAGGAATATTACATGGATGATTTGACACAAACAGTGAAGTTTTGTTACATTTTTTGTTGTTTCCATTCTAAGTTCATATGAAGGGCTTGATATACATTTATGATTTAAAGGATAGCTCCTTCTGCAGGACACTGTATAGTTCCTTCTGCAGGACACTGTAATTATTTCATTAGGGAATTGGAACAGGCAGTGACACTATGACGTGCTGGTGTCATAATGGGGGTTAACATATTTCTCTCTTTTTTGTTTGTCAGCAATTCTAAAAAGTACTTCTTTACTTGGTTTCCACGGTTGGGTCACCGATGAGCAATGACAAGGTTGTTAGTTCTTGTGGATGCAGCTGGGTCAAACATCTCATATACTGCTAGAATGAATGACCAATCTTTTAATTTTGTGAAGACTTGATTAACCTTCGTTTTTCTCCTGAGCTTTTTGGCTTAGTTACAATTGCCAATTAATTGACACCACGAAACTTCAAAAATACCGTTGTATTGCTTTGAATTGTGGTACCATATTCTAGTTTCAAGATCTGGAAAGGGATCTTCCTTTACCATCACTATCCCCTGTTCTTGGGTGTGTTGTTTTTGAGCCTCACCTTGAGATCGAGATCATGGTGGTCTTTTATTCATAATGCAGTTTATAATTGTCCTTGGAATTAAATTTTCGATCTTATTGTTTTCTTTTTGTGAGTCAGTATCAGAGGCAAGTTTGATGTTAACATCTCTGTCCTGACATGAAAGTCATCTTTGATCCCTTAGCAAGGAATCTTTACCATTAGAGGGGTTTGGACTAGAAGATCCGACGATATTTCTCCAAAGATGTTGAAGCAAAGTCAAGTGTCTGTGCTTAACAATTAAGTCTCTCTTTGCTTTAGCTTTGTCTTCAGCAGGGACTTGCATCGACTTTGCTTCGGTAACCCACTAGCAAAGCATTAGCTATGAACTTTAGACTTGTTGGGCCAACACAAGTTGGGGAATAAATTTTAGATCGGCCTTTGTCTTGATCAACGGTGTAAGCTATCTCTGTTTTTTGAAAAATCGTGGTAACCTTGACATATTCTCTGCCGATTGATGCAGCACTTGAGCCTTTTGTTGCTTGTACAGTTTCACCAGTTCAATGAGGGTGCTTTAATTGGTTCAATGAAATGTAGAGGGGAGACTCATTGGTGCAGGGAACGGTAGAGGGGAAACGTATATTGGGATCAATTGAAGAACAATCAGGCATTCTCCTAATATGTCTGTCTTTATATTCTGTTTTGTTTGCTCAAGAATATGGGGCATCTTGTGATATATCGCCATATGCATATATACACCAAAAGGCTCGCTGGGTAGGCAAATTGCTGAAATGTGCAACGCACTCACAAAAACTCCACATGCTAAACACTAAAGTTGAAAATGAAAATGCTAATATTTTTCAGAACGAGTTATTTGGGGCTTTATGCTGGTAGGTAGATAGTTGAGAAAAGTTTTTTTTTTCTTGTTCTTTGTTTTAATAAAATGCTATGCATATTTAGTGCCATATTCACGGAAAGCTTTGAAACACAAACAAAAAGCCCAGAAGGTATGGGTAAGATATTCTCTGCTTTTTATTGAATGCTATGTATATTTTGTAACATATTTGTCGAGAGTTTCGAAAGTAGGTAACCCAAAAAATACACAAGGTACGAACGACCAATCTGGTCATCTACTTATCTTTTTCATCTCCTATTATAAATTAAGGGTGCATTCACCATCCAATTGTGTATATTTCTGGGTTAAGGTCACCATCGACACTTTGCTTCCTTTGGTTACAACTCGACAGCTGATTCATACAAGCATATTTTACCTTATTGGGCCCTTGCTTCCTTTGGTTACAACTCGACAGCTGATTCATACAAGCATATTTTACCTTATTGGGCCCTTAAAATATGGTATCTTGAGAGTTTGTTAGATATTAAAAAAATACCGTATTAACCTTACCCATGTGAAGGTGTCTGCCAACTAACCTTGGCAGTGTCAAAGGTAGAGCCAATGCCCTCTTTGCAAAACTCGATTAGTTCAAGTTAGAGCCAATGCCCTATTTGCAAAACTCGATTAGTTCAAGTTAGCCGCCTTTTTAACAACCACGTTGTTAAGGATTTCAATACACCAACATAGTTGAAAGGCATGGTCTACCGAGGCCACAATTTTGCATGGACAGCGACTTCCTTGCTGGATCAGGGAAACAACTTTTAAAAAAATTCGATTGTGGGAGTGTTTATATTGTTTTTTTGATGGTAGAAACGGATTCAGCATTCAAAATTCTGAAGCTTGACAGTTGTAATCCAGATTTTCAAAATTTTCTGCTGTTTTTTTTTATATCATGTCAAAATTTCTATTGTTTTCCTGGCAAAATTGTGGTCTGTTTACACTATGCTATGCATGATATTTCAAATCTTTGGAGCAGTGAGAACGCAGACCATAGTAAGTAATAAAGACATGTAAACTTTGCCTAGGAATTGTTGAGAAATCAATACTAGTAGATTTCTTCTTTTTTGATAATTACTTGTGAATTATGTTGGTTTCTTTTACTTATTTATTATATTATCTTTCATCAAACAATTACCATTTTATGTGTGTATGAAGATCACAAAAACACGAGACACAAGATCTAGGGCTCTAAGCCAGGGCAAAACGCCTCTTTAGGGGAAAACCCAGTGAAAATTCTCTCTCTTCAATAGTTTTCCTTGAGACTCTTCAACCTAGACATAGACCAAACCTTCCTCCACACCAAGTTAGCCCTTCCAGATCTTCGACCTTGTAGCAGCAGCGATTTAACCCCAACAACTTTGATTATGAAGCAACAAGCAGCAACAATAGTAGAAAGACTTTGATCTTCCAAAGTAGGGCATGTGAGAGAGAGAGCGCCCAATCTTTTAATTTTCTCCTTTTCTTCTTCCTTGACCAAACTCACTCTTCCTTTGACCTCCTTCTCATTCTTCGCACTATTCGTAGTTGTACTTCTTGAGATATCGAACTTGAGTGAGAGAGAGTGTCCAAATGAATTTGATCTGCTCCAATATATAAGCTCCAAGTGAGGTCAAATTGCCCAGATTGAGGCCGACTTGGTGGACTTGGTGTGAAGGTGATATAATACACATTTGACTTAAAAATAATTATTTTTACATAATCTGAAAGCCCAAGAAGGGTCTTATAAAAGGTACAATGACTAATGACTCAATATGAATCCTAGGAGTCCACAATGGGGACTTTGACTAATATAATGATGATCCAAGCATGAAACCCATGCTTTAATAAGTCATTGTAATAATAATAATATTTATTTTCTTTATTCTTTTGACAAGCACATTACATAGTGACTCAGTTACATTTATGAAGACCAAACCTAGTTACAATTTTAAACATGAACTCTTACCTTCTGCAGTTGATATTGATGTAGAATTTCAAGAAACCAAAATAGTTGATATTTCAAAATTTTGGAATAGCGAGAATGCAAACCATATTAAGTAATGATGTCATGTAAAACTATGCTTAGGAAATTGCATCTTCAAAAGAGTTGATAGTGATATTGCAAATCTTTGGACCATTGAGAAGGCAAAACATGATATCTCATGAGGTTGTGCAAAACTCTGTATGATAACTTGGTAGAAAATTGTTAGCCACAATTTGTACTAACCAATGGCTACATATAATGTAATAGCATATAACAAAAGCAATGTGGAGTAGAGTGAATAAGTGACTTTTAGTTTTCTTTTCCAATATGTTTCAAGCATTGAAGTCACTATTAGTGGTTATCTTTCCTAGTCTTTTTAGAGAAATGCCTCTCATCCTCTTGAAATCATTATGTAGTGTTGATCTTTCCTAATCTCTTTGGAGAAATAATTTCCTCTCGGCCTGTTACACTCACTGCTTGAAGTGGAATCCACTAAGCGTTGTGTATTTCTCCTCCCCCAATGTTTATTATGGAGGGTTGTAATATATATATATATATATATATATATATTTTGACAATAATGAGTAATTCTTCTATTAAGTATGCATTCAGTCGCAACAAATCCTTGGGGAGTTTTACAATGAAATTCTAAAAGTAAGCTGAGGGGAAAAATGAAAGAACCAAAATCTTCTACATACAGACTACATCAGACATGCATATAACATACAAAATGGCAACTATAAAGTCGACAAAATTGATCATAGAGAAGAACAACTTTGCAAATTGTAATCATGCAACAAAGAGGAGAGTCTACAGACATGTTTCCAGACTGATCCTTGAAGGAACTACTTGTAGAGTACTTATGATTTCCATTATTTCTACGGGTTTGCATCTCGACCAATTCACTATAGAGGGTGTCAATCTTATCGTTCTGGTGGTTCACTTGTGCTTGAAGGAATTTGTGGGAGTTGTACCAACAACTAGGAAGGATCATGAGTCCCTGTTTGTGGTAGTTGAAAAATTTAGCAAGATATGTATTTTGATGCCCTATAAAAAGACCATCAACGAGCAAGAAGCAATGAACTTGTTCTTTGGACCACTCTGGGTCCACATTGGGATACGAAGGAGCATCATTTTAGACATGGACAAAGATTTCTCAGTGCATTTTGGATTACATTGTGCGACAAGATGGACACGAAGTTAAAGAGGCCTAAAACATTCCATCCACAGATGGATAGGACAACATAAGTAGTCAATAGGAATTTGGTGCAGCGTTTTGAGGGGATACAACCATCATCATCCAAAGATATGAGATGAAAATATGGTCTACAACATTCTTATAAAAGAACAATCCACACATATATTGGTAAGTCCCCATTTGAAACTTGTTTTGGACATTTTCCACCTTCACCTTTGGATATTGCATGTGGGAAACAAGGAAGAGTGAGAAGGGATCTTATAGGGGATGCCTTATGTGTAGAAAAAATTGTTGATAAGATTATGAAATTCAATATACAGGTATAGGAGACGTTGGAAGTCACAAGAAAAATACAAGGCCAAACATTGGAAGTCACAAGAAAAATACAAGGCCAAACATGGTTAACACAAAAAAAAGAAGTCCTTCAAGGTGGGAGACAAAGTATGCTTACAGTCCAATAAAGAGGGACTAGAAGGTCTACTTCAGGAAATCAAGGGTTTACAATATGGTCCCTTTGAGATACTGGAAAAGGTGGGAGATACACATTTACTCAATGGTGAATATAGAGAATTTGTAACTCTATGAGCCTTCCATGACCAGTAGGGGAATAAGATTGCATTATGTAGGGGATTTGACACTAGATGCTCAAATAGAGTTGACAAAAGATACAATTTTGCAAAAGAAGACCAAAACTAGAAGATAAGGGTAGAATGATCTTTGGGAGATTAGGTTAAAGGGACAACTTCTAGACAAACTTAAATGGTACATCCGAGAAAAGGTGGAGGAAAAATTTCCTCCCCTAATTCGGTAGAAGATTTTGGGGACCAAAAGTCTCTAAAAGTAGGGAGGTATAATCCATATTAGATCATTGTATTATTTTTCATCTGTATCGATGTTTGAGTGGGAAAAGTGGAGGAATAATGTCACAGGGCCATTTTTACCAATAGCTCCATGTTTGGCAAATTGGGTTTAAAAGATTCTAGAAGCCATTCGAGGCATCCAATGCAATTTTTTGGGGTAAAACTTTTTCGCGTAAGTGTGGCACCTTTTAACACTATTCTACACACAAATACCTTTTCGACAGAGCAAGAATCTCTTCAATAAGAGTTTATGCCACTTGAAAGTTGACTTACCTGTAGAAATTTCAATTTCCCACCTCGGTTTTCAGTTTCACCTTATTTCTTCACATAGTTAAATGCCCATTCCCATAGCTTTACATTCAACAAGCTGAAAAAATAAATATTTTCTGAAAACAAAAATTCTGGAAATTTTCACAATGCTGGAAATTATAGAAATAAAAATCAACAAAATAAATCAGCCACATAGAACATTTAGACACGCTAATTTTTGGTCAATATGACCCTGGAAAAACTCCCTACAACTCTTGAGGAAAACTAGTTCGAAAGCTTCTCTTTTATTTTTTGAATATTGCTTTTTACAGTGAAACAAGAAAAACACAGAAAAAATTCCAACAACCAAATTTACAGACTTATCTCGATTTCCGTGCTTACACACCGCCTCGGAAATTGTGCCAAATCAGCAACAACAGAAATAGAAAAATTACAACATTTATAACAGTGTTAAACATTGTACGACCACCTTGGGAAGCATGCTAGAACAACTGTACTTCACTGTACAGATTGTACAGATTTCGTACAATAGCCTTTTCTTGAATTTCGTGCCAAAATATGGACTGTAGATGCTATCCTCTTCCTCGGTTTTTGTGCCGAAAATAACAGCAACCCTCTTCCTCGAAAAACGTGCCAGACTTTATCCTTGAATTGTGTGCTTGCTGTTGCTGCCCTCTTCCTCGATTTCTGTGCCTCTTCACTTGAAAACACTGCCTCTTGCTGTACGGATTTTCTGCATTGGTATTTGTGCCAATAAATGCTGCTGTACTTTTGTTGAAAACTCTTCACTGTTGCCCTCCTCCTTCTCACTGTTCAGAAAATCTCCTTAGCTTTCTCTCCTCCTCTCTCAATCTGCTCATGAAAGAATGAATGAACTTTTCCCTCATTTTCCTCCTTTAACCCAACCCTAAGTGACTTTCGGAGAATCCTAAATCTAATGGTTGAGATATCTTTAGAGCTAGGGCTGAGATTAAATGCTCATTTAAATCTCACTTTCTATTTTTTAATTCACCCCACTTTAATAAAGACCCACTTAGTCATTTATTTCCGAAGTCACTTTTCTAATTTCGCATTGACTTTATTAAGGTCACTTTAAAATTAGACTTTAGTAACTTTATCACTTAAAGTCACTTTTAAATTAGATTTGACTTTATAACTTTATAATGTCACTTTAGGAGACGAAATAAATTCTTTTGGACACTTTTCACTAAGGCAAAGATCAAAGCCTTAGGGAACCACCTGTCCTTTGGTAACCAAATTTCAACACTCCCTCTTACCGAGGAAGGTGTTCCTCACCACACCCATCTTGTCTTTGAAGTAGACACGCTTGCCCTGTGGTAAGACTTTGGTAAGAATATTTGCAACCTGCGCATCAGTGGGAATATACTCAAGCTTCACAGCGCCTTTTGAACAGTCTCTGATGAAGTGATATTTGATGCTGATATGCTTTGACCGATCATGAAATACTGGATTCTCCGTGAGTTTAATGCAACTCTGATTATCATAGTATATCACTAAAGGTCTCAACGGCTGACCAAATAAGCCAAACAACATCTTGCGAATCTAGATGGCCTCACAACTAGCTAGATTGACTGCCATATACTCTGCTTTCACTGAACTCAATGCTACTGACGGCTGCTTTTAGCTCCACTATCGAACCCAACCCAAAACAACACCCTGAAGTGCTCTTCCTATCAGAAGCACAATCTGCTCAATGTGAATCAGTGTATCCTGCCAATCTCACTCCATCACCCTGCCTATAACTCAGACCATAATCCACTGTCCCCTGCAAGTATCGCAAAATGTGTTTTGCAGCAATCCAGTGAACCCTCTTGGGCTCACACATGAATTGACTCATCGTGTTAAATGCAAAACATATATTTGGTCTAGTGTTGACCAAATACTCAATGAACCAATTAGGTGTCTATACAATGTGGGATCCACCAACTTGGAATCCGAAGCATGAAGCTTCTTCCAGTTGGTGATCATCGGTGTCGACATGGGTCTATAATCCTCTATGTGGAATCTGCCAAGGATGTCCACAATATACTTTCCCTGCCCTAGGAAGAAATGCTCCTCTTCCTACCACACCTCCGAACCCAAAAAGTAATGCATCAAGCCAATGTCCTTCATCTCAAACTCCGACGCAAGATCTATCTTGCAGTGCTCTATGAGTCTCTCTGCACCCGTAATGATCAAGTGATCCACATACAACACTAGAATGAGAGGCTCCTCACCTATTACAATATAGTAAAGGTTCGGATCTGCCTCACTCTTTGTGAAACCCATCTCCTGCAAGTATGTATATATCCTGGAGAACCAAGCTCTGGGAGCTTGCTTCAGGCCATAAAAGGGCCTTCTTCAGTGTACACACATGGGATTCCTTCCCATGCACCTCAAATCCCTGTGACTGCTCAATGTACACCTCCTCCTGTATGAAGCCATTGAGAAATGTGGTTTTCACATCCATCTGGTGGATATTCCAACCCATCTCTGCTGCTATCGATATAATGGAGCGGATCGAAGTATATTGAGCCATGGGAGCGAAGGTCTCTTCATAATCAACTCCCTCTACCTGAGAGAACCTTCTAGCCACAAACCTTGCTTTGAATTTCTCAATGTTTCCATCTGCAACATGCTTTACCTTGTAAAGCCATCTGGAAGTAACCACGGATTTTCCCTCAGGCCTCGGCACCACCTCCCAAACATCATTCTTCATGATAGAAGAATACTCCTCCTGCATGGCCTCTCTCCAGACCTATTGGCTAGCTGCCTCCTCATAGCTAGAAGGCTCAGAGTCTAAGATGTTGGCAGCCATTGCCATTTAGCTACAAAACCTCTCAGGTGGTCTGCTCTCTCTGACCGGCTTCTTAGGCCCAGCAACAGATGTGGCCTCTCTCAAGGTATCCTGAAGCCACTTGGGCTTCCTCTTCCCTGAGCACACTTCTCCCACTGGAGAATGAAACTACTCCTCATCATCATCAGGAGCCTGAACTCCTGACTGTCTGTCTGCAATCCTCCTGCCTGAACTTGAACCTGTAGATGCGGAAGTACCGTGTGAACTTTCCATTAGTGGACTCCCTAGTGAACTGCTATGCAGACCGCTCTGTATGCTGCTCGAAGCACCACCCCTCTGACTCTGCGAGCCACTGTTCACTGACAGACCTGACACCGTAATCGATATACCTTCGGATCCTCCTGATTCCTGCCCATTGGATCCCTGCGACTGACTCAACTGCTCCTGAGGGTCTAGGTGATCAAAATATTCTAACTCCCGTGACCTCCTGAAGGCCCTGTCCTCCTCGAATTTCACATCTCGACTAACAACAACTCTCCTCTGTGCGGGAATATAAATCCAAAAGGCCTTCGAAGTCTCACTATAGCCCACAAAGACACCCTTCTCTGCGGTGGGCTCTAGTTTGGTCCTCTTTTCCTTGGTTATGTAGGAGTATGCAATACACCCAAAGATACGAAGATGACCAATATCAGGGTTCTTCTAAAAAAAGCCTCCTTCGGAGTCACATGCCCCAAGGCACGATGCGGACTCTTGTTCTGCAAATATACAACAGTGTTGCAAGCCTCTACCCACAAAAACAATGGTAACCCCTGATCATGTAGCATGGCTTTGGCAGCCCCTCCGATGGATCTATTCTTCCTCTCTGCAACCCCGTTCTACTGGGGGTTGTAAGGAACTGTGTACTCCCTCCTAATGCTTGCCTTTGCACAATAATCAACAAACTCTCCAAGGGTGTACTCACCTCCATTTTCCAACCTCAGGGACTTGATCTTTTGACCTATCTGGGTCTCCACAAGAGCTCTGAACTCCTGAAACCATTTGAAGACCTTGTTAGTCATCAATATTTTTCACTTGTTGGTGATGACTAGTTGTAACAGCCAAGTTTTCTAGCAGCTGATCTAAAAATTTGTCAAAATTGCTAGCTGGAAAACACCCATAAACTTTTTTGCCCTCTTACCTTTCAGTCCGCCCATGACGAGATGAAACCTCATCATCAAATCCTACCTAGCCTCAGCCATACTAGTCTGCCCATTAGTTCTAAAGAAACAATCCAAATCTGTCCAAAAAGTCTCCCCTAAGTTAGGAAGTGGCACTTTAGGCATTTCTCCCTTGAAAAACTATCCTAAAGCCAAAGGACCTCCATCTGCTATAGACCAGTTATAACAGACCTTCCCATTCTACAAATAAAGTTGGTTACAGCCATAGGTCGCGCTACTCATACACTCTCAAGTCTCAGCAATTCATGTACCATAAGTCAAACTGATTCTAGGTGTTTTTACAGTTTTTAAAATGGATCTTTCAAGGACATAGGCCTACCAGCATCTCAGAAGACAATATTTGGCTCCACATGAGAAGACCGCTGCTTCTCAATGTGATCTTGAGCCTAGGATGCAGCCATAGAGCAGAGAGTTTTATCAAGCTCTTGCGATCACAGTCAAAGCCTGAAAGGACAGTGAAAGGAAAAATAACACTGTCAAATAACTGATGATATGACATGACTAAAAACCTCCTCCATCTATAAGCAGAGGGTTTGAAAACTGAAGAACCTCATTCATTTCATAAGTAGAGGGTTGAAGACTAAGAGTGCCTCCTTCATCTATAAGCAGAGGGCCAAAGGTAAACTCTGTTTTTGAGTTTTTCACTAGCTGTGAAGACAAATTTTTATGAATAGTGAGACAGTAACTAAGGTTTTCAGAAGTGAAATGATGATTAAAGGCAGAGGCCAAGCAGTGGGTTTTAAAAATGATTTGCATGAGTTCACTATTATTGAGTTACAATGTGAAGCTAATAAGTTCATCATCAGTGAAGAAATATTATTAAACTAATGACCAAAGGAGTCAAAGGGGTTTTGGTCTCAAAGTAACCTCTGCCATCATGTTCAAAAGGAAAACATGCATTTGTCAAAGAAGGCCTCTTTCATAAGCAAAGTAAAGGAGCTCATCATGGTTTGAAGATGAAAAGCAATCATGGCATATGGAAAAGATTCTAAAGGGACTGCTCTCAAAAAGAGGTGAAATAAATGAAAGCCTAGGCTTCTTGCAGACCTCCTTCATAGAAGAACTAAAGGGCAGCGTCCCTTATTCACTTTTCAACTCTAGTGCATCATCCCTTGTTTATTTTTACCCATAGTCAAAGAAGAAACTCAAAGCAGCACCTGCGATCTCACTTAGTTTTCACAATGGACATGACCATATCCAAAGCATTCGAAGCAAAAAATGTCAGTTTAGGTTGCAAAAGGGAGAAGCTACCTCCTCCTAAGTATCAAAGAAAACTTCATATAACACAAAGTGTTCTCTGCAGGTGTCCTTTCTTCAAATGACAAAAACAAATGGATGATGATGATATTCAGAAGTGCTTCTCTTTCCTTTTTCATAAAAACATTTTTCAACTGATCAAGAGTAATAACAGATGAGTTATACAAAGACAAGAGGTGGAAAGGGATTTTGAAATTACAGTTAAGATTCTTCCCCTAGCAAAAAGGTAGTTGCACTCAAAAAGCACCTCTACAATCCTTCACATGACTCAGAGCAATTTTTCTTTCCATAGTGCAAATATCAAAAAGGAGGACAATTTTTCATTCCTTAAATGAGAAACAATCAAAATTTAAATTTCTCAAAAGGGTTGTTTCATTTCAAAAAAGGAGGTTAGGCTTATAAAGAAATGATCATTGCCACTATGTTTTTGTTTAAACAAAAAATAGTCTTAGCCACGTTTTCAAAAGGATGTGAGTTTCATAATTTGGTTTTAAACCAAAGGCTTTTTCAACGTTTTCAAAACCATCTTTGGACACATCGAAGGGTTTTTTATCTTGTTCAAATACAAAAGTTAGAAACCGTTGCAAACACCTTTGAATTTCTCAAAACGCAAAGCCACACTCCTCTTGCTGTCAACTGGGTCGAGGAAAAGAGTTTTTGAGCGAAATTCCATGGAGTTTTCAGGTTTTGACTGCGCAGCGCGTTCGGGCAAAATTTTTCCACAGGAATACACAGCCGCGCGACGCACCTGTAGCAGCGCGCGGCGCGCCTGTAGGCGTTGGTCACGTCGGCCCGACAAGTGACCCGAAAGATTGTTTGCGCGACACTCTCTCATTCTAAATGTGCCGCGCATATGTCAAGCCATTAAAACGCCTCCAAAGGTTTTCAAAGCCGCTCAAACCCTCAGCGAAAGCTTGCCATCGAAGTCTCGAGGTATTCCAAGTGTCTCCTTGGTATTTTCAAATTTCTAAAGGGTGTTAAACGCTGTGTGTTTTCAAAAGACTAAATGTTGGTGAAAAGGGGAAAGTCTTCGTAGGAATTTCAAAGTGATTCGATTAGAATCTATTGACAAAGTCTGTCACAGTGGAAAATGGTGGGAGGTTTATTCAATTTTAAAGGAACCCTAGAGCTACCCTCAAAAAACAGTGACAAACCATGAACTCTGTAAACTATATGTGACGGAGAAAACAATGCTTGGGAAGTTTGATTTTTTGGTTTAAACTCAAAGATTTGCTGTGGTTTCAGATTACTCAAGGTGAACATAGCAAAATGGCGGGTTCCTATTGATGTTTAAAAACCTATAAACTGCCCTCAAAACAATATTGAAAGGTGTAAGACAGTGTCCAAAGGAAGAAACACAGTATTTGGAAAAGTAAAACAGTAGGCCTAATTTCATGAACAATGATCATTGTATAAGTGTTTTTGATTCAAAAGTCATCTCTGTGAGGTAGAAAAGGGCAAAAAACCACTGTTGCCTCCTTTGTTCTATAAAGCAGAGTTTAGTAAGTGGAGCTACCATTGCATTTGGAGGTATTGTCAAACTCTGTGTGAGGAATAGTGAATACAAGGGCAGTGTTTTGGTTAAGAGGAGTTTTTGCTGTTGGACTGCTACAGGGCTGTTTGTGCTCACACCAAAACACAAGGAGCTTGATGACTTCACCTAAACACAGTGACCCTTTGACTATGTGTATGCATTTTTAGTTGACTGTGTGATTGTTATTGAATTTACTTGTTGATTGACATACAAAAGAAGAAGGGCAGTGTATTTGCAGAGGAACAGAGACCTAATATAACAGAAGCATCTCACACAGCGTTTGAAACGAATTTTACCTTAATCAAGCAGTGAGTGACAGAGAAGGCAGAGTTTTTGTTTGAGAACACATTTCAAGAAATATTTTTGAGGCAGTTTGGTTTTGCAGAGAGCATCCATAACAAGATGGCTCCCAGGTAGGATAGTAGGAGTGGATTGCATAAGAGGTATGAGCCTATTTCTACCGAAGAAGTGAATGCACACCCATCAGTGTTATTCAATTTCCATGAGGTGGGATGTTTAGATTTTTGTCAAAGGGTGCAAGAGGTGAAGAGTTTTTCTCCTTTAACACACCTTTGCGTTTTGAGGTTTCAAGATAAACATTTCCAATTGGCAGGCCTTAATTTCAAGTTCTCCCCAAGATCCATCTCCAAAGCCACTAAAATACCCTATATTGGCGATAAATGGTTTAAGCAAAGCCATTTAGACTCAGATGATTACAAGCCCTTCTTAAAGCCTGAAAACAGAGACTCATGTCCTTCTATTTTCCCTTTCTCATATCTTTTAGCCAGCTACGCCCCTCTCATGAAGATTATCATGAAGTACTTCACTTGTGAGGGAAGATTCCCCGAATTTATGCATATCACATTCGACTGCTCATGCATTTCACTAGAGCCAGATTGCTAAATATTCCATTCTTCTTACACAAGAGCATTGAGAAAATAACCTCCACTGTCCAGAAGAAGCCTCCTTCACAGCAAAACGCCTGTCTCTTCCATCACTCTCTCCTCAAAATCATCATTTTTCATCAGCTTGAAAAGAGAGAGGTCTCTTGGGATGTTTTCATCACTCATCCGGATTTCTCTACTGTTCCTCCAGTCCATACATCCCCTACATATCCTACTCATCATCCCTCGCCTTCCTCTAGCAGCCTGTTCCTAAAAAGCTCAAATTTACTACAGAACAAGCAGAAGAGCCCTAAGAGGGAGAAGGGCATGATCATGATGATGAGGAAGAGGATGAAGGGAAACAGCATGAAGAACATCAAACTGATGATGAAGGGCAGCAACATGACAACGATGAGGGTGTACAACAGACTCATGATGAGGCTGAACAACCTCATGATGACTCATAGCAACATCACAGTGGTGATGAACATCAGCAAGGGAAAGAGGAAAAAAGTGCTGAACAACAGCATGACAGTAAGGGTGAGACAGGGCAGCAGTATGATGGTGATGAGCAAGGACAACCTAAAGAGGACACACAACGGCCCTATGAGACAGAGCAGCAGCATGAAGATGATGAACAAGGGCATGAAAGTGATGAGCAGGGGCAGCCTCAAGAAGAACAACAGCCTCCTCAAGAAGAACAACAAACTCAAAAGGAGGAGAAGCAAGGTGACAAAGGTAAAAGGGCCATGCCCTCTTCTCCTAAAAAGGCCAAGCCCCGGACAAAAAAGAAGAGAGTGCTTAGAGTGGTCACTCCAAATGTGACAAGAGCTCTCCGAAGTAAAGGAAAATTGCCAAAGAAGCCTATCATTGATTTTCCTAGGAGGAAGAGAACTAGAATAGCCACCCAAAGCAAATGGAAGGGCAAGGTAGAAGGAAGTCATGAACATGAGAGTGCATTCGACATCATCCAAGTCCAAATTGATGCATTGAATGATGATCTTCATATGGCAAGGAATTTCAATCAATTTTTGCAAATCCAAAATAGGCAAATGAGTGTCCATATGGCTGTTTATGAGACACGGGCGAAGTACGAGGAGGCCTCCAAAGCCCAAACAATGTTGGAAGAACTCATGGGCGAGTTTGATGAAAGTGAAGGCGAAGATCAGCCTAAGCAAAAGAGGCCTAGAACCATGGGGCTCAAAAAAGCCCTTGAGAAGCAAAAAGAAGAGGAAAATGCCCTTCTCCAATCTACCCCTCTCACTGCATTGTTTGAACAGGGGATAGAGAACAATAAGGAGGCGTGGCTTAAGAGAGTCAATGACCATTTGGAAAAGAAGTTGGAGAGGGCAAACAGGGATTTAGACCTTCAAAAGAGAATGACGAGACATTATAAAAGGCTAAATCAGTTTGCCCGGCGCAAGTTGAAGGCTGTTCAAGACAAGCTCAAGGAGGCTAAAGGGAAGCGCCCGGCACAGAAAGTGAGGAAAGACAGATCAAGACTTCAGATTTTGGCCTCTGCTTCACAACATGTTGCTGAGAACCCTTGAGGGTCATGCTCACCAATTTTGGGCGATTTTCGACATATTTTGGTTTTTTTGCATTTTTGGGTTTTTGGTCAAAACTCATGGGCTTCGCCATTTCAGTTTGGGGGATCATCAACGGAGGAGAATGGTATCATTGGATGCCATAATTTTAGGAGCACACATTCAGCGATTTTCAGGACATTTGAAGATCATTTGTTCCTCCTAAATGACGAAAAATATCCGTTTTTTCTACACTTTGCCCGGTTTATCAACAAACCTTATTTTTTGGTTTTTTTACATACAAGCCTGTTTTTGGAGGACTTCTAGGAATCATATTGAGAAAATTCTAGTTTCTCCAGAAAGTAGGCACTCAGAGCTTTCCAACGAGCTATCATGAGCCTCGTTTCGACATCGGGAAGGCTGTCAAAGGTTGCGGACAAGTCAGGGGACCTTTTGCTGATGTAATTTTTGAGTATTTTTATAAAAAATGAACATTTAAAAAATGCTTTTTCCTTATGTGCGTTTAGCTATTTTTGCACATGAGAAGTTATGAAAAGTCAATTTAATTCCCTCTTTTAGCATTTTTTAGATATTTTATGAGATATTTTGTGCCTTGGGCTTTGCAAAGCCTCAATGACAAGTTTGGATATTTTGAATACGCCAATGAGAGTGCAAATTGAACCAAGAGGTTTTCCTCACTTAAGCCTATATATTCCAAAGGCTTTCATTGTAAACAAGACCGAACTCGATGATAGAAGCAATATATGGTCATATAAGCTTTGGAAGAAATACTTGTCTCATGCTCTTGGATAGTCTCTTGGATGTTCTTGGATGATGAAAGAGGATTGATGTTGGATTCCATGACTTGGTAGAATGGTATAGTGTTTCTTTTTTTATTTTGTTTTCTAGTTTTCATTCATGAATCCATGTTCCTTGCTTGCTATATATCAGTAGAGAACAAATTTGAGACATGCCCTTGGAGGCACCTCAAATTTCCTGTTTCTTCATAGCTTCCATGTTTTCTTCTTCTTTAGTCACATTAAAGAATTATTGATTGCTCTTTAATAACTTAAGGATATTTTTGCTTATTTCATTCATGGTTTTATGCATGCTAAGTATGATTTACGGTACGCCTTGCTTACTCATGGCTAGCCATAGCTCCATCCATGAAATTGCTCTTTGACTGATTAGATTGTCATTTGTTGAACCAAAGAGGTCTTGTTCCGATCTTTCCCTTTGCCTAAGACTATGCAATCTTGTTTTCAAAGTGCCCAATAACTTGAAGTACTGTGTTTAGGCGTTCCAGCATAGTGATTTGAGTTGTTTGTCTCTCTTAAGTGTATTTCCCTAAAGTCTAATAGTCATTTCCCAAAGTTAGAGAGTTATATATCTCTATGCATGGCTTGAATGTTTATTTATATGTATTGATTAGCTAATAGTTACATTTCTTATGATTAATGGTTTTCCCTACCATGTTTATGTCAGCTATTAAAATAGTTATGCTTGAAATACTTTGTTGTTCCCAAACTTGATGTCCATTTTATTCCATTTTGCCCAAAGATCCTTTCTATCTCGAATCAAATCGGCCCTTCAATAGCCTTGTATCACCGTCTGATAGCTTTCTAGACCTTTTCGACCCCATAGCTCAGTTGATCTGACATCTTTTTACCTATCTTATATATTTGATCAGTTTCATCCCTCACAACCTAAAAACTAAAACCAAAAAACTTACTTCATAACTAGTCTAAAATCAGAATACAATAAGCAAAACACACAGATATCCCTTACACATAGAAAGAGCCCTCTCTGAGTCCAGGAAGGCTAGGTCCTTGGACTCCAAAGATTGGTTTGATGTTACACTGTCATTTGGCTTGCCAATCAGCCAAATCACGAGACCCTAACATAATGGGGATCACGGTGGGAATTTTTGAGTACATGACAGTCTAGCAAACTCTTATAGAGTTTTTAGTCCTTCAACATTTAACTTAGACCATCAACGTTTAGAATCATTTAGAGTAAACTCTTTTTGTTATCGCCACCCTAGCAAAGTGATGAAACAAGTTTAGAATACTTTAATAAACCATAGGCTGCACATAAAAACTCAAAAAAACCCCAAAACATTCCCGGATTGGTTTTCCCTAGTTACTGGTGGTGGACCATAGCTACATCTTTACAAAAACAACCAAGTTCCACCTGGCGACTCCACTAGCCTCCAGTAGGCCTAAAAACTCCATAAAAGACCAAAAATTCATAAACCATACATTTTTGCTAACTCATCCTTCCAAAGACTTAAACTTAGGGTGGAAAGTCTGTAATCAGTGACAAACTAAGTTTAACTTGGCGATTTAGAAAACCTCACCTAAACATAGGAGATCGACAGAAACCTTCTTTCCAAGAGAACCATTAGCTTGTCCATACAGCCTAGCGAACTGTTGAAACCAAGTGAATCACTCTTCTTTGCAATTTCCCATCTCAAAGTTGCTATAAAACTTTTTCCCAAGCATCTTTGATAGTGTTGGTGGTGGACCATAGTTCTCATAAGAAATCCACTTGGCGACTCCACTATTTCCATCCTTTTAGTTTTGACTATCCTTCACATTAGTAAAACCTTAGAGGGGCCATCCATCCAAAACATTCACAAATACCATCCTCTCTAAACTCTAGACCCGAAATATGGCTTCACGAAGAATCAACACCACAGCTCATCCAGACCCAAATCCCCCTATCATAGTAGACGACCCAGAGAAGATTCTGTGGCAAGCTTCCGAAACTGACAATCTAGCGACCGATAGGTCCATCTGTAAAACAAAATCAGTGCCTGAACATCTCACTACCTTACCGGATTCCTCCTTTGACTTAAAATCAACAAAAACCCTTTTTAAAAACAAGTCACAAAGTAAGATAGATTTTGACGATCTTGAGTCCCTAGATCTGCCACAAAGTCTTAGTAGAGAAGCCTTACCTGCCACCCTTCCCGACTTTCAGCTTCTCCATCACTTTGGCTCATACCATCCCAGATCTGCTAAAAAACAAGTCACTAGCCCAAGTACATCCGCCACACCTATCCAAACCACTACTGTTCAAACCACTTCGCTCATCCCACAAGCCCTCATTTTGTACATCACCCATTAGTTCCCGTCATGGTAGCCTTGTACGCACCCTTGGTGTTGCCACAACCTTTGGCTCCCTTACAAGATGACTATCAATCCAAAATCCCACACTTTACCGGAGTTGAGACTACCACAGCTCAACAACATGTAGATAGGATTAGCGATGCCTTTGAATACATGGAATTAGAAGACGAGACCATTAGAATGAGAATGTTCACCCAAAGCCTGAACGGAGAACCCAAAAATGGTTTAAGAGCTTAACTAACTCCAAACAATATCCACAACCTCCCAGAACTCTACCAAGTCTTCATAAACAAGTGGGAAATCCGAAAGAACCCCATTCAAATCCTGTCAGAATATAACAATCTAAAACGGGAAAACGAGGAAAGTGTCCAGGGATATTGCACTAGGTTCAACAGTGTATATAATTCCCTTCCACCTCACTTCAAACCCCCACTTGGTTCAGCCTTGGCAAAGTTCCTCGAGGGTTTTGACCCAGACATGACTTATCAGCTAAGAGACAAGGACCCCCCTACCCTAGAAGAAATGCAAAAAGTAGCCATCAGGGCAGAAGCAACTTAGCTGAGAAAAGAGCTAGGACTAGATCAGAAAGGAAATTCACCTACCGGGATGAAGTCTCCACTTCATCTATTTCCCTGGATCCTAGAATAGATGATTTAGTCAGGTCCATGGCCAAAATGTGGGAAAAGATAAGTGAGAAGACCCCTCTTAGGGACAACCAGCCGATCCCACCAAACAAAAACGGGAACCAAAATTTTAGGAGGGAACAACCTCAAAACAAACCAAGGGAAAATGACTAGCAAATTAGGCCACCATTTAATGAAAATTATGTGGAAAAAGATGATAGGGATACAGAACCCATTGATGAAAATCACTTGAACCTCATAGGGTCTGATAATGAGAGTGAGGTATACCTCACGGAAGAAGAACAAACATTCTTCTCTCCAAATCAGGATGAAACCAACTATGAAGATCCTGAGGATCCTGCCATAGATTTTCAGAATGCCATAATAGAAGCCCATAGGCAGTACGACCTTAGAAGCAGGAAAAATCAAGATAACTCCAAGAAAGGTAGCTCAGACACTGCTAAAATCCTTGATACCATCCTTAAGAAAGTAGTAAACAGCGATAAAATCATGGTCGGGAAAAATGACCAAAACAAAGATAGAGTTACCCAAACTAATCCTAACTCAGATACTTCTAGTACTTCCACAAAGATTCCGGAAGTGACTGTGGCAAACAAAATCCCGAAACAGAGCCAGCAAACTCAGAACATAGAGAATGTCATGACTGAAAACGCTGAAGCAAACATGTCTAAACTACAACTACCTTTTAGTTTTGAGGGTGAAATCGCCAAAATAAAGATCACCATGCCTCTTACCGAGCTCATCGCCCAAGGCTCTTACAAATCCAAAGTGTTAAAGGTCCTGAATCTAGGGAATGATGCCAACACTCTTAATCTAGCTGATGACACTCCTGAAGTGTTGTTTGGTCCGAAAATAGAAGGGAAATTCTAAGAGGGGACCACTCTTCCCTTTTACATCATTCTAAATATCCATGACCAAATCCTTCACAATGCCATGCTAGACTCCGGCACCTCGTATAATCTTATGCCGAAGGTTGTAATGGAAATATTAGGCCTAGAAATCACAAGACCATACAAAGACTTATATTCATTTGTTTCTAGTAGAGTCAGATGTCTAGGCTTGATCAAAGATCTTTGTTTTAGTTTGGCCCAAATACTTGCAAAACATCTGATCATGGACATAGTTGTAGCAGACATTCCTCCCAATTATGGAATGCTTCTATCCAGATCTTGGGGAGCCAAGCTCCAAGGGAATATTCAACTTGATATGTCCTACGCCACTATTCCTGTGTTTTACCAAACAAGAATACTCTATCAAGAGTCACACATGAAATACATGATCAGTAGCCAAGAGAGGCCAAATAACATCCCAATGTATTCCTTGCATTCCGACTTGAACTTTTTTATTCTGCACACTGATGAGGACATTGAAGAATAGTCAGAAGAAACTGAAACAAGCTTAGACCCACCACATCAGCTACCCCTAGTTCTCTATGATGAGCTAGACACTGAAAACTACCATGATCATGAACAGCTATGTCTTGAAGAAAGCAAGTATGTTCCTTCTGAAATAGGAATAGAGAAAGAAGCACAAACCATTATGTACTATCAAGTGAATTTCTCGAACCTTAGTCAAACATCAGCAGTAACATCAGGAAAATTTTTCAGAATAAAGGCATTAGAGGACTTACATATCACAAACCTTTTCAGAACTCGGGAGCAGGGAAGCTTAATGTTTTTACCATACCTCAAAGATTTACCATCACATAACTCTTTTGTTGCAAGTGAAACCTTGAATGTAGCCATAACAGCTCAAAATCTAGAAAAAGTGCTTGATAAAATCCTTATGAGCAAACATGATAATTGTAGTCCAAATATACATGAGTTACTTGAACTGGCTAATATCCTGTCATTCCATCAAAGACTTAGAACTGCTAGAATTGGCAATCTCATGTAGAATACTATCTCATGTGGAGAAAACAATGAGAAACACTATGCCACTACCATTACTCCAAGAAACAACTTCGACAAAAGAAAATAAAAAAATCTGAACCAATCAGTAATAATCAAAGATAAAATAGCTGGTCATAGGGTATGTTTTGATTTTAGAAACACTAATGCACGTCCCTATAATATAAATTTTATCCTTCCTACCCAAGACCATGATATATCGATGATAAGTGCTTTTAATCATATGCCTTTGCAAGATGATGTTTTAGGTTATAGCCAAATGATTCCCTTGCAAAGTAGACAGCTCAAAGATTTTTTCCAGTATGCTGGAAGAAATTCCATTTTCAGACTCAAAATTGCAAAACCACCGGATATCAAAAATATGCTCATGAAAGCCATGTTTCCAGTCCTAAATTTCTGCATTTTAACATACCTTGATGATGTCATTATTTATTTCAAAAATGACCAAGAGTATATGAATTACTTAAGGAATATGTATAGTAAACGAAGGAGTGGAAATCAGAGGTATAAAGAGATACAGCGGGAAGATACAGGTTTGTTCAGAGATTCATGCATGAATCCTTATGTCATGTTGGAAAGAGAGAATTTTCCAAATTTCTCTTTTCAGGAGTTGAGTGGACCAAGAATGGTAGGAGATCCTTACGAGGATATGATGCTTAAGTTTCGCCATTTCCAAGATTTATGAGTTTAAAACATTCTCAATCATTGTATATACCACTGTTTGAAAAATAGATAAAACAGAAAAGTAAAAAACAATAGAAGAATAGAAAAGAGGGCAGTTGAAAAATAGAAGAGGGCCCCATGTTCCAAAAAATAGTCATTCAGAAAGCGCGCAAGTCTAAATGCCGCTACTAATACTCAAGTGTCTTGTTTAGTTATCTAGCCTAATCATAGCTAAACATGTTTTAAATTTATTTTCTGATAAGTTAGTGAGTGAAAAATATGGTAAACATTGTGTAAGCTTGACTTATCAAATAGAGTAGATTAGGAAAAGATATTGGTTCCACACGCCCAAAACGAAACCAAAGAGGGAAACGGGAATGAAAAACAAATTGTGCATCTTAGCCTTGTTTTTCCTAGTTTCCATTTTATGAAAAATAATATTTGTGTGCAGTTTGTCTTTCATGCCGCAAATTCATGAAAAATCAGACTGTCTAACCCTGATTTGATCATCTTTTCAATTTCGTGTTTTAGATTGGAGAACAAAATCCTGTCAAACAGCTTAATCTTGACAGTTGATCTAGCATAGGTAGAGTAATGAAGGAGTTCATCAGTTTAATCTGAACTCCCGATAGATATACGTGTAGAATTAGATAGGTTCATTTTCCAAAAAGAAAATATATATATTGTCAAAAGGGTTGCTAGTCCAAATGCACCCAAAGGAAGAAAAAATGTTAGGAAAGATAGTAGGGTAGGTAGAAATATCACTGATGCTAATCATGCTGTCGTTTTTCAGAAGTAGCATCAAGGAAGAATGAAATTTGCGCCAATGGGTAAGGCACTGGTCTTCATAAGACAAAGATCTAAAATTCTGGACACCTCCTGAAAAGGAGCTACCCTCCCCAAATGGAGCCACTGTTAGTCATCAGTATTTTTCACTTGTTGGTGATGACTAGTTGTAACAGCCAAGTTTTCTAGTAGCTAATCTAAAAATTTGTCAAATTTTCAAGCTGGAAAACACCCATAAAATTTTTTCCCTCTTACCTTTCAGTCCACCCATGACGAGATGAAACCTCATTATCAAATCCTACCTAGCCTCAGCCATACTAATCTGCCCATCAGCTCTAAAGAAACAATCCAAATCTGTCCAAAAAGTCTCCCCTAAGTTAGGAAGTGGCGCTTTAGGAATTTCTCCCTTGGAAAACCACTCGAAAGCCAAAAAACATGCATCTGCTATAGACCAGCCATAACAGACCTTCCCATTCTACAAATAAAGTTGGTTACAACCCTAGGTCGCATTAATAATACACCCTCAAGTCTCAGTAATTCATGTACCATAAGTAAAACTGATTCTAGGTGTTTTTTACAGTGTTTTAAATGGATCTTTCAAGGACAGAGGCCTACCAGCATCTTAGAAGACAATATTTGGCTCCACATGAGAAGACAGCTGCTTCTCAATGTGATCTTGAGCCTGGGATGAAGCCACAGAGCAGAGAGTTTTTCATTAAGCTCTTGCAATCACATTCAAAGCCTGAAAGGACAGTGAAAGGAACAATAGCACTGTCAAAGGGCTGATGATATGACGTGACTGAAAACCTCCTTCATCTATAAGCAGAGGGTTTGAAGACTGAAGAACCTCCTTCATTTCATAAGTAGAGGTTTGAAGACTAAGATTGCCTCCTTCATCTATAAGCAGAGGGCCAAAGGTAAAGTCTGTTTTTGAGTTTTTCACTAACTATGAAGACAAACTTTGAAGTGCAGTGAGACAGCAACTGAAGGTCTCTGCATGAAAATGATGATTAAAGTCAGAGGCCAAACAGTGGGCTTTAAAAATGATTTGCATGAGTTCATTATTATTGAGTTATAATGTGAAGCTAATAGGTTCATCATCAATGAAGAAATATTATTAAACTGATGACCAAAGGAGTCAAAGGGGTCTTGGTCTCAAAGTAACCTCTGCCATCATGTTCAAAAGGAAACCAGGCATTTGTCAAAGAAGGCCTCCTTCATAAGAAAAGTAAAGGAGCTCATCATGGTTTGAGGATGAAAAGAAATCATGGCATATGGCAAAGATTCTAAAGGGACTGCTCTCAAAAAGAGGATTTTCACTTACAGTTTCCAACAAGTTTTTCACCCACAGTCAAAGAGAAGCACAAATAGCAAAAGTAACAACATATGAGCCATACAAAGACAAGAGGTGGAAAAGGGATATTAAAATTGCAGTTGAGATCCTTACCCAGTAAAAAGGCAGTTGCACTCAAAGGGCACATCTATAATCCTTCATATGGTTCAGAGAAGATTTTCCTTCCACAGTACAGATATTAGAACAGGAAAAACAAGTTTTCATTCCTTAATGAGAAGAAATAAAGTTTTAATTCTAAAAGAAAGGTTGTTTCATTTCAAAAGGGGTTGGGCTTATGAAACAAATGGTCATTACCACTGTGACACTTATCCGAAAAAAAGGTATCAGGTTGTGTTTTAAAGGATAAGGTTTCAAGTTTTGATTTCAAAACAAAGGCCTTTTCAAACGTCTCTTAAAGAAACCCTCACCAATCAAATGTGAAAGGGAATTTCGTTTTTTTTCGTTTTCAAAAGGGTTGAGGACCGTTGCCAATCCATTTTGCAAATTCCAGAGCGCAAGAAAAACTCCCCTTTGCTGTTCACTAGACCAGAGAAAGAGTTTTTGAGCATTTTCATAGAGTTTTTCGGGCTTAAAGATTGCGCGGCGCGCCTGTACAACTGTGCAGCACGTTCAAGCGCATTTTTTACAAAGGAATACACAACCGCGCGGTGCGCCTGTAGGCGTTGGTCACATCGGCCTGACAAGTGACCAGACAGATTCTTTTGCACGGTGCTTTTTCATTCTAAATGTGTCGTACATATGTCAAGCCTTTAAAATGCCTCCAGAGGTTTTCATAGCCGCTCAAACCCTCAGCCAAAGCTTGCCATCGAAGTCTCGAGGTATTCCAAGTGCCTCCTTGGTATTTTCAAATTTCTAAAAGGTGTTAAATGCTGTGTTTTTTCAAAAGACTAAATGTTGGTGAAAAGGGGAAAGTCTTGGTAGGAATTTCAAAGTGATTCGATTAGAATCTATTGACAAAGTATGTCACAGTGGAAAATGGTGGGAGGTTTATTCAATTTTAAAAGAACCCTATAGCTACCCTCAAAAAACAGTGACAAACCATGAACTCTGTCAAACTATATGTGACGGAGAAAATAGTGCTTGGGATGTTTGATTTTTTGGTTTAAACTCAAGATATGCTATGGTTTTGGATTACTCAAGGTGAACATAGCAAAAATGGTGGGTTCCTATTGATGTTTAAAAACCTATAAACTGCCCTCAAAATAGTATTGAAAGGCATAAGACATTGTCCAAAGGGAGAAACACAGTATTTGGAAAAGTAAAATAGTAGGCCTAATTTCATGAACAGTGATCACCGTATAAGTGTTTTTGATTCAAAAGTCATCTCTGTGGGGTAAAAAAGGGCAAAAAACCACTGTTGCCTCCTTTTTTCTATAAAGCAGACTTTAGTAAGTGGAGCTACCATTGCATTTGGAGGTGTTTGTCAAAATCTGTATGAGAAAACAGTGAAGACAAGGAGGGTGTTTTGATTGTGAGGAACTTTTGTTTTTATCTGCTACAAGGCTGTCTTGCTGTCACCAAAACACCAAGAGCTAGATGACCTTACCTAAACACATTGACCCTTTGACTGTGTGTATCTTTTTTTGACTGTGTACTTGTTTTTAAAAATTGTTTGTCGATTGGCATACCAAGATAAAGGGTAGTGTTTTGGGAGGAAAAGGGACCTAATACCACAGAAGCATCTCACACAGCATTTGAAAAAAAATTTCCTTGATTAAAACAGTGATTTACAAAGAAGACAGAGTTTGTTTGAAAAAACATTCTTGAAATCCTTTTGGAGGTAGTTTGGTTTTGCAGAGAGCATCCATAACAAGATGCCTCCCAGGAAAGATAACAGGAGTGGATTGCATAAGAGGTATGAGCCTATTTCCACCGAAGAAGTGAATGTACACACATCAGTCTTATTCAATTTTCATGAGGTGGGATGTTTATATTTTTGTCAAAGGGTGCAAGAGGTGAAGAGTTTTTCTCCTTTGACACACCTTTGTGCTTTGAGGTTTCAAGATAAGAATTTCTAGTTGGCAGGCCTTGACTTCAAATTTTGTCCAAGGTCCATCTCCAAGGCCACTAAAATCCCCTATATTGGCGAGAAATGGTTTAAACAAATCCATTTGGACTTAGATGATTACAAGCCCTTTCTAAAGCCTGAGCACAGAGAATAATGTCCTTCTATTTTCCCTTTTTCATATATTTTAGCCAGCTACGCCCCTCTCATGAATATTATCATGAAGTACTTCACTTGTGAGGGGAGATTCTCCCGAATTTATTCATATCACATTCAACTGCTCATGCATTTTACTAGGGCCAGATTGCTAAATATTCCTTTATTCTTACACAAAAGCATTGAGAAAATGGCCTCCATTGTCCAGAAGAAGCCTCCTTCACAGCAAATCGTCTGTCTCTTCCATCACTCTCTCATCAAAATCATCATTCTTCATCATATTGAAAAGAGATAGGTCTCTTGGGATGTTTTCATCACTCATCCAGATTTCTCCACTGTCCCTCCAGTCCATACATCCCCTACATCTCCTACTCATCATCCCTCGCCCTCCTCTAGCAGACCTGTTCCTAAAAAGCTCAAATTTACTACAGAATAAGCAGAAGAGCCCGAAGAGGGAGAAGAGCATGATCATGATGATGAGGAAGTGTATGAAGGGTAGCAGCATGAAGAACAACAAACAGAGGGTGAAGGGAAGTACCATGAAGATTGGCATCACAGTGGTGATGAACATCAGCAAGGGAAAGAGGAAGAAAGTGCTGAACAACAGCATGACAGTGAGGGTGAGACAGGGTAGCAGCATGAAGATAATGAACAAGAACGGGAAAGGGATGAACAGGGGCAGCCTTGTGGGACAGAGCAGTAAGGGTAGCATGATAGTGATGAGCAAAGGCAGCCTAAAGAGGACACACAACAGCCCTATGAGATAGAGCAGTAGCATGAAGATGATAAACAAGGGCATGACAGTGATGAGGAAGGGCAGCCAAAAGATGATACACAACAGCCTCCTGAAGAAGAACAACAGCCTCCTCAAAAAGAACAGAAAACTCAAAATGAAGAGTAACAAGGTGACAAAGGCAAAGGGGCCATGCCCTCTTCTCCTAAAAAGGCCAGGCCCCATATAGCAATGAAGAGAGTGCCTATAGTGGTCACTCAAAATGTGATAAGGGCTCTCCGAAGTAATGGAAAATTTCCAAAGAAGCCCATCATTGATTTTCCTAGGAGGAAGATCACTAGAATAGACACCCAAAGCAAAGGGAAGGGCAAGGTAGAAGGAAGTCATGAATAGGAGAGTGAATTTGATATCATCCCTATCCAAAGCAATGATAGTGATAATGAGGCCCGAATTCTAGAAAACCTCTTGATCCATAGGGAAGGCCAAATTGATGCCTTAAAGGATGATCTTCATAGAGCTAGGAATTTCAATCAATTCTTGCAAATCCAAAATAGGCAAATGAGTGTCCATATGGTTGTTTATGAGACACAGGTGACTAAGTACAAGAAGGAGGCCTCCAAAGCCTAAGCAAGGTTGGAAGAACTCTTGGGCGAGTTTTATGAAAGTGAAGGCGAAGATCAGCCTAGGCGAAAGAGGCCTAGAACCATGGGGCTTAAAAAGGCCCTTGAGAAGCAAAAAGAAGAGGAAAATGCCCTTCTCCAATCTACCCCTCTCACTGCATTGTTTGAACAGGAGATAGAGAACAACAAGGAGGCATGGCTTGAGAGAGTCAATGACCACTTGGAAGGGAAGTTGGAGAAGGCAAACAGGGATTTAGACCTTCAAAGGAGAATGACAAGGCATTATAAAAAGTTAAATCAGTTTGCTCGGCGCAAGTTGAAGGCTGCTCAAGAAAAGCTCAAGGAGGCTAAAGGGAAGCGCCCAGCACGGAAAGTGAGGAAAGACACATCAGGACTTCAGATTTTGTCCTCTGCTTCACAACATGTCGCTGAGAACCCTTGAGGGTCATGCTCACCAATTTTGGGTGATTTTCGACATATTTTGGTTTTTTGGCATTTTTGGGTTTTTGGCCAAAAATCATGGGCTTCGCCATTTCAGTTTGGGGGATCATAAAAGGAGGAGAATGGTATCATTGGATGCCATAATTTTAGGAGCACACACTCAGCAATTTTTAGGACATTTGAAGATCATTTTCTCCCCCGAAATGGCGAAAAATGCCCGCTTTTTCTACACTCTGCCCGGTCTATCAGAAAACCTTATTTTTTGGTTTTTTACACAGGCCTATTTTTGGAAGACTTCCAGGCATTAGATTGAGAAAATTCCAGTTTCTCTAGAAATTAGACACTCAGAGCTTTCCAACGAGCTATCATTAGTCTCGTTTTGACATCGGGAAGGCTACCAAAAGTTGCCGGCAAGTCAGGGGACCTTTTGCTGATGTAATTTTTGAGTATTTTTGTAAAATTTGAACCTTTAAAAACTGTTTTTTCCTCATGTGCGTTTAGCTTTTTTTGCACATGAGAAGTTATGAAAGTCAATTTATTTCCTTCTTTTAGCATTTTTTAGATATTTTATGAGATATTTTGTGCCTTGGGCTTTGCAAAGCCTCAAGGACAAGTTTAGATATTTTGAATAGGCCAATGAGAGTGCAAATTGAACTAAGAGGTTTTCCTCACTTGAGCCTATATATTCCAAAGGATTTCATTGTAAAAAAGGTTGAACTTGATGATAGAAGCAACATATGGTCATATAAGCTTTGGAAGAAATACTTGTTTCATGCTCTTGGATAGTCTCTTGGATGTTCTTGGATGATGAAAGAGGATTGTTGTTGGATTCCATGACTTGGTAGAATGGTATAGTGTCTCTTTCTTTGTTTTGTTTTCTAGTTTTCATTCATGAATCCATGTTTCTTGCTTTCTATAGATCAGTAGAGAAAAAATTTGAGACATGCCCTTGGAGGCACCTCAAATTTCCTATTTCTTCATAGCTTCCATGTTTTCTTCATCCTTAGTCACATTAAAGAATTCTTGATTTCTCTTTAATAACTTAAGGATATTGTTGCTTATTTAAATCATGGTTTTATGCATGCTAAGTATGATTCACGATATGCCCTACTTACTCATGGCTAGCCATAGCTACATCCATGAAATTTCTCTTTGACTGATTAGATTGTCATTTGTTGAACCAAGGAGGTCTTGTTCTGATCTTGCCCTTTGCCTAAGACTATGCAATCTTGTTTTCAAAGTGCCCAATAACTTGAAGTACTGTGTTTAGGCATTCTGGCATAGTGATTTGAGTTGTTTGTCTCTCTTAAGTGAATTTCCCCAAAGTTTGATAGTCATTTCCCAAAGTTAGAGAGTTATATATCTCTATGCATGGCTTGAATGTTTATTTATATGTATTGATTAGTTTATAGTTACATTTCTCATGATTAATTGTTTGCCCTACCATGTTTATGTTAGCTATTAAACTATTTATGCTTGAAATCCTTTTTTGTTCCCAAACTTGATGTCCATTTTATTCCATTTTTCCCAAAGATCCTTTCTACCTCGAATCAAATCGGCCCTTCAATAGCCTTGTATCACCGTCTGATAGCTTTCTAGACCTTTTTGACCCCATAGCCCAGTTGATCTAACATATTTTTACCTATCTTATATCTTTGATCAATCTCATCCCTCGCAACCTAAAAACCAAAAAGAAAAAACCTACTTCATTACTAGCATAAAATCAGAACACAATAAGCAAAACACACAGATATCCCTTACACATATAGAGAGAGCCCTCTCTGATTCCAGGAAGGCTAGGTCCTTGGGCTCCAAAGATTGGTTTGATGTTACACTGTCATTTGGCTTGCCAATTAGCCAAATCACGGGACACTAACATATAGTTTTCCATTGTTTCTAAATAATAAATAGGATTTTGAGCATCATTGTAACACAGTTCTGAGGCATGTATCCACCATACCACTTCTAAGAGATAAGATACCATCACTTAATATAGTTTATTTCCTTTTTATATGTAAGTATTTTTCAGTTCTTTGATACTAATGAAATGAAAATTTATTTTTGCTGCATCTCTGTTTTTATGTTTATGTCTTTATTTTTTGCATTCCTGCATAAGTCTGGATCATCTTCCATACTGCCCTCTACATGCCCTGGTTCTACTGACCTCCCCGATGTGATAACCCAACTCCACCTTTGTGATTCTCCTACAAGTAACAAAAATCTCCAAAGTACATAGCCACTTTGATTATAGGGTCTAATGTATCATACTCATAAATTCCTTCTGAAAGCGAACTCACCAAGGATGCAAATGAATCTCGCTCTATTGTAGGTCCATCAATAAAATGTGGTATGGTGGGGCATCTAGAGGCCCAGTCATGTGTGTTGTCTTTGGTTGGCTTGTGTTTGCATGTGCCTAGATTTCCTCGCATGTGCCTGGATTTCCTCACCAGTGCGAGATCCACCCTCACCACTATTGTCCTATCTTCCCTGAAGCTGTAGCTGAGCACTAGCCAATTGTGCTAAAATATACATCATGAATTTGTACTATATGACCAACTCTGCTATTGTTGTTTCCTTTCCTCCCTGTTCATGATGCTCCTAGCTCCCCTAGTTCTCCACATTCTCTTCATCCCAATCCTCACACTCTCAATCATGCTCTAGCTTAGTGTCTGAAAATGGGTCACACACTCGACCTCTACCATGCCCTGTTCTGCCTCGGCCCTTGCCTCTGTGCAAGACAACACCCCCAAAACATGATGACATCATGATTTGTATGAGATCTTAATTTAAATGTGCTTGAGGGTATGTAAATTGCAAGTGTTAAAAACTGACTTTTATGAGCCTTTATGTTAAAATTTTAAACACATAAAGCATAAATATAAAACTCTAAAATAGTAGAAACAACAGACAAATACACCATAGAAATAACCACAACACAACAAATGATAAAGGAGTTCACCCCTATTGGGCTACATCTCTTTGGTCCAACTTCCAATGGCTTTCCCCTCTTCCACTATGCTCAAAATGGTGATTACATACATTTATAGTGCTGAAATGGCTTCAAAACCTATTCCATCAGCTTTAGAAGACCCAAAAATTCTTGTCTAGCCTCTTTCTACTCCAACATTGGTCAAAACTAAAGAAGTTATGAGCCTCCCTAGTTTTTTTGCTAACCGCACCACAAATTCCCCAAAATCCAGACCGGTCCTACAAATTCACCCCATAATCGACTAACCAAGCCCCATTTTGGCAGAAATTCGGGTGAAATTTTCAATCAGTTAATTTTCATAATGACACCTTAAACCCTAATTAACACCAACTTAACTGACAGTTTTAAGCTAATTTTTTAATCAAAAAAATTGTATTAAAAGAGTTGTGCCCTTGGTCTCCGGCCAACGGTCATATCTTCAGTTTGTTGGGGGTTGGGGCTAAGCCATGAACCCTTACCCCATATTCCACCAACATAATGTTTATATATGGTTTTGGCCATATTTTTTAATAAGGAAATTGGTGGACCAATAGTAAGACTTGGAACTATTATGAAGGAGGTCACAGTGTTGACTCCGACAGAGGTTAATTCAGATTGCAAACAACTTTTTGGTGGCCCCATACTACCACGTGGCAGCCTCCAGTTGGGCCACGAGGTAGCATATGGTTGGCCAACAACCCAAACAATCAAAATCTGCCAACCAACACCAATGAGATTTATACAAGTGGCGAGGCCTAACTGGCCCAAGGAACCCAGTCAAGCATGCCTAGTCAATTGTACAGACTACTGACTAGGCAGCCTAGACAATTTTGCCAAAATTTTACCTATTTGGGAAAACAAGAAGAACACGTTTCCGGGAGAAAATGGTGTCATTTTTCCATGAAACAAGAGTCACTAGATTCCAAATGACAAGATATATTTGGTCATTCAGATTCCACACCATTCCAAAAACTTTAATTTTAGAGCATAATTTTGAGCACCTGATCACTCCTCCCCACTGGAAGCTTTTGGACCCCAAAAGATCACTTTCAATTGTTTAGTAGATGAGGGTACAAATCCCTCACCTTTATAATCCCAATCCATTTGTATTTGCTTGGATTTTTTCGTTTGAGCCCCACATGAAGATACTCCACATTCCCTCGTTTTAAAGACCTTGTTCTTCTATCAAGAATGGTGTCTTGTTGTAGTTCATCAAGGTATTCAAGAGAAAAATCCTCAATGGAAGGAATCTGAACATTTTTCCTTAATATTCAATCAAAGGCGTCTCATACAACCTTAAGTTCTTAAAATTAACATCAACATAAATTTTCATATATGAAGGCAAATCAGACCTGAAGGCATTATCGCCAATCTTTTCTAAAATTCTGAATGGACCATATCAAATTAGTTTCAATTTTTTACCTTCTCCTTGAAGCCTTTCTTTGCTAATGTGAAGCCAAAATTCATCACCAACTTGTAAATTGTGATCTATACGATGCTTATCGTGCCTTGTTTTGTACTTGAATTGGCTCCTTTCCAACTGTTCTTGAATTGCTTGATGTACCAATTGGATTTGTTCAATAAACCTTTTAGCTTTGTCTATGTCACTATGACCATCAATAGCAACATCCTTTCCAAAAATTAAATCCAAAGGAGATTTAGACAAGTATCCCAAACATGCCTCAAATGGTGATGTTTGAGTTGAAGAGTGCTTGGCCCGGTTGTACGCATGTTGAATACAGTGCAAGTTTTCATCCCACAACTTAGGATGCTTGTTGCAATAACTGCGAAGAAGATATATCACCGTCCTTTTCACCACCTTTGTTTGACCATCTGTTTGCAAATGAAATGTTGTACTCTTTTTCAATTTGGTGTCCATGAATCCCCACAACCTTGACCAAAAATACCAAACAAAGCGGGAACCTTGATCACTAACAATGGATGTGGGCAATCCCAAATGCACCCATACATTCTAAAAGAATAAATAAGTATTTTGTTCAGCTATAATTTTATTTTTACATGGCATCAAAATACACATTTTGTTGAACCCATCCACAACTACAAAAATATAATCATGATTCCTTTGTTACATAGGAATACCTCCAACAAAGTCCATAGAAAAACTCTCCTCGGGACACAAAGGTACTGAAAGTGGTTTGTACAATCCTAACTTTCTATTGCTAGGCTTACTAACAACACATATTGAACAACCTCTAACAAAACGTGACACACTTTCAAGCATACGAGGCAAATAACAATACCTCTGTAGATGTGCCACCATTTTACTTACACCGAAATGACCAATAGTAAGAGAAGTGTGTGTCTCTCTAATAATGTTGACTCTTTATCCTTGTGGAATACAAAGCGTACCAAGATGGTACAATAAGTTATCATGCATGTGATAATCCAATTCCTCTACTTGGTTCCCTTGACTCAAAAAAATCA
The DNA here is from genome assembly GCA_034641835.2 of Pinus albicaulis. Lineage (NCBI taxonomy): Eukaryota > Viridiplantae > Streptophyta > Pinopsida > Pinales > Pinaceae > Pinus > Pinus albicaulis. The sequence goes on from JAXQQM020064955.1 coordinate 56,698, forward strand.
CTATCTAAAGCATATTGTTCAACATAGCTATCATGCAAAATATAATTATGCTTAATAATAGTAGTAGCACTAAAAATATTCCTAGAAATCATGTCAGCAACTTTATTGTAGATACCTTTCTTATACCATATCACCAAGTGGAATTGTTGAATAAAACCCATCCATCAAAAGTGGCTTTATTGTCGCAATTTTGTTTGTGATTGAAAGCATTGAAATGGTTGTTTCCATACCCATCAAGTAGTGTTTCCACTTTTTCACACTACGCAACAATGCATACAATTCCTTTTCATATGTAGGATAATTAATCAGTGCACCATTAAAAGTTTATGAATGAAAACAGATGGGCTTACCATGTTGCATGAGGACCACACCCACGGCATAGTCACTAGCATCAGTCTGAATCTCAAATGACTATCTCAAGTCTTGAAGTGCAAGTACTAGGGCTGAACATGCCTTTTCTTTCATTGCATCAAATGCATTTTTATTTTTACCTCCCCATTAGAAGACCTTCTTCACACTTTTCAATGCATGCAGTGGAGCTACGATAGAAGATAAATTAGAAATAGAATTCCTCCAATATTGGGCTGCTCCCAAAAATCTTCTTACCTCCGTAACTATTTTTGGCTTTGGCTAATTCAAAACGACATCAACCTTGGAGGGATCTATTTTCAATGCACCTCCTCCAACAATATGACCCAAATACACTAAAGAATTTTTTCCAAACTCACACTTTGATATCTTTAAAAACAATTGTTCTTTCTTCAATACATCAAGTACCCTTTTGGCATGCATGACATGTTCTTCACGAGATTTACTAAAAATCAAGATGTCATCTAAGTAGACCATCACAAAATCATGCATGACATGTTCTTCACGAGATTTACTAAAAATCAAGATGTCATCTAAGTAGACCGTCACAAAATCATCTAGAAATGGTATCAATACATCATTCATCACACTCATAAAGGTATCCAGAGCATTGCAAAGACCAAAAGGTCTAGGTAGCCATTAAAACAAGCCTTGTTTTGTTTTAAATGTTGTCTTCCATATGTCACCTTCAACAATTTTAATTTGATGATAGCCACTCCTTAAGTCCAACTTAGTAAAATACTTTGCATCTTTCAATTTTTCAAGTAAATCATCAATTCTAGGAAGTGGGTAATGGTTCTTTACCGTAATTTTTTTCAATGCACGAAAGTCCACACACATGCACCATGTTCCATCCTTCTTTGGCACCAAAACAATAAGTGACCTGCATGGTGAAGTACTTGGTCTAATGATCCCTTTGTCCAACAACTCTTGAATTTTCTTTTTAATTTCTACACTTTCTATCACTGACATCCTATACATGCCAATGTTAGGAAGAGGACAATCTTGCTGCAATTGTATTTCATGTTGGATTCCCCTCTTGGGATGCAATCCTTTTGGTTACTGAAACATCTCATCATATTGGTTAACAATATCAACCAAATCAGATTTTAATCTTGAGTCGCAACCTTGAAAAGCTTCATTCTCAACATCATTCTTTTGTTTGACCATTAAAATCATAAAATTCTTGCTAGATTTAATGAGTCTCTTCATTTGTCTGACATTTACAAGTGAAATATTTATTTTTTGTTGATGTGCTCTAAAAATGTACCCTATAACATATTTGAGCAAGTGATACTTGTTTTCATGGTAATGAAAAATATCTTTCCTATCATACAAATATGGGCTTCCCAAAATAATTCCAGAAATATCAAGTGGAACTACATCAAGTTCAACTTCATCAAGAAAGTTTGTTGTAATTGAAAATTTAAGTATGCATTTCCTCGTAACTTGTAATTTTGCATTCTTGCATATCCAACCTAAAGGATAAGGGATGAGGAATGGTATCTGAATTTGACTTCTTGACTAAGTCTTTGTAAATCAAATTTTCTTGTGAACCACTATCAAAAAGTGTATCAATTTTGGTGTGCTTTGAAATAACTCGAAAATGGAAAAGTTCAATTCTAGAGTATCATTATGAAAACTTGAATATATAGTGCTTTCTATGTCCTTAACTTTCATTCCCGTTGTTGTGATATTTGTTTAGTCTTTCGAATCGGAGCCTAAGTCATGTTGTGTAGTTGCAACTTTCTTTTGCTTCCCTTTGTAGTTAAAATTCTTTGGTTTTATCTCAGGATGAAGCTTCCAACAATGAGCTTCATCCTGACCCTCCTTGGAACAATGTTTGCATGTTATTTTTCTCCTTCCTTCTTGACGAATGAATTCTTCTTTCCTTTTCCTTTGAACCTACTCTTACTCTTGTCTCCACTTGTGAATGGATTCTTGATACCCTCTTGTGAAATGTTTTTCCCTCTTGCTTCAAGATGTGTTGCCTGAACACAAACCTCATGTAACCTTGTAGGATTAAACATAATGATAGTGTGCCTTAAATAACTGTGTATAGCCCCAATATATTTCAACAAAGTGTCTTTTTAATTCAAGTCTACACCTAGTATCAAACACCTCCTTCTAAATTCTTGAGTGTAACTTTGCAGACTTTGACTCTTTAGTTGTCTAAAATTATGTCAGTCCATAACAGCCTTTTGCATATAATCTAATGGATAAAATTTTCTTCTAAGTGCACAATAAAATATATCCAAGAGGTTGAGACCTTACCATTCTTTTTCATATCCTCTTATGTTTTGTCTTCCCACCAAATCAAAGCAGCACTTTTCAACCTTAATGAATCCAACTGAATATTTGTTTCATCATAGTTAATGTTTTGAATCCTGCAATAAACTTTAAGTTGTGTTAGCCACCTATAATATTTTGTTATACCAAAAGGTGGCTAAGATCTTTTTTGAGCCTCCAAGGAACAAATTTTATCACTAAAAATTGTTGGCTCTTGAAGACTCCTTGTAGGCCTCATGCCTCTGTCCAAAATCCTCATTTGTTGTGTTAGCCACCTATAATATTTTGTTATACCAAAAGGTGGCTAAGATCTTTTTTGAGCCTCCAAGGAACAAATTTTATCACTAAAAATTGTTGGCTCTTGAAGACTCCTTGTAGGCCTCATGCCTCTGTCCAAAATCCTCATTTGCTGTCCCATTTTATACTCAGGAATTTCTGCTGATTCCAACTGAAAGACTGCTGAAAGATCGTCATTTCTCCTCTTCTCAAAACCTTTCATCTGCTCCCCTTTTTTCTCCATCAAAACTACCTTGTTTTCATAAGTCCTCTTCTTTCCATTTATGAAAATTTCCCCTTTCATAGTTAAAAACTCACTTTTTAACTATTTCGGAACCCCCAAATCCATTAAAATCCTTGAAAATTTCTCATAAAAAATCAAAGTTTTATTGCTATGGACCTAAGCCCCTTGGGCTAAGTCCTAAACCACTTCCCCCCACATGCCCATGTGCTAAAACCAAACGCCAAAGCTTTTCGGCGCTAATCGCATCGCAAATATCCAAGGGTGCATAACTTTGAACCATTACAAAGCTCCGATTGCGATTAGCCTTTCATATAAAACCCCCCGATCATATTATTTCCTCATATAACCATAGAGCCCGCAATCGGGCGCTAAACCATTGAAAAATCCCCCTCTGATCAAGTTTTTCCTTTGTAAACCCAAAAACCCACTTTCCGAAGTTTTAAGTTAAAAACTTAAAATCACGTGATAAATACAAATGGGTTGATTGAAAAGAGCCGATCGCGCAATCGCAATCGGAAACAACACCATGGGTTGATCGGAAAGACCAGGCTCAATGGCCCGATTGCGATTGGCCCTTGTCTTTATACTCCCGGGCATATTACATTCCGTGAAAACCACCGGCCCCGCAATCGGGCGCCTTTTTTCCTTTACTTATATATTTTCCGCCCGATCCATTATAACTTGTTTTTATTGCAAAAACTTTGGTTTTCATATGTTTAAAGGTTTTTCTGCCAGTGCGTAGGTTGAAGAAATCCTGACCATTGATCTAGTCCTTCGATCCAACGGTCCGCGCACAATCGCATCGCAACTTTTCCTTATTGCGCAATCGCATGCCCATCTCTGCGACCTCCGATTGCCGATCCCCGATTCAATCCCGACCGTCGATCTTGTTCTCAGATCAACGGCCTGCGCTTAATCGCAAGTTTCAAATCGCATGCATTTTGTTGCACTCCCGATTGCCGATCCCCGATTAAATCCCGACCATTGATCTTGTTCTCAGATCGACGGTCTGCACTCAATCGCAAGTTCCCTCCGATCGCAATCGCAAGCCTTCCCGTCTCACTCCCGATTGCGATCCGCCGATTCCATCGTAGCCGTCCATCTGTTTTGCAATCCGACGACCATCGCACACCCTTGCGATCCCTCCGATTACATCCTATCCGTTCATTTCCCACTGATCCAACGGTCATCGCTTGATCGCACTGGTCGCCCGAACGCTAATCGCAAGCCCTTTCCACAGTCCTCCGATTTAATCCTAGCCGTCCATCTCCCTGATGATCGGACAGACAGCGCTCAATCGCATCGTTGTGTTTCAATCGCATCCCCTTCTCTGCCCTCCCCGATCGCGATCCTCCGATTAAATCTGAGCCGTCCATCCTCCCAAGGATCCAACAGTCCTTATTCCCTCCGATCACAAGTCTTGCCCCGTTTCGAAAACCCTCCGATTCACCTTCCGCCATCGATCTGATCTGCAGATCAACGGCCAGCGCTCAATCGCATTGGAAATTTACATCGCATGCACTTGCCTGCCACCCCCGATTGAGATCCTCCGATTAGATCAGGACCGTCCACGTGTCCAGATCGGACGGTCCAAAACCACCCCGCCTTATTTCTTCTCCCCGCTCTCATTTTTCTGTTTTGCGCCGATCTCCACCGTTAGATATTTTTATCCAACGGCTACGCTCCTCCCCCACCATCTGAAGCAGTTTAAACCTATTTTTTGCAGGATTTCTTAAATTGTTTTGTGTTTGATGCAGGTGTTTTAAATGGTTTTCCATTGTATAACGAAGAAATGCCGAGGGCTGGGAATGAAGATTCTCATGCCCTCGTTTCATTACAGAGAAGCCATTCACGGGGCTCTATTCCATGTTTCGTCAGTACTCTATGAGTATTGATGCTGTAAAGCCCAGTGCGGGTCTGCACATCGACAAGACACTGTTTTAATTCAAACACAGTTAAAGAGTATCAGTTTTGAAGACAGAGCACAGTAGATGAATATTGAAGACAGTTTTTATGGGGATTACGGCTAAGACAGTTATCAAAAGCCTAATCCCCAATCTAAAACAAAGTTTGAAAGAAAAACTAAAGTGTTTCATCAGGCATATTGCCTCCACCGCC